>CM021102.1:752299052-752748918 GCA_007115665.2 Sequoiadendron giganteum | reverse complement strand
GAAAATCAGATTGAAGAAAATCTTGATGAAGGTGAAGAGAAATCAAAAAATGAAGAAGATATAGTTGGAAAAACTCCAAATAAACCCCCAAGCAAGTATGTTCAGAAGTACCACCCTGAAAATCAGATTATAGGAAGTAAAGATCTTGGTATACAAACTAGAAGAAGACATGTTGGAAATGATGATCAAGTCAACGTGCGCCTTTTAACTGAAATAGAATGAAAGAGTTAGAATGAGGCCAACAAGAGTGAATATTGGATAAAGGCTATGAAAGAGGAGCTACAACAGATTGAAAGAAACAAAACATGGGATTTAGTTCCAAGGAAAACTGATAAAAACATTATTGGCACAAAATGGGTCTACAGAAACAAAGTAAATGAAGAAGGTAAAGTGATTAGAAATAAATCTAGACTAGTATGAAAGGGATACTCTCAAATTGAGGGCATATATTTTGAGGAAATATTTTCCCATGTTGCAAGACTAGAGGCTATCAGAATTTTCTTAGCATTCTCAGCATATAAGAACTACAAAGTTTACCAAATGGATGTTAAGTTCACATTCTTGAATGGTAACCTTGAGGAAGAATTCTACATGGAGCAACCTAAAGGATTTGAGTCACTTGAAAAAAGAGATTATGTATGCAGATTGAGAAAATCACTATATGGGTTAAAGCAAGCACCTAGAGCATGGTATTCTAGATTGGACAACTATTTATATCATAAAGACTTTAGGAAAGGATGTGTTGACATCAATGTCTACACCAAAGTAGAAGGTAAACATATGATTATTATTGTTGTTTATGTAGATGGCATCATCTTTGCTGGAAGTCATGACCATATGTGCAAGCAATTTGCTGATCAAATGCAACAAGAATTTGAAATTTCAATGATAGGTGAGCTATCCTACTTCCTTGGTTTGCAAATTTCATAGTTAGATAAAGGAATTTTTATTTCACAATTCAAGTATGCTAAAAAAATGTTGAAAAGGTTTCAAATGGATGATTGTAAGCCTATTAGTACACCTATGGTGACTGGATGCAAGTTGTCCAAGAATGATGATTCACTTAATGTTGATCAAACTATGTTTAGATCTATGGTTGGAAGTCTATTGTATCTTACTGCCTCTAGACCAGATATTGTACAAGTTGTATGCATGGTTGCTAGATTTTAGTCTTCTCCAAAACAAACTCACTTGAATGTTTTGAGAAGAAATTTTAGATATTTGCAAGGAAGTTTGACCTATGGTTTATGGTATGCTAAACATGATGACTTCACATTACAAGCTTACACATATTCAGATTGGGTTGGATGCATAGATGATAGGAAGAGCACAAGTGGAGGTGCTTTCTTCCTTGGTGGTAGATTGGTCTCTTGGCATAGTAAAAAGAAAGAATCTTTTTGTTGTCTACAACTAAAGAATAATACATAGTTGCTCCATCATGTTGCTCTCAAGTTCTCTAGATGAAGAAAACTCTAAATTATATTTAGGTAGCATATTCAGAACCTATTCTGATTATGTGTGATAATTCTAGTGCAATCAATATCTCTACAAATCCAGTCATGCACTCCAAAACCAAGAACATGGCTATTAAGTATCATTTCTTGAGAGAAAAAGTGAGTGAAAAAGAAGTTCAACTTGAATATGTGAATACTCGTTAGAAAATAGCTGATATCCTTACCAAACCATTGGCCAAAGACACATTTGAGTATTTGAGAATGAGATTGTGAGTTGTATCCCCCTCTTCAAGCACTTAGTTGGATAAGGAAGTTTATGATTCAAGGGGAGCTTATTCTATTCCATCTTACATCCCTGAGTTTGATCTACTCCAAAGGGGTATAAGTGTCAAGGTTGTTCTTCAAGGAGAGATGGTTGTTGCTCATGGCATACCCTTGTTATTTCTCACAATAATTTTTTATGTTCATGGTTATTGTTGTCAACTTTTGGAACTACATTTCTCTTTGCTTAGTGAAAATTTTCCTCTTCTTATGATCATGAAAGGGAGCGATAATTTAACAACAATCATGTTCTATCCATGTCTCTTCAGTTTTTATGTTGCTATAGGTACACAATTATGGCAGCATGATGGTATTCTCTCAAAAATTGGTATTTATGACACCCTTTTCCATTTTTGTCAAAGGAGGAGAAGTTATTCATGGAGGGAGAGTAGATTGATTGATTAGTTGGTTGACATCAATGCCAAAGGGGGAGATTGTTGGCATTAGATGCAAATTGTTGGAATTGTCTTTGTTGATTGGCTTTAGATTACCATTGATGTCAACTCCATGGTATAATGTCGACTCATAGTAGATGTAGAAAGTATGCAATTGTAGCTACAGGAAGTATGTGTTGCAGGAGGTATGCAGATGCACCTATAGGAAGTATGCACTATAGGAGGTATGCAGATGCAGCTACAGGAAGTATGCAGTTTTCCGCTACAGTAGTGTGCATATTTAATATACAAAAATACAACTATGCAAAAAGATAAATGTTGGTCAATATTTAAAAAGAAAAAAGACAACTTTGCAAGTTGGGCCAATGAGAGAACACTGATCTAGCATATACGTGGCAAATAGAATGTGGATTAATGATGCATTGTGATGATCTATAGATTTGGCCAATTAGCATGTTGCTTATCCTGCTAGGGTTTATGTATGCACATGTTTTTGGCGTGGCTTAAGTCGATTGACTATATGCGGATGCAAGAGAACCTAAATTTGATTGGCTATATGCGGTTAAAGGAGTTGCTTCTGTCATTTTTCAGATGGTGTGATAGCTACAGGATAACATGGTGCAGGTTGAACTTGAAGTTGACATCTTTTGTTTGTCATTTTCTGCAAACTAACGTATGTCAATTGATACCCTAAGTCAACTCCTCCTTTCAGAAAGGAGGTTGTTTTTTTTTTATGCATATCATATTCTCTACTTGTTAAAATCTCCTTTTTTTATTTGAGTAAGATCAGATTTTATTCTTTGCTTGGTGGAAAAGTTTCTTGCTGAAGCGATGTTGAAGGAAAAGATTTCCAAATCTTTTATCTGGGTTTCTTACTTCTTATTGAGTTTCAGTTGTTGGCGATTCCCTAGAAAAAGTTCTTATTTATTATTGAAATCATATTTGCAAGCTGTAGATATACTGGGTAGATCGAAGCTATAGGAATCTCATTACTGTTGATAAACTTGGTAGATCAAATAATCAATGCAAAAGAAATATTATATTTGTCTTTAAATATAGAAGAGGCATTTTTTAATTTGAAGGAGGCTAGTTTAAAAAGAAGTAGCAGCATCAATTCTTTCAGTTGCTTAATAAGAGCATTAAAAATATTTCAGATGGAATATAATTGGAAGAGAATAAGATTTCAGTTCTTTAGTGTTTTGTAGAAAGCAGCTACAAGAGTATCAGAAATCTATAGAAAGATAGCTACAGGAATGTCAGAAAACTACTGATAGAATGTTATAGAAATATTTGTTTGAATATTAAGGCTTCAAAGTCTCTTTGTTCTAATAGTAGTAATATATAACTAAGATTGTTATTCATTAAAAAAATAGAAGGTGTACAAAATGTTGTAACCTTCAGAGCAGGGAGTGTGATAGAGAAGGTACGAGTGTGGAGAAGAGAGTAGATGAATATAAATATAGAGTATCCATTTTTTAGTGTTAAAAGTTTTATTTTCTGTAGAAGTGTGTGAAGGCATGTTTTAGTCTTGTAGAGACTTGGTGTGTGGATGTAGATTATAGTTTTCTCTAGAGTAAGTGCAAGGATACTTGTAGAGGTAGTGAATGATTGAAGACCATAAGTTGTTTGAGAACAAAAAGTTAACAAAAGTCTTTCAAGTGCAAAATTTTGTTTAAGGTACAAAAAATTCATTTGTAACATGGTATTGAATTTTTAATCATAAATCTCTTACTATATAATCATCTGAGTGGGTGCTTAGATTAGTGGTAGAAGCTTCTTTGAGTTGGTGCTCATAAATATGGAATTGGTGTTCCTTTTGGGTTGGTGCCCATACATTGTAACAAAAAGCATTTTGATTGTTAGGCTGGACTGGAGCAGTAGCCTCCAACAACTATTCTCACCGAGGTGTTTTCCCATCTTGGGTTTTCCTTGTATATATTTTGTTGTGGATGCACTTTGTGAGTTTGTTTTAGTTTCCTTTCTCTATTTCTTAGTTTATGCTTTCACTATAGTTTGTTACATTGATTAGGAGGTTGAAAATTGCAGCCCACGTGTTCAACCCCCCCTCTCAGTGGTATTTTTGTTCCTTGAATCTTATCTTGAAGTTCTAAACCTGTAATTCTTTCCTGTAACTTGAAATCCCCGCTTTCAAATCCAGGTCTACTCATAGTAATGGAAAAAGTAGATCATTTTCCTGAATTAATTTGGGAATAATTGTCATTGAATCAACCTAATTTTTGCCTAGGTTTAGTGTTGTAATGCATTGTACACATTCACATTACTCTTGGGCCATTTTTAATGAAATGTACCTAATTTGTATTGTATTGTAGGAGTGGTAAAGTGTTGTAACACATTGTCACACGTATCTAGGGTCTCATTAATTAATTGTGGCTAATTGAGCTTAATTCATCCCTTTAATTCAAATTTAATCCTTATTTATGACACCTTTTGAGGATCTATCCTAACACCCAATATTCAAATTACATAACATTAAATTTGGAAAAATTAAGGTTCTGGAAAATGGTGCCATGATTCATTTGCCTTTAGTGGCAAATGGGTCCTCCATATATAGGACCCTCCTTTCTTGGCATATTTGACATGGGTTTTTGATGTTATTTCACCCCCCAAGGCAAGGCCCTGGAAACTTGTGCTACGATCCATTCACCCTAGGTAGCAAATGGGTCCTCCCTTAATAAGGATCCCCATTTTGAATTTGATTTTAGTAGAATTTTAATAATATTCATTTCCAGATCTGGTGTCAGCTTGATTTATTTGAATTTCGAGGTTTATTCTCTAGATTTATTATAAATAAGGGGTTAATTCACATAGTTTCATCCTAGACTTCCAAGAATTCATGAAATATAGAAATTTTGAGTTCACAAGAGTTTACAAGAGCATTCAAGAAGACATTCAAGGGAAGATTATCAAGGTTTTATTGCAGCAACTCAAGATCATGTCATCATGTCAAAGGTATAATGCATTCATGCATGTTGTTGAGCTAAGATAGTTGATGTAGCATTGAAGATCTACTTTTAAGAATTGTTAAACATCATATTTGAGATCAAGATCTACATTCTTCATGGCCACTACATGTTAGTTTGTAGATTTATACTCCAAGAAATCTTCCAAGGTATCGACATCATTTCAAGTTTCATATTTCATGTCCTTATTTCATCATTTGGTTTAATTACTTAAATGAGGTTTGACTTAGGCAAACCCCTATTCACTAACAATAAACAAGTTTTTCTTCTCTTGAGTGTATGTTTACAAATTTATAGGTTGAAGATCAAGTGGAGAACAACTTGGAAGAAAAATTGTCAAAGTTGTCAAGTTGCAAAGTTGACCTTCATAGTGCAAGAAGATGAAATTAAAGCTACAAATTTTTTTACATGTTTTCGAGAGCTGACTAGTAGGGATCTAAGAGTGCAAAAATTAAGGAAAATAACCGAGATCTCAATTTTAGAAGCCCTAACAGGGACCCATTCACCACTAAAGACGAATGAGTCCTTGGATCCCTAAAAATAGGCTTCTTACAACAAGGTACACATCACTTTGAGCTCTAAAACCTCCCCTCATAGTTTCCATAATAGTTAGGGTCAGTTTCTGATTGTTATTTTGGAATTTTGTCTCTCATAATTGAATGTTACACAGTGGAAATTAGTTGGTTCATCATCTTGATCAATTCATCTTGGTGGTAAACCCTATTTTTCTATGTTTCATTTTGGTGAACTTGACGCATTGAATATTGCAATTTTCTAATTTTGAAGTCTTTCATTACATCCTAGGTTAGATCTTGCATTCATTTACATTCAATTTTCATTGAATTAGATCTCATTTAGTGTTTATTTATTTTTATTCAAAATTTACATCTCATTTAGGGTTTAGAATTACATTGTTTTGCATTTCTTAAATCTGAAAAATAAAAAATAAAATCACTCATTTTTCATATCATTTAGATCTCATAAATTTGAATTTGAAAATAAAAACAACATTTCATTTCAAATTAGGTCTTTTCATTCATCATTTTATTGCATTTTCTCATTGCATTTCTAGAAAATTAGAAACTAAAAGTTACTGCCTCGGACCTGGAATTGGAAGACATTATAGAAACCTTGAAATAATTCAAAAATAGTTAAAAAAATCTAATCAAGGACCCATTTTCCTTTATTGGTGAATGAGTCCCTGATTAGGCTTGACCTAAACTTTCTGGCATCTGAAAAGATTTAAAAATCACTCAAAAATCAACAAAAACATTTCAAAAATACTTAACAAAGACCCATTCGCCCTTACTGGTGAATGAGTCCCTGATAGGTCCTGATCTACATTTTTTGGGATTTGAAATCTTTGTTTTAGGCTTAAATTTTCTGCTATTACATTTATGTTCTAGTTTTCTGGTTTTTTGTTTCATTAAGTTCATTAAATCTAGCTTAATTATCTTCATTCAATGCATTGTCAAAATTCAAAATAGAATTTACAAAATTTCATTTTCAGTCTACTGCATTGTGTAATAAAAAAGTTACCCTGTTTTAAGTCTGAAAATCTAAAAATGTTTACATTCTGAAGCTTTGCATAATATGGATAAAAGTACTTTTCAATTTTACATACACAATGTTTACATTCATGAAGCTTTGCAAAAGTTTGTTAAAAGTTCTTTTCATTTTTGGATACACATTGTTTTCATTCTTAAAGTTTTGCATCAGTTGGGTAAAAGAACTCTTCATCTTTGGATATACATTGTTTATATTTGTGAAGCATTGCATAAGATGGCTAGAAGTACTTTTCATTGTTAGTCAAACAATGTGAGTATCCTACCTTTCTAAACATGATAAGAAAAATTCCATCCCTCACACTCATAAGAATGCTTTAGTGAAAGAGAATACAATGGTGGATAATCATGACAGTCAAATTTGGTCTTCCCCTAATATCTCTCCTATTTGTGTTGAAGATATTTTGGTGATAGAAAATCAAACCAATGAGAGTTATGAGAGTCCTATGTGTCTCTCCTCCCCTACCTCTCCCACTAGGGAAGACATCATTATATACAAGGATGAGACCATTCACACATCCCCTAATAGTACTTTTCCTATTGCTCCTATTTGTGAGAATGACTTGACACAAGATAAATAAGACAATCCAACCATTGATAACTCCCTTACTTGTGATGAAGTAATTTTAGAGGAACCAAACTTTGAATTCCATGAACATATAATTTGTAGTTCTCCTAAAAATTCTCCTCATCAGGAGGATATCATGGTTGAATAAAATGAGAAACACACACATTTAAAACAATAGTGATGAGGATTCTTTAGATGAAGATGATGAAGTTACATTAGACTCCCCTTCACTAATAGATCATGAAAATAAGAATAAGTCTTTTGAGGTTATGCACATTAGATATACCTTGAAGTACTCTCCTGAGCCTAAACTTATCATTTATCCACCCTCACAAAAATAACAAGTTCAAAGAAAACACATGCTTATCTTAGAACCACCTAAAATGAAACTTGATAATGATAATGGTTTGCAGCAACCGAATTTCAATACTATTGCTCATACATATAACACTAGGAATAATATGCAACCAAGACAACCAACTCCAACATCCCTCTCATTTCTTAACCCTATCTTACCTTTTCCTCCTTGTTTTCCTTTAAAAAGAAGAAAGGAGTATGATCTTGTTGAAAAACTAAAGAATAATCCTAGTAAGATATCCTTATGGGAGCTCATTCAAGCTTCCCCTCATTATCATAACATGCTTCAAAGTGATTTACAACAAGTTCCTACTATTCCTAATGTGCAATAAAATGATGTGGCAGCACAAATTAAAGCTATAACTCCGAGCAACTTAGACATTACTTTCCATCAAGATGAGTTACCCTCATTAGAAGATTAGAAAAAAATGAATCTTTCATGATAATAGTTTATGTTAATCAAACCATGATAAAGATAACTCTTTTTGATAGTGGTTCATCCCTTAATGTGTGTAGGATAAAACTTCTCGATAAGATTAAAGTAGAAAAAAATCCAAATTCAACCTTATTCTTTATCTATTCGTGGGTTTGATAACATAGGAAATACCCTCTTGGAGTCATCACATTCCCTATTAGCATTGGAAAGGTTACCTTGCAAACTTTGGTCCATGTTATACCTTATGATCTTCAATATAATCTCCGCTTAGGCATACCATGGATTCATGAGATGCATGGATTGCATTCTGCCCTTCATCATAAAATGAAGTAAGTCTATGACAACAAAGTTTACACACTTAAGGCCGGTCCTCAACCTAAAATTTGTTTGATTGTTGAGAAAGAAGGACAAGATCCTTTGGAAGTATTGAGTCAAGATGTAAAAGTGAAAGTCATGAAGGAAGAACACATGAAGAAAATTTATGAAGTCACTCAGCTATTGGATGACGATTGGGGTTCCTTAGATTTGAAACCTACATTCATGGGTGAATACAAGATCATAAATAAAGATTCTAACAAGGGAAAAGAAAAAGAAATAATATCGACACAAGATTCAACACAAGATTTAAAAGCATCCACCTCAACTACTTTAGAAGATCAAGCAAATTACACAACAAACTTTGATAAAGTTGATTATGAACAACCACCAAATTCTAATGAAATGGAAAAGTGTTATGGAAGAGGTTATGAACTTATGAGACAAGTTGGATATAGTGGAAAAGGATGTGGTTCTAGAGAATAAGGTATATATGTCCCTATAGAGCCTAACACGCAAGAAATGACTAATGTTCTTGGTTATTGTCCCCTGAAAGAAAAAAAAATCCTTCACTTAATATCAACACTCTTATAAAAGATTATCCTAAACCAACTTTAACATTAGTGCATCCTGAATTGATAGACACTAGTGGTCTTGGTTATTGTCCTATGAAAGAAACAAAAGAAACAAAGAATTCTTCGCTTAACATTAATTTCATCACACAAAGCAGTCCTAGGAAATTTCTTAAAAATGATTGGAGTTCATTAGATCTTACACCCTCCTTTCAAAGAGTGTACAAAATCTTGCCATATAAAGAGTCTTGTGTAAGTATGACACCTAATACTAAGAAAGATATATCTTTGTTACAAAATAAAGGAACATCTTCTACTATTGATCAAGAGGGTATCTTGTTGAGACACCTCCAAGATTATCTGATATGTCTCCCTCCAAGAGCATGAAATAAATTTTATTACAAGAGTTCATTTTGTGCATATCAAAGAGTTCATGGTCATTCTACTAATGAATGTAAGGCTTTGAGTAACAAAATTCAGCATCTTAAGGAGTGTATCACTCTTCCTTGTGTTGAAGTACCTAGTTCCTCTAATTGAAATTGGTTTTCATGTTTCTCATCAATCATCTTGGCTCATCCTTGTCTTGCACTTAGTGGGGGCAAGGGGTTAGGTAGCTTTGTCCTCGTATGTCACTTTTCATTGTCTCTTTTGGCTAGTTGACCACCTTCCATGTATATATAAGAGCAAGCTTGGGATGTGACCGATATTCCTTAAGTTGGCTTGCATGTGACATACTGAGTTATCTTTAGATATTGTATTTTGGGGGCAGCCCCTCCCTCCTTTTCATGGTGTAGCTTTTTTTCAAAAACATATGACTTGGAATAGGGTTTTTCGAGGAAAGATCTCATGTCTTAGGAAAAATTTTTGGCTAACTTAAATCAATTGTTCATAGTAATGGTGTTAGAAACCACTCTAAAGTGGGGGAATACATCGATGACATCTTTTGGAAAAATTGATGGAATGATTTTCTTTTTTCTTATGACATGTCCTTTTCTTGGTGATGTCATTGGGTTTGATGTCCTCCAAGAGTGTGATATTTCTAAGTATATGATCTCCTTTCGTGGCATGATGTGAGCGAGGCATCCCATAAGTAGTGATATGATATCCTTGACTTGTCCTCTCTTAGAGACATTAGGCACAATGATCCCTAAGAAGAAGACCTAACACAAACAAAGAAAAATCCCCTTTAACAAAATTTTACATACATTCAAAAGAATTTACAAAATCATTACATTGTGGTGCCTTATTGAAATTATTAGGAGGATAGCTTTGATATGGTTTGTATAATGAGAAGCCGACACACTGGCGTGAATTTCTCATTGTACAGTGGGAAGCTGACACACTAGCATGCCTTTCTCACTAAACCACCTCATTGGAATAACGCACCTAGTGGACATACTGAGGTTCCACTACCCCAGAGTGATCATACACATGATTGGGACAACTCACCTAGTGGACAAAATGAGATTCCACTACCCCAGAGTGAGCAACATATGTTATGGACAAATAGCCCCATTCCACATCATGTTGAAATGGGTGTGCTTGATCCTTTTATTTTTCTTTATTTTTCTTGGCCTTGAACAAGGTATGATTATGTATCTTTGTTATTGTTGCATACTTAAGTGTCTTGAATGTCTACTTTAGTGTAAGTTTTTCATGGAGAAAGAATCTCACTAAAGTGGGGGGAAAATGTAGTAACGGAAATAGCATCCCTTTTCCTTCCTTAATTTGGGAATACTTTTCATTCACTTAACCTAATTTTTTCCTAGATTTAGTGTTGTAATGTGTTGTACACATTCACATTAATATTGGGCCATTTTTAATTAAATGTACCAAATTTATATCCTATTTTAGGTGTGGTAAAGTATTGTAACACACTTTCACACTTATCTAGGGTCTCATTAATTAATTGTGGCTAATTGAGCTTAATTAGCCCCTTTAATTCAAATTTAAGCCTTTATGACACCTTTTGAGGATCTATCCCAACACCCAGTATTCAAATTGCATAACATTAAATTTGGAAAAATTAAGGTCTTAGAAAATGGTGCTAGGACCCATTCGCCTTTAGTGGCGAATGGGTCCTCCCTTTATATGACCCCCCTTTCTTTTCATATTTGGCATGGGCTTTTTATTTTATTTCACCCCCGAAGGCAAGGTCCTAGAAACTTGTGCTAGGACCCAATCGCCCTAGGTGTCGAATGGGTCCTCCCTTAATAAGGACCCCCTTTTTGAATTTTATTTTGGTGGGATTTTAATAATATTCATTTCAAGATTTGGTGTCGGCTTGAATTATTTGAATTTTGGGGTTAATCTCTAGATTTATTATAAATAAGGGGTTAATTCACATAGTTTCATCCTAGACTTCCAAGCATTCATGCAATATAGCAAGTTTGAGTTCACAAGAGTTTACAAGAGCATTCAAGAAGATATTCAAGGGAAGATCATCAAGGTTTTATCATGGTAACTCAAGATCATTTCATTATGTCAAAGGTATAATGCATTCATGCATGTTGTGGATCTAATATAGTTGATGTAGCATTAAATATCTACTTGCAAGAATTGTTATACATCATATTTGAGATCAAGATCTACATTCTTCATGGCCACTACATGTTAGTTTATAGATTTATACTCCAAGAAATCTTCCAAGGTATCAACATCATTTCAAGTTTCATGTTGCATGTCCTTATTTCATTATTTCATCATTTGGTTTAATTAACTAAATGAAGTTTGACTTAGGCAAACCCCTATTCAGTAACAATAAAAAAAAAATCTTTTCTTGAGTGTATGTTTGCAGATTTATAGGTTGAACATCAAGTGGAGAATAAGTTGGAAGAAAAATTGTCAAATTCGTCAAGTTGCAAAGTTGACCTTCATAGTGCAAGAAGACAAAATTAAATGTACATAATTTATTACAGGTTTTTTGGAGCTGATAATCAGGGATCTAAGAGTGCAGAAATCAAGGAAAATAACCTAGATCTCAGTTTCAAAAGCCCTAACAAGGACCCATTCGCCACTAAAGGTGAATGAGTCCTTGGTGCCCTAAAACAAGGCTTGTATCAGCAAGGTACACATCACTTTGAGCTCTAAAAACTCCCCTCATAGCTGCCATAATAGTTAGGGTCAATTTCTAATTGTTATTTTGGAATTTTGGCTCTCATAATTGAATGTTACATAGTGAAAATTATTTGGTCATCATCTTGATCCATTCATCTTGGTGGTGAACCCTATTTTTCTATGTTTCACTACCAATAATCTACAAAATAAATTTTTATGTTTGTTGGGGGATAGGGGTTTGCCTCAATCAAACCCCAATTTTGGTAATTAAACCTTGATAATAAATTGAAATATAAAACATGGAATGTGTTTGAAATCTTAACCTTAAGTGTGTCTAAGATTAAGATCTCTAATGATGCAAAGTAACCATACTCAATTGTGTTAGAATAGGATCCTAGAATAAAACATGAACAATGCAAAAGACCTACTTTAGGAGATCCGAAACCCCATTAATAATCCATGAGTCTGAATATTCCTCTCTCTAGGATGAAAATAGAATGATCATAGAAGATGGAATCACTTAGGAAATAAGTCCTTAGGATCGGCTGAATGCCTTGTGCATCTCCTAAAACCTATAATCCATCATGATTCTCCATAGGAATCTATCATCACTTCTTCAATAATGTTTAATCTTTGACAAAAAAAATGATCTTGAAGACTTGCAAACACACTATAATGCTAGTCTAAGACTTCAATCTTTCTTGTTTCTTGAATATGAATTCTTGATCTCATTAAAAAAATCTCTCTTAATCTAGTTCTAGTTGAAACATAATGAAATAACCTTGTATTTATACATAACTCAAGATGAATTCCCAAAATTCAATAACACAAGTCAAAATCATATCTAGGATTTAAAACCATTAAAATCCCATCAAAAAAATATCCAAAAGAGGGGTCCTAGGTCTATGTGAGGACCTATTCACCATGTGGTGAATGGGTCCTAGCTAAGTTGTTAAATTTTATGTAGAAATAGGGTCCTAGGACTTAGTGAGGACCAATTTTCTAGGTGGTGAATGGGTCCTAGGTCACTAACATAGGACACAAACCTTCATTAAAAAAGTGTTGTGTAATATCATTTATGAATGCCAGGATTTATCTCTCTAAATCTATAATTAATTAGTCTTGGATTCGAATTAAAGGGGCCAATCAAGGAAAATTTGATCTCAATAAATTAATAAAGCCCTAGATTAGTGTGAAAGTGTAATGATGCACTTTACAACACCATAAATAAGGCACCATTAAGTCAATTTTATTAAGAAGGGCCCTAAACATAGTGTGAATGTGTAAAACACATTACAACACTAAATCAAGGCATAATTAATCTCATTATAATATTACTTGTTCCCAAATTAAGTGTGAAAAAGGGATACTTTTTTCGACACCACAATACTAGAGCTGGTAACAAATTGGTTTCATTCCTTAGAGATGAGGATAGTTGCACCCCCTTCCATTTTCATGGTGGGTGATATAGTGCAGTGCATCATTCCATATGAACTTTAGATTTGTTTCTAGTGTAAAACCCATTTCTTTGATTTCTTCAATGAGGGCTATATCCTTATTTTTGACCTGGTTAAGGAATCTCCTTCCAATTTATTTTCTATTAGGGGATTCCAAACCCCTTACATTCCATGAAACACAGTTAAGTTTCACAAGGTTAGGGATTATTTCCTTTCAATTTCTAAAATTATCAAAGCACTTAGGTATCCATGCATTCGTTTCTACCCTTTAGGCAGTGGGGCTTGGGATGACAACACTATTCTTTTTCCTTTTTTGTTTTTTCATGCGCTTGAAGCTACCTCTCCTAGTTATTTTTATTTTTATTTTCTAAGATTTCTTTGTTCTCTATAGAGGCCCATTCCTCACCTCAACCTACCCTTCTATGAACTCGAAAATTAAATCCCCTAAACCCTATGACTTTTCATTGTTTCCAAACAATTTGGATTCACCTAGGTCCTTAGGACACTCAGGTATTATTCCAACACCACTACCCACATTATTAGGCTTATGTTTATGTTTTGAAGTTTCTTTAGCTTCAACCATACTAGCCTCTTGGATCAGGTCCCCTTTTTTGTAATGTGCATTCGAGACCTCAGAACTCAATACACTCCTATCCATTTAGCTATCATTGGTACCTTGGTCCATTTGTAACTATAGGCTAACAAAATACTTCTTTTTATTCATATTTCCAACTTGATTTAGGCCCAATCCACTAGTGGTATCTAGGTGAATATTAGTTGAACGATTTCTTGCCTCGAAAAAATTTACCATATGACTAACAGAGGAGGATGATTTTACCTCTTTATTTTGAGGACCGATATCCTTTTGTTTTTTATTGCTTGCGGCACCTTCACTATTACATCCTTTTGAATATTTGGGTTTGTATCTATTTGTGAATAATATTTCTTTTGTGACTTTAGTGTCATTGTTATTTTTTATATTATTCTTATTATCATGTATGCTTTGCCTTATTTTAGCCATGAATTTTTTTGTGCATTTCTTTTCTTGTCAAAATTATTTACACCCCCTTCTTGGGGGAGGTGTTGTTTACTATTGATGGCCACAATCGAGGGGTCAACCTTGTTGTAGTTATTTTTAGATTCATACATTATGTTTGAAGGAGGTTTTTCTAACTCTTTTATTAAATTGTCATACTAAGAGATAAGACCATTTGTATTGTTACTATTAAAGAGTATTTGTTCTCCATCAGGTTGGAAAAAATATTTTGACCTATCATCTTGAGTTTGTTCTCCATGTACATCAACCAAGTTATCAATTCCATATTCATAGTATCATTTATAGTTTGATTATTCCCATTATCATTTTTTAGTTTTCATATTCATAGAGACATTCATGGTTTCAATATTGACATTATCATTTGCAGTTTCCATGTTCATCGTACTACTTTTGTTTTCCATATTTATACTTGGTTTTAGTGTTACACTATTCATATTTTTATTACCATCCCCATTTCCTTTAAGGTCGAGTTCTTGACTTTTAAGATTCTTTTTCTCTAATGATGTGTTTCCTTCATTCTCATTATTGGGCCTGAGATTTCTAGTTTTCCTTGTTATTAGAAGGAAAATTATTCTTACATGACCTCTTCTATAGAGATAGCGCACATTTATCCCTCCAAGAATTTCAATGGTGCATTTGACATAATCTATGTCTAGTTTTATTAACAACCACTCTAGGGATGTCAACCCCAAGAAAAATTGTAACTAAAGCCCTAGCATTAGAATGTTGTAGGGAGGTTTTGGTGTCATCAAGTTTGATAATGCTTCCATATGGTTCAAGGAGGAGTAGAATGAATTTATAGACATGGGGGGACGTTTTTAATGACCACCCATCTAAGGCTTGATAGATCCAAAGTTTCATCATTTAAGGAATTCGATGACCATGACAGTGCCCGAAACACTGATTTTCCAATGCTCTAGAACTATTTCTTTATTTCATATCTTTCATAGAGTACTTTTCTAGGAAAATTACAAATCGAACCTTTTGAATTGTTTTGCAATAAGAGAAGTGAATTCCTAATTTTTTAACCCAAACACTTGCAAGCCATTAATCCATATATTTCCTTGCTAGGAATTTGGATATGTCCATGATAACAAGAAATATTATCACATTTTAAAGCCTACAATCTTCTTCACACATTGCTTGATTTAAATTAGGGTTTGGAACCAAAATATCCATTTTTAAGGAAGTAGCAGGGCACTTACCTTACTCTTTGTCTCCCCCATTTTCTCCTTCCTCTCACTCTTGCACAATAAAATTTTCACCCTACAGTAGTGGAAACCTATCTCCCAGCACAATATCTCTAAAAGATTTTGAATGAGCATTGCCTCCAATCTCTAGGTTTGGATCTTTAGCCAAGCCATCAGGGTGATCTGTATCCCCCTCCATTATTAGATGGAAAATCCATGCATAAAATTGCATGAATTAGGGAAAAGAGGGGAAGTTAAAAACCACTTCACACTATTACAATCACACTTTGGACTGGAAAAAAAATCAATACAAAGGCAGGTTCCATACCTGCAAGTAGAATCTAGCATGGAGGAGGGAAAATCCTCATCCATAGCTTTGTTGGAGACCTTGACATGATTTATTCCAAGGGGTCTTCACATGCAAGAACCATCCCTTCGTCTTCTAATATTTCTCTTTAAAATCCTACTACCGTATTGATATTTTCTTCCATTCTTCAACCCATTCTATATTCTCACATGCTTCCCAATCTCTTGAAATACAAAACTCAAAAAAACATGCAATCTTCCTTGTCCATAGTCCATTTCCTTTCATTCTAACTCTTAAATGAATTCCATTTAGTAGATCCATTAATTTTATCGCAATCAAGTCTAGGTAGAATGTTCTCTTCTTCAACCAACCAAAATAATTGATGAACTATAGAGTACTCACTTGATCCCACAGATAATTTTTTATTGCACCAATCCACAATCCCACATGCATCTTTAAATTTTACTGCATCCTCAAATTTTAATTTCTCTCTAGCAAGAATTATTTTAACACACACACCAGCTCCATCATGTTCCCCTTTACCATGTCTAACTTCAAAAAAACTCCACATATGTTGGACATTATGTTCCTTGTGAACCCTACTTAAACAATAGAACATTCGAGCATTCTTGAAATATCCCATACACTTATATAACCATATGAGATGTTTTGTCATTTTGATTCCTCTTTCTCTTAAATTTGTATAAAATATATTGAAATAGTATTGAAAAAACTTTGACAAGTGTAACTGGTTGTCATTCAAATAGAAATGATACTCCCTCAAAAAATTCATATCATCCTCTATGCTATCATCTACATGTCTATATACAATATGAACAAACATAGGCACTTGCACTAAATTGTAATATTGTGATTAGATTTCCTCTTGTAGAGAAAGAGTATAATTTTCTGCAAAATCAATCACTCATAGTATAGTTCCAACTGGAAGTGTGTTTCTACATGTGCAAAATTTTCCATAAAGCCATCGAGCATGTTGAGAGTGCTTGACATATTTTGGTACAATATTACTCTTAAATTATAATATGAATGCATGTACAATAATTTTTTTGTAATTAAATCACAACACTTTCCAATTTTTCCATGTTTTAAAGAATGCTCAACATTCTTAAATCTTTTAACATCCAATAAGTTTTATCCAAAATCATTTTCAACACTTTCATGCATGCAAACTCCTAAGAATGAAAGATTGCCACAACTACTGCATTGTCTAGAAATACATGAACTTAAATAAAATAATTTCCCATTAGATATTTCACAAATAAAACCTTCCATAAACTCCCTGATTATTTTAGGTGGCATATTAATACCACATTCCTACATAATGATGTTATTATTTAAAGTATATAACGTATCAAAAAACATCATAATAATAATGAAATTGCACATGCATTTAACAAAACCAGGAGATTTGTTGCTTATTAATTTTCACATACCAAGGTTTACATTTTTTAAAATATCTTTGAATTATTCTAATATTACCAAGTAACATTGAATCACCACAAAATTTTGTATATAATTCGGTTTGAGTTGTGTCTAATAGGTGTGTTGATGGTGTTTTTAACATTGCAACAACACAGATAGAATGCAAGTATCTTATCTCTCTTGAAAGGTAAATTTCTATCAGCAAGCCTCAAGAAACAACCCCAAGGTCTCTAATGTTAGGTCTTGAAAATGCACAAACAACTCAGTGAAAATGTGATTTGTTGGTAATCACAAGGGACATTTATGGTCAAACAAAAGATTGAAACTTTTAGGTCAACAATGAGGGTTTTAAATGATATGAAAATGAGAACAAACCCTAGATACTTTTAGACTTTCATCAAATGTAGTAGTCTAGTGATGCTTGATGAATCCTATTCTAACAATGATATTCAAAGAAATAGAAAAAAATAAGGGTTTTAAGAGATTTCTAATCTAAATCCTAAGATCAATCGTGAAAATAACAGAGCATTCAAGGTGGACCAATCTTCCAAAACCAATCCTTTCTTAACAAATATTAAATCTATAGTATCACAAGAATAGTGCAATCGCCAAAGGTATTAAAGATTTTCAGATTGTAGAAAATTCAATCATTCAACCAAGATGGTATAAATACATAAACATCCACAATTGAACTTAAGTGCAACAAAGAGTAGTCCTAGGCTAACTTTAAATAGAGACTTACAATCAAAAAATTGCTAAAATTATGGACCCAAGATTCCCCAACACCTTAAAAAATTTATCATAAGCATGAAAAAATTGCAACTAGCTCTAAGTCTGACCTTAAAATCACTTACTTAAAACAACTTAAAATATATTTGAAACATAGGAACCATGCATAGATGAAACAACACAAGGAAGAGCACCAAAAGACAATGTCTTCAATTGTATTCACTTCACCAAACATTTTCGACAATTCCAATATCTCATGTCCAACAACCTTTACAAATGAGGGGGAAACCTGAATATATAGAGCATCACTAAATGTCAGCCTAATTAAATTAGGGCTTGAAAGTAGGTCAACCAAAATAGGTCAGCCTTGAAATTTTAATTGCACAATTTAATTTCACAATACAACATCATAAAGGTTGGCCTAAAAATATATTTTAAAATTGAATAAAAGGCCTATGGCACAAAGATCAAGGTACAACTGACATGTAACTCCAACTAGCTTGATGTAGTATGCACATTATTTGATGTAGTCAAGCTTGATCATTTTTCTTATCCTTTTCTTCATTTATGGAAAGTTCTTGAACCTTTAAAAGCACATTATCTAGTTTGGCCTGGTTTGGAATTGGAATAAACTTTAACCTTAATATATTTTATTTCTTCCTCATATTTATCTAAAGTTTTCTCCCAATCCCCTTGTAACCCTTGATATTTATCCAAATTAGAATTATAGATAGCTACATCCTCTAATTGATCTAATGTTATGGGCCCATCTTCAGTTGGAGAATAAAATTCATGCCACCATTTCTACAATTGATCAACTTTCAAAAAAAATTTACCAAAATTTTTCCTCCCTCTTACAATCTCCAAAAATGAAATGTAGTTATTTGAAATCTCTTTCACTTTATTTTGGATCTTTGAAACTTTCTTTAATGCCTTCATCATGAGTTCCCTTTTGAAATTAAGTTCCTCTATCCATTCAACTAGTTTACTTACATTTTCAATTGTAAAGATATTCTCCTTTATCAACAAATCTCTTAAAAATTCCATTATCTCTATCAATGCAGTGATTGTAGTATCATCAACTAACCCACATTCTGATGTACGCTAATTTATTTCTTCAAGAAAGGATGATACTTTTTCGTATGTGTGCAACACTTTTTCAATCATGGAATCCACTTTTTGAAAAGCATTGCTAATCCATTATTGAGTGACCTATAAAGAGATTCTTATTTTCTCTATTTCACCGATGGCATCCTTCAACAACAAGCCTTCTAAACATGGGAAACTTTCACCAGTTTTTTCTTGCAAAGGCTTTATTAAATGCTGGATGTAATTTTTCAATTCCCTCATCTATTGTTGCAACTTTTATTTAGCCTAGGTTTCATTATCCAACCTCTTCAAAATGGCTTGCACATAATCCTCAAGGTCTTCCATTTCTTGTTCCTTCGTAGAGGGACCTAGATTAATTATCACAACTTTGTAATTCGCCCAAGTAGCTTCATCCTTGTGCTTGTCATTTAATAGTGTAGCAATATGAAGTATTTTGTTGTTAAACTCATCCCTTGTCATTTTTGAAACAATCTTGGCTTTCTTTCTTTCTTTTGTCCTACCCAAGTTTTCTAAGAACTTACCCCAATATAGAGTATCCTCTTGCACAATAACTATTTTGGGCTTTAAACATCCCTTCAACCAATCTGGGGCAGTTGGTTGTTCCACATCTATGTAATAATGAGAAACATTTTTCTCTTCCTGATCTTTAGGTTGATTGGCTTCAATATTCTCTAGATCTTTATCAACATAATTTTAATTCTTCTGCTCCTCACCTTTGTTCTCAACCTCTGATAAATGTACTTCCTCTTTCTTAGGAGACTTGAAAGGTAACTCTTCTCTTTCCTCTAGCTCCCTCTCTTCTTCCTTATCAGTTTGTACTTCAGGGGCCTTTTTTTTTAACTATTTCCCAAGACCACTAAGATCCCCATTTTTAGGAGTTTCTAATTCTTCTTCTTCTTCTTCTTGTTCCTAATCCTTAGAAACATTAATTTTTTCATTTGGAGCCTATCCTTTCCCATTGTAAGATTGTACATTTTGGTGAGGTGATTGAGGGGAATTATTTCTTGTAACCGCCTCTTCAACATTTCCTGCTTCATTAATAGGTGGCTCACTAATATTTTCCTTAGGTTCTTCAACTACCTTCTAAACATTTTTTGCACTAGAAGGAGAAATATTTTGCTTTGGAGAATTCATTCTTGCATATACCTGTGGTATTTCTCCAAAGCTCTCCACTTCAATTACCTTGGCTTGAGTTGTAATTTCTTCATCAACCTTGGTCTTCTTGGACTTTGATACGTTTTCTCCTTCTATGATAATCCTCCTCATTTGGATGACTCAGCCTCAAAATCTTCTTCTTTAGTAATCTCGTTTGTTGAATTTCTCCTCTTAGATACTAGTTGTCTCTTAGGCTCGTTATCGTTAGTTTGACTCTTTTTTTTAAATTTTAATTACAAAAGGAACCCCTTTTGTATCCTCCTCCTCTTGAGGTACAGTAGTGTCATCTTGAGTGTTATCAATTTCTTCTTCTGAATGAGATTCTAAATCTCCTAGTAAATCATAAGTAAATTGAGTTCTTGTTGCTTCTAGTTCTAATACCTTATGTTTAACCCACTACTTGCAATATCTCTACACTGGAGTAGTGATTTGATCCAAGTCAACTGCCTCATCCTCTGCCCAATTGGCTATGTGAAGTGGCTTATTCTGAAACTGCATATAATCATGATATTATATAGGATCCTCTTCATCTTCAACCTCATCTCGGACATGTGCCACTTTATGAAATTTTATCATTTTCAATGAGAGTCTTGAATATCTTCTTTTTATCACCTCAAATTCATCTCTACAATTAGCCCAATAATCCTCAATATGATCTTTATGTCTATATTCCCTAATGGCCATCTTCTGTGCCACTCCATGAGGATCAAAGTTTCCTCTATCTGAATGAGAGTACAAGTGTAAATGGGTCATCTCTATCTCATAATGATGTGCACTTTGGATAGAAGGACAAGCCTTCAGAGCACCAATCCTTAAGCATAAATTTGCACCAACCCCTATTTTATGCCTCTCCTTCAAAATAGCATCAAATGTAGCTAGTTGCCTTGTTAAATCTAGCAATATGACATTGTCTATAGGATACCTGGGGAGCCTATAAGGAACTTTTGGAGATCCATGAACTCTGATATATGTGAAATTCAGGAACTAAATAAACCAAAAGCCATATTTCTTGATCAAACCATTTCTTCTATTGATAAGGTCACCTGGAGTGCATCTTGCAAGGTTTTAGTTATGTACATTGTGAAGGCATCATTGACCCTTCTATAATTGGATGTGTTGAAATTTAGCTAAGGGTAAACATCATAAACTCCACCCTTGTATATTGTCCCTTTCTAGCTTAGACCATTATACCTGAAATTCCTTGCAAGCATATACACAACATATGAAGTCATGGTGAATATCTTGGTGTCTTGCACCTTTCTCAATTGCAAATCCAAGTTGTCACTGATAGTGCCTACCTAGTGATAATGGATTCCTTTCTTGATTTATGATATAACATAGAACATCCACTCTTCAAAGATTAAAGCCTTCTCTAATCCTACCACTCTACTAAGGAGAGTGATCATATCATTGTATTCCAATTTAAAATAAATTCTATGCATTTTTTTTGGCAAGTTGGAATAGTGAGACTTGGGTTTGTCAATCCAAGAACTATTCATAATCTCCAATGCCTCAACTAGATCAGAATCATAGAATTGTTGTGTTATCTGCAAATTTACCTTCAGTAGTTTTGATGTGAGCCAATATTGAAGGCCTCAACTATAAACTCTTTAGTAAGATTTTCCATTGCTCTACATTGAGGACCAACAATCACCCTCTTGTATAGATCATAATGTTTTGCACATTCCATAACCAACTCAAGACATTGCACTGAAGGTGGAAACCTAGCAATTTGTGCCAACCCTATATGTAGTAATATATTGGCCAAAGGAGTAGGTGCATTGCAGTACATTCTTTTTTTGAAATCCTCATAATCCACATGACCCATATTGGTATCTCCAACTTTTTACCAAGTTGAAATGATCTTGGACTTTGGTCTTGTTCCCTTGAAGTCATACTTCATCCTTTCAGCCCTAGTTCTAGGCTCCTCTTTAACTGGTTCAGTAGATTTTTCTTTGGAACCCTTAGCATTGCTATATTTTGCTTACATCTGGTTACAAAATACCATAATTACTACAATGTCGAGCACAACTAATCATTATAAACTATTGCATCATTAAATTCATCATCAAAATAATTGAAATCAAGTTGCAAACCTTAATAACCAAATCTTAAGATACTTTAGGTTTTTCCTTACTTCATTTATTTTGGCCTTCAAAGGATTTCAAGGAATCCATTCCCTCATGGATTTTGTGAAGAACGAACCCTCAGGCTTTCCACAAGAAAGCAGATTCTGTGAAGAAAGAATACTTAATCAAATTTCAATCATAAATCATCACTGGAAATCATGGAACTCAACTCACATGCTTCCCAAGATGAAACTTTAAACATGCATTAGGTATTCTGCAAGCTTAGGGATTTTGGGCTCCCACGGATCTCGAGGAATCTGGGGCATTGAGGATTTTACAAAGGAAAGGACTTCAGGTTTTTTGGAAAGTCAAGGATTATGCGAAGGATAAGTCCTCAGGGTTTTTGTGTAGAAGCAGATTTAGCGAAGGGATCATCTTCACGTATTCCACTCACTGAAGGATTTAATGAAATCAAGGAAAAAACTCAAACTTAATATCCCCTAATAGGTGATCATATTGGAATATTATGCATGCTAATATTTCATTCAAAGTTCATGAAATCATTGATTGAAATCAATCTCCAAACCAAAATAAAAGCCCTAATTTAGACCAAGATTTCAAGATCTTAATCCTACCATTTATAATAATAAACTAGGGTTTATTAAATATGAATTAGGGTTCATCTGCAAATGCATTATCACTTTTTAAATATTCAAGATTATTGAAAAATTGATTATTCAAGCTCACACATGTCCAAATTCACACCTCTTGTAATCTGAAAATGCATTATCACAACACTAAAAGCTCAAAACCCAAACTCAAATAGTGTGCATGACGATGCCCTGATCTTAATCAATCACTTTGAATGGGATTGAAAAGGAATATCAATCACATCCAAAGCAAGACTTGAAATAGATCTTAAACCCGAAAGCCATAATCAAATTAAAGTGGGGATTATATACATTCATGCCCCCCGACACCAATATATGAACCACAATTCAAATTACACCACTTTAAGGTGTCTAAATTATTGAAACCCATACCAAATCCATTCTCAAATCACAACAAGATAGCTTAAAACAACATACCTCATGATCTAGATAATTCACAATACAACACAAATTCCCTCATAGGAAATCTCATTCGATGATCAATGAATAACATAGGTGCAGCAATCCAAGCTTTCAAATTCTTGAAGCACTTAATAGATCCAAAAATTGAATACTAAAAGATGAAATGCAAAATGAAAGACAAAATGGAGTATAAATCATTGCACAAGACCTCCATTAATGACTACATACTTAACTGTAGAAAATAATAAATGAATTGATTAAACATTACAACTGAGTTTCATAGATTCAACCCAAACATGGATTAAAGGAATTCATCATAATGTAGAATTTTTGGAAAGGAAGACTTCATGGAATTTGGCAAGGTCTGGATTTAGAGAGAAAGGTGGCAATTAGGGAATCCGCTATGAGGAGAATTTCATGAAAGAACACACTTCACAGATTCTGGGTGATGACGGATTTAGAAAAACCTAAATTTGGGGTTTCCAGAGACCAAAAAATTTAGTGAAACCTATTTCCTCGGGTAATCCATTCCTAGGAGAAATCCACAAAAACTAACATTGGGTAATCCATCCCTAGGTAGATTTCATGAAACTCTCCCAAACTTAGCTAATTTTTATACCTAATGGAAATTCAATGAAACCAGTGACTTCACACCCCAAGCAAGGTTAAAATGATGCAAAATGAAAACACCCAAAGTGCAAATATAAGCATTAAAGATCAATCAAATGAAGTGAATCCAAAATTTAAAGGAACCTATCCCTTAAGGGGAAAGGATAAGAACTAAAGGAAAAAAAAGAGGGAAAAGCAAGAAAGAGGGTCCTCGCCTCTAGTAGGGCTTGTGTACAAAAATAGCACAACAAATGGCGACTCCACTGGGGAAATTCTCTAGAGCATTTCGATGAAAAATTGGAATCAAGAACCCAAAAGCTCTAGTTTCGATCCTCACATTAGGTCAATCAATAAACTAAAGGCTCAAAAACACTAGATAAGATAGCCCTTCACATACTCAAAATCCAAGTGTGTGCAAATGTATTAATTTCCTTCCTTAGGCTACTATAGAAACTAAGTTCATCCAAGTTAAGCTACATGAATGATTCTAACTCAAAAAGAAACCTATATAGAGCCTCACTGCTAGTCAGGAATCCATATCCATGATGAGGTTATTGTTTTGATTCTCTTGAACATATCTCTACTTCCTTTCGGGTGTCCATAGCCCTGGTAGAGATATTCAGATCCTCCTTAAAAGTTGAATTTTCTTTTGTTTTTTTTTTTAATTTTCTTTTTCACTTCTTTCAGCTTCAACCTATAAGAAACGAAGCTCATAGTTAGGGCTGAGAATCACAGTGGCATTGAAGCAAAAATCTAAGATTTTTCACTTAACAAGACCTCACAAGGAACCTACAACAACCTCAGGATTCTTAAGATGTGTGTGATATGTAAGATTTCAGCATATTCAGAAACTAACTCAGTCTACTGGCCTATCCTCTTTATATGTTCAGACCATGTGTTACTAAATGGAGGATTTCCACCATCCTTTCAAGAAAGCATGATTTAATTTTGTCAAAGAAATACTTAAAGTAGTCCCAGATAAATAATATGGTTGTTGTGCAAAAAAAACACCCCCAAATAGAAAGTAAGGAGAACCCCAAAAACCAAAAGAAAAATGAAACCTACACTAACCCAAAATAGAACAAACCAAAACAAAGAAAGCCAAAGCAAACCTAACCTAAAGAAAGCAGACACCTAAGCTAACTATTTACAAGGTTGAGATGAAGCAGCTCAAGCAAGGAAGTAATGCTTTAGATATTGCCCATTAACTGGCAATGGGACATCCTCTCTAGTGAGATTCTTAAAAAAAAGAGAATTATCTCCCAAGATTTCTAAAATTTGAAAGGGTCCAAGCCAGAGCTTGTTGAACTTCCCATGCTTCCCTTTCCTCTCATGGTCTTTATCCCAACATAAGACCAAATTAGAAATTTTGAAGGCCTGGACTTTAGCTTTTCGGTCAAACCAACGTTTCACTATACCTTGATGTTCGGAAAAAATTTCTAATGCTTCATCTATGTTTTCTTCTAGGTACAAAAGCTTAGCTAAGCGTTCCTTGAGACGTTCCCCATCTTTATAATATTCATTGATGACCTGCTAGGTAGGAATTCTCAGTTGAATTGGAAACACAAAATCAAGTCCATAAACTAGGTGGTATGGAGAGGTGCCTAAAGAAGCCTTCTGATGAGTGCAATCTGTCCAAAGAGAAAATCTCAGTTGGGTATTCCAGTCCCTCAGATTTCTATCAAGTAACTTATGAATGACAATCAAAATGTTCTTGTTAGTAGATTCAACAAGCCCATTTCCTTGGGGATAGTAATTGGAAGCAAACTTAATAATAACCCCGCGATCAAAGGCCCACCTAGAAAAAATTAATGATGCAAAAGAAAAACCATTATCGCACACTACAACAAAAGGACATCAAAAAAAATTAATAATCCATGCTTCAAAAAAAAATATTACCAGTTTTACTATTCATTTCTTGCAAGGGATAGCCTCTATCCATATAGTAAAAGAATCAATGGCAGTTAGGATATACCTATGTCCAATAGAAGATGGTGGGTTAATTGGAGCGATGAATTGCAATCCCCACTATGCAAATGGTCTTACCTCAATTATTGGTTGCAATGGAACTATAAAATGCTTCTCCCCGGTAGCAGAGGTTTGACAAACATGACATGTCCTTAGATGATTATGTACATCCTTGAACAACATGGGCCAAAAGTATCTTGCTCGTAGGATCCAATTTGCAGTGGCTGGGCCAGAACCATGACTTGTACCATACCTTTCATGAATCGAGTTGCTTCTTCTTTTTCCAGACAATAAAGGTAAACACCTTCATTATTTTTCTTGTACAAGATTTCCCCTTTCAACATATAACTGACACTTTTCAACCGTAAAACTCTGCGTTGCACTAGGTTTAAATGAGCAGGGAAATTATGATTATGCAAGAAATAAACCACATCATCATACCACTCATTGGGTGAAATATCCTAGAGATGATATTGTTGTGCTATAAGTTCAGGACCAGTTTCAACCATTGTCCTTGTTAGTTCTTGTCCTCTTACTAATTTCATAGGTTTTATTTCAATATCATATTCCTACAACATAGTAACCCATTTTTCTCTTCGCTAACCCAACTCATTTTGCATCAACATGAGTTTGATTGTTGGGTTAGGAAAAAATGCAAACAATTTTTTTCTTAAGATACAATGCCTAAATTTATCTACCCCTCTGACCAAGGCATAAGTCTATTTTTCAACATTAAGGTATCTCAATTCTGCATCCTTCAATGGAGCACTCATGAATGCAATCGCGTGTATATCTCCTTCATTTGACTTTTCTGTAAACATACTAGAAAAAAAGTGTTTTATGAAAATGAGTATATATAAAATGGTTTGGAATAGTTTGGACTCACCAAAATAGGAGCATTAGCTATAGATCTCTTTATTTCCTCAAATTCCTATTTTTCTTCAGAATTCCATTCCACCTTTGCATCTTGCTTCAACATTGCATTTAAAGGCTTGACTATCTCCATAAAACCTATGATAAACTTTATGACAAAGTTAATCTTTCCAAAGAATGATTTCATCTCTTTCTTACTAGTGGGAGGTTGAATCTTCAATATTACTTGGATATGCTCGGGGTCAATTGTGATACCATTTTCTTAAATGAAATGACCCAGTAGCTTTCCCTAGGTCACCCAAAAATACACTTCTTTGGATTCTGAGAGATACCAAACTCCCTACACTCTTGGAATACCTTACATAAGTTAGAGATATGGTCTCTTCTCCTTTTTGAAAACACAATTAAGTCATCCATGTAAATGATAATTCACTTACCAATTAAATCTTTGAAAGAAATTTCCATGGCTCGCTGAAAGGTAGCCCCTGCATTAATCAGTCCAAAGGGCATGCTCCTATATTAAAATTTCCCCCACTTAGTTGTGAAAGTTGTCTTGTTCATGTTCTCTTATTGAACCATTACTTGGTTGTACCCTAAATATCCATCCAAGAAGGACATCATTTGAGAACCATTCATGATTTTTAGGACTTCATCCAATGAAGGTATTGGATAATTATCCTTCTTTGAGGCATGGTTTAAATTCTTGAAGTTCACACATAGCCTGATTTCACCATTCTTATTTTGTATTGGAACTAGGTTTACCACCCAAGTTGAGTGTCTAAAAAAAAATATAATGCAAGTAGATAGCAACTTTTGTACTTCTTTTTGAATAATAGGTTCTAATAAGGCATTAATTGGCCTCTGCCTTTTCCTGAATGGCTTCACATCTAGTTTTAGAGGAATGGTATGCGTGATGATCGAAGTTTCATAAGTCTTTGAATGTCTTCATAACTCCAAGCTATAACATCTACATAAACATGTAATGCATCTATTATCCCTTTCTTTTCTTTGGGACTGCAAACCTTGCCAATGAAAACATTCTTCACTTCCTCTGAAGTACCCATGTTAGAAGTATCACATCGATTATCTCCCGAGTCCTTTCTAGCTTGTTGATCTTGGTATTTTATCTTATCCAAATCAAATATTCTTTCTAATTGCACCATTCCTCTAGGAATTGTGTTTTTCTTGAGATTAATCACCCCTCCATATCTAATTCTTCTTCTTGTGGTTCTATCTCATCAATAATTTGAGAAGCAAAGACATCAAAACTAGTGATGGAATCCAAAATATGTTTATTGTCTGCAAACACTTGGAAATTTGCCACATTATTTGGTACTTATGGGACTAGAGTGATCTCAATAGTAAATCTCTTTGATCCTAATAAATACAATGGTTGTATATTACTTGTTGTTTGGGCCAAAGCATCAGTAGTTTGGTTCTTTATTTGGGGAATCAATTGAATATTGAAGGCATCAAATCCTTCTATCAAGTCCCATACTCTATAACTATAGTTTTTCATTCTCCTATCATGGCATGAGTATTTCCTTCTAACCTGTTTAATTACTAATTTTGAATCCCCAAAAACTTGCAAAGCTTTAAACTTCTTCCTTAAGGCCTTTAGCAATCCATGTATCAAAGCTTCATATTATGCAACATTGTTCATGCAATTAAATCGTAATCTATGTGCAACAACGAAAGTTTTACCTATTGGACTTATCAACTCGAAGCATGCCTTAGCTCCTTGCCTTGATTTGGAACCATAAAATATCATAGTGTCCAAAACTTAGCAGGACACATACCTTTTGGATGTACTACACTCATGTTCTTCCTTGGCAAAGGATCCTCTTGTTGAATCTGTTGTTTTCCCTTTTGCTCATTCTAGATTTCTTGAATATCAATCCTAACTGTTCGGAGAGGATTAATACACCTATTTATTTTCTCTATAGTTGTCTGAAAAAGACAACATTCTAGTTTAGCATGTGATGCATTGTGAACTCTATACCAGTTAGGCAATAGTAACTCCTCAAAATTCATTTCTCTTCCAAGACTAATGTGGTCTTCGACACACTTCTGAATGAATTCTTGGAAATTCTCCAGCAGACTGAGTTTTTTATCATCTCATCCATCATCCTCATCAGATCCTACCATGATTTTTGTGCTATTGGAACACTGAGTTAGGTCCTTAGGTGTATCATGAAACATAAAGGCCTCCTATACTTCTTCTATTGCAGCAAAGACATAGTTTCCAAGGTCAGCCTAAAAAATCAACACCTCATTTATTATGTTCTAGTATTCAATGATCAAATACTTTAGTCTAGGCTCTCATTCAATATTGATCTAATTTGGTACTCCTTTCCACAGTAGCCACACATGTGAATGATCAATGGTAGTGTAACCATTAAGTTCCCTCATTAAATATATGCCTAAGATCAGCCCATAGGCATCAAAAATATCATCTACTTAGATATAAATTATTTGTTGCACCCTCAAGTTTGATGAAACCTATAGAGGGATCATGTTCAATTCACCCACTACACTCACCTCTATTTTATCTAGCTAGGTAACCTTTTGTTGGGAGGGAGCTGGAGTAATACCTAATGCTTTACAAACTGAAAATGACATAATGTTTGTAGAAGCCCTAGAATCCAGCAAGCAATTGTGTAGATTTTTACCAAACATACGAATAAAGATCAAGGAAGGACGAGTCTCATGCTTTCCTTGGAAAATACTTTCCAAAGTATCGGCTTGAGCCACTTGAGCTTTATCCTTATCCTTACTCTTATCCTTAGTTTGAACTTGAACCTAATCTTTAACTAGCTGGTTAACTTGATCCCTTGTTGGATGTGAATTTAGTAATTTTCCAATTACTTCTTTGACCACTGGTGCACTAAATCCAACTTTCTTTACAACAATATCTTATGAGGACTGAGAAGGTATATTTACACTAAAAGAACTAAAGACAACATTTCTAATTGTGGGAACTCTTAACAATTCAAAAGTAGAGAGGTTGAATTTTACCTTAAGTTCTTGAACAACATACTCACTCATTTGATCTATAATTATATTAGGCTAATTACTTTTAAGTTAATCCAATTTTTTCTCCTTACTGGTCAGCATTAGTGTTTCCTCCCTTGAAAGAATCAGATGATCCTCCTTTGGAAAAGTATTGCACTGGAACTTTTGGATAAGACATATTGTTGCTTGCATTCAGATAAGGAGGTGTATTGAATTTGTTTGGAGGAGTAGAGGTGGTAAAAGGGCCTCCATCTTACCTATTTATCATATCATAAGGCCTCTTGCACTAATGAAAGATTTGAAACTCCTCTATCCCACACTCTTCTTCATCCAATGGACCATTATCAATGACATCATTATTTTTAAACAGTTGAGATATAGACTCTTCGTTACATACCTGCTCCAACTTGGCATCATGCTCAACTAATTCCTCTTCAGGTCCATTCTCTTCACTCCATGGAAAAGGAGTATGATTTAACACCAAGACTGGTGAATCATATGGATCTAAGGGTACAATTTATTTCCCACTTGGATTATTTCTAGTAGCTTGTTGAACCTTCATCTGAAATATTGCATTTGTAGTTTGGAATTTTGGACAATCTAATTCAGAATGCTGATTAGTCTTGTGGATCTTGCGTCATCCAGACAAAGCAATCTCTTCTAGGTAAACCCCACTTGATGACTTCTCTTGACTACTAGGTGGATCTAATGGTGTTGGAACTCCTCCATTGTTAGGCCTAGTATTCCATGCTTTATTCTGTCTTGGAGCATCCTATCAAAATTCTACCCTGATGTTTGTCCCCTTTCAAAAAAATTCCTAGGATTTTACGCAAAATCCCTATTATCTCAATTGTAATTGGAATGAATACCTCTCTATGAAGCTTGTAATTAGTTGTTCTGATTTCTCAAATAATTTACTTCTATGGAAAACTCCTTTACCTATTCTATGAGCTTATCTATCCTCTCCTTTTTTGAATTAGCTTGTGCTAGGATGGAATTTGCAACATTTTGCAAGTAGATCAGATGTGTACCTGAATTCTATGGGTGAGATGTGGCCTCAAAATTTTATAGATATGCAATAACATTGGTCTACTATTGGGGATATGTCATTTGACTAGAATTTTTTAGGTAGCTAGGGATTGGTTGAGCCTACCTTAGTGGTGGAATTGGATGTGGAATCAAATGAAATTGAGGAACTTGATTTATTATAGGAGTCTAGTTAGCCAAAGCTTGGTTTAATCCCTGAATCTATCCAGGGTGAGTAACGGGTCCTAATAAAAAAAAAGGTCCTATTAAATGTTATCTTAAATTGGTACTAGCCTTGACTACTTTTGCATATGTATCTATTAGTGTAGATGGTGGTTGATGCATCCTTTTAATAAATAAATAAGTGAGACTATTTAAGGCTTCATAATAAACCTCTTTAGTTGATGCATCATCAACAACGTATGGGGATTGTAGTTGGGTATAAGCATGATGAAACCTATTATTAAACAAACCTATAGGTTCATTTAGTTTCCTTTTTACCGACATTAACTACATATACAAGTCATTGGGACTGATAGGAATTTTAATTTTTTTTCAAGAAAGTAGTTTCCATTTGAGCCCAACTAGTAATGGAACCGGTAGGTAAATGATTGTACCAATAAAATGCATCCTCACCCAGTGAATATGGAAAAATCCTGCATGCCACATCTTCATGGAGAATATGCTTGTCTTGAAGAGCCATCGAAAATATCTTGATGTGTTCTTCAACTGTTATGTTGGGATCATTGGCATGGAACCTAGAGAAAAAATTCTCGGGATTCTTAGGGATTTCATGGCAATTCCTAACTGACAGAGGTGAGTGATTATTTTCTAGAAAATCCATTGGTAGAGGTGGAGGTGGTAGTGGCTGATTTATAGCTTCCTAGGGCTACTGAATGACAATGGGAGAATTCTTAGTATCAGAAGATGAAGAGCTGGATGAAGATGAAGATGGAGTTGAAGGTTGGATGGGTGTATATGATGAAGCTTCCCCTCTCGTAGTCCTTCTAGACCTGGTAGGGGCCTTTGAATCTCATAGGTCTCCTTTATTTGTTGTAGATCTAGTCTCTCTTCAAAACCTTTGAGGAGAAAATAATGAAAAAAAGTGCTCCAGCTTTGTTTAATGCAACCCTCCTTCTAGCGCCAATTTTGTTGATGGTGTTTTTAGCAATGCAACAACATAGACATAATACAAGTATCCTATCTATCTTTAAAGGTAAATATCTATCAACAAGCCTCAAGAAACAAATCGAAGGTATCTAATGTCAAGTTTTGACAATGCACAAAAAACTCAGTGAAAATATGATTTGTTGATAATCACAAGGGGCATTTATGGTCAAACAAAAGACTTAAACTTTTAGGTCAATGATGATGGTTTTAAAGGATATGAAAATGAGAACAAACCCTAGATACTTTCATACTTTCATCAAATGTAGTAGTTTAGTGATTCTTGGTGAATCATATTCTAACAATGATCTTCAAAGAAATAGCAAAAGATAAGGGTTTTAAGATATTTCTAACCTAAATCCTAAGATCAATCATGAAAATAATAGAGCATTCAAGGTGGACCAATCTTCCAAAACCAATCCTTGCTTAGCCAAAATTAAATCTATAGTATCACAAGAATAGTGCAATATCCAAAGGTATTAAACATTTTTAGATTGTAGAACATTCAAACATTCATCCAAGATGGCATAAATACATAAACATCCACAATTGAACTTAAGTGCAACAAAGAGTAGGACCAGGGTAACTTTACACAAAAACTTACAATCAAAAAATTGCTACAAGTATGGACTGAAGATTCATCAAAACCTTAAACAATTTACCGTAAGCATGAATGAACTACAACTAGCTCTAAGTCTAACCTTAAAATCATTTACTTAAAACAACTTAAAACAGATTTAAAACATAGGAACCATGCATAGATGAAACAACACAAGGAAGAGCACCAAAATAAAATATCTTCAATTGTATTCACTTCACCAAAAGTTTGCAAAAATTCTAGTACCTCATGTCCAATGACCTTTACAAATGAGGGGAAAACCTCAGTATATAGAGCATCACTATATGTCAACCTAGTTAAATTCGGGCTTACAATTAATTCAGCCAAAATAGGTTGGCCTTAACACTTTAATTGCCCAATTTAATTTTACAATACAACATCACAAAGGTCAACCTAAAAAGATATTTTAAAATTGAATAAAAGGCCTATGGCATAAAGATCAAGGCACAATTGAAATGTAACTTAAACTAGCTTTATGTAGTATGCACATTATTTGATGTAGTCAACTTGGGTGATTTTCGTTATCCTTTTCTTCACTTCTGGAAAGTTCTTGAACCTTTGAAAGCACATTATCCAGGGCGGCCTAGTCTAGAATTGGGATAAGCTTTAACCTTAACTTAATAGAATTTATTTTATCCTCATATTTATCTAAAGTTTTCTCCCAATCCCCTTGCAACCCTTGATATTTATCCAGATTATAAATATAGACAACTACATCCTCTAATTGATCTGATGTTATAGGTTCATCTTCAGTTGAAGAATAAACTTCATGCCACCATTTCTACAATTGATCAACTTTCAAATTATTTTTACCAAACTTTTTCCTCCCTATGAAAATCTCCAAAAATCAAATGCAGCTATCTAAATCTCCTTCACTTTATTTTGGATCTTTGAAACTTTATTTAATTCCTTCATCATGAGTTCCCTTTTGAAATTAAATGACTCTATCCATTCATCTGGTTTACTTATATTTTCAATTGTAAAGACATTCTCCTTTAACAACAACTCTCCTGGAACTTTGATTATCTTTTTCAATGCAGTGATGGTAGTATCATCATCTACCTCACATTCTGATGTAAGTTGTTTTATTTCTTCCAAAAAGGATGATGCCTTTTCATATGTGTGCAACACTTTTTCAATCATGGAATCCCCTTTTTGACGAAAATTTCTAATCCATTGTTGAGTGACCTATAAAGAGGTTCTCATTTTCCTTTTTTTACCGATGGCATCCTTCAACAACATGCCTTCTGAAAATGAGACACTTTCACCAGTTTGTGCTTGAAAAGGCTTTATTAAATGTTGGATGTACTTTTTCAATTCCCTCATCTATTATTGCAATTTTTCTTTAGTTTGGGTTTCATTATCCAACCTCTTCAAAATGGCTTGCATAGATTCCTCAAGGTCTTCCTTTTCTTGTGCCTTTGTAGAGGGACCCAAATTAATTATCCCAACTTTGTAATCCATTAGAGTAGCTTCATCCTTATGCTTTTCATTCACTGGTGTAGAAATATGAAGCACATTGTTGTTCAACTCATTCCTTGTCATTTTTGAAACAATCTTGGCTTTCTTTCTTTCCTTTTTCCTGCCGATGTTTTCCAAGAACTTACCCCAATTTGGAGTCTCATCTTCCCTAAAAATTGGTTTTGGATTTAAATGTTCCTTCAACCAATCTGAACCAGTTGGTTGTTCCACATTTGTGTCATCATAAGAAACATTTTTCTCTTCATAATCTTTAGGCTGATTGGCTTTAATATTCTCTAGATCTTTATCAATATCATTTTGATTTTCCTGCTCCTCACCTTTGTTCTCACCCTTCGATAAATGTATTTTATCTTTCTCAAGAGACTTGGAAGGTAACTCTTCTCTTTTCTCTAGCTCTCTCTCTTCTTCTTTATCAATTTGCACTTCAAGGGAATTTTTTTCTAACTGTTTTCCAAGACCACTAAGATCCCCATTTTTAAGAGTATATACTTCCTCTAATTCTTCTTGTTCTTGTTCTTGATTATTAGAAACATTAATTTCATCATTTGGAGCCTCTCCTTTCCCATATTCAGATTGTACATTTTGGTGAGGTGACTGAGGAGAATTATTTCTTGTAACTACCTCTTCAACATTTCCTACTTCATTAATAGGTGGCTCACTAATATTTTCCTCAGTTTCTTCAATTACCTTCTCAACATTTTTTGCATTGGAAGGAGAAATATTTTTCTTTGGAGAATTCCTTCTTGCATATACTAGTGGTCTTTCTCCAGAGCTCTCCACTTCAATTACCATGGCTTGAGTTTTAATTTCTTCACCAACCTTGGTCTTCTTGGACTTTGATACCTTTTCTCCTTTTGTGATAATCCTCTTCTTTTATGGTTGAGCCTCTACATATTCTTCTTCAATAATCTCCTTTGTTGGCTTTCTCCTCTTAGAGATCAATTGTCTCTTAGGTTATTATCTTTAGTTTGACTCCTGGTTTTTCTTTTGATTACAAGAGGCACCCCTTCTATATCCTCCTCCTCTTGAGGGATTGTAGTGTTATCTTGAGTTTCTCAGTTTATTCTTCTGAATGATATTTTATATCTCCTAGTAAATCATAAGAAAACTAAGTTCTTGTTGCTTCTAGTTCCAATACCTTATGTTTAACCCACTACTTGGAATATCTCAATACTAGAGCAGCTATTTGATCCAAGTCACCACCTCATCCTCTTCCCAGTTGACTATGGGAAGTGGCTTTTTCTGAAACTCCATATAATCATCATATTGTACAATATCCTCTTCATCTTCAACCTAATTTGGGGCATGTGCCACTTTATGAAATATTATCATTTTCAATGAGATTCTTGAATATCTTCTTTTTATCACCTCAAATTCATCTCTACAATTAGCCCAGTAATCCTTAATATGGTCTTTATGTCTATATTCCCTATTGGCCATCTTTTGTGCCACACCATGAGGATCATAATTGCCTCTATATGAATGAGAGTACAAGTGTAAAAAGTCCATCTCTATCTCAGAATGATGTGCACTTTGGATAGAAAGACAAGCCTCCAAAGCACCAATCCTCAAGGGGAAATCTGTACCAACCCTTGTTTTATGCATCTCTTTCAGAATAGCATCAAATTTAGTCACTTGCCTTGTTAACTCCAGTAATATGACCTTGTCTATAGGATACCTGTGGATCCTATAAGGAACCTTTGGAGATCCATGAACTCTGATATATGTGAACTTTGGGAACTAAATAAACCAAAAGCCATATTTCTTGATCAAAACCATTGCTTCTACCGAGATCCTCGCATGGAGTGCATCTTGCAAGATTCTTGTTATGTACATTGTGAAGGCATTATTGACCCTCCTATAATTAGAAGTATTGAAATGTAGTTGAGGTTAAACATCCATCATAAACTCTATCATGGCCTACTGTCCCTTTGTAGCTTAGACCCTTATACCTAAAATTCCTTAGAAGCATATACACAACATATGAAGTCATGGTGAATGTATTTGTGTCTTGCACCCTTCTCAACTGCAAATCTAAGTTTTCACTGATAGTGGTTTCCTAGTGATAATGAATTCCTTTCTTGATTTGTGATATAACATAGAACATCCACTCTTCAAAGGTGAAATCCTTATCTAATCCTACTACTATACCAAGGAGAGCAATCATATCATTGTATTCCACTTTAATATCACTTCTATGCATTTGTTTTGGCAACTTGGAATAGTGATACTTGGGTTTTTCAATCCAAGAACTATTCATAATCTCCAATGCCTCAGCTAGATCAAAATCATATAATTCTTGTGTTATCTACAAATTTACCTTCACTAGTTTTTGATGTGAGCCAATATTGAAGGCCTCAGGTATAGAATCTTTAGTTAGATTTTCCATTACTCTACCTTGAGGACCAAAAATAAACCTCTGGTTTGAATCATAATGTTTTTCACATTCCATAATCAGCTCAGGACATTGCACTAAAGGTGGAAACCCAACAACTTGTGCCAACCCTATATGTACTAATATTCTCGCCAAAGGAGTACGTACATTTCAATACATTCTTTGTTTGAAATCCCCATAATCCACATGACCCATATTGGTATCTCCAAGTTTTTACCAAGTTGAAATGATCTTGGACTCTAGTCTTGTGCCCTTCAAGTCATACTTCATCCTTTCAGCCCTATTTGTAGGCTCCTCTTTAACTAGTTTAGCAGATTTTGCTTTGGAACCCTTAGCCTTGTTGTATTTAGTCTGCATCTGGCTAGAAAAGGCCATAATTCCTACAATGCCAAGCGCAAATAATCATTATAAACTATTTCATAATTGAATTAATCATCAAAGCACACATGCAACATAAAGTCATCATCAAAATCATTGAAATCAAGTAGTAAACCTTAATAACCAAATCTTAAGATACTTTGGGTTTTTCCTTCATGGATTTTTGCCTTCAAAGGATTTTCAGGAATTTGTCCCCTCATGGATTCCATAAAGAAAAGACCCTCGAGTATTCCACAAATAAGTGGATTCCATGAAGAAAGAATACTTAATCAAATTTTGATCACAAATAATCATTCGAAATCATTTATCTCAACTCACATGCTTCTCAAGATCAAACTTTAAATATGCATTAGGTATTTCACAAGCTCGAGGATTTTGGGCTCCCATGGATTTCAGGGAATCTGGGGCATTAAGGATTCCACAAAGGATGGAACTTCTAGTTTTTTGGAAAGTCAAGGATTATGCAAAGGATAATTCCTCGATATTTCTATGTAGAAGTGGATTTAGCGAAGCGGTCATCTTCGTGTATTCCACTCACCAAAGGATTTAATGAAAGCCAAGACAAAGCTCAAACTTAATAACCCCTAATAGGCGATCATATTGGAATCTTAGTCATGCTAAGATTTGATTCAAATCTCATGACATCACTAATTGAAATAAAACTCCAAACCAAAATCAAAGCCCTAATTTAGTTTGAGATTTCAAGGTCTTAATCCTCCCATTTATAATAATAAACTAGGGTTTATTAAATATGAATTAGGGTTCATCTATAGATGCGTTATCACTTTTTAAATCTTCAAGATCATTGACAAATTGATTATTCAGGCTGACACATGTCCAAATTCACACCTCTTCTAATTTCAAAATACATTATCACAACACGGAAAGCTCAAAACCCTAACTCAAAGACCATGCATGATGATGCCCTAATCTTAATGCACAAAAAGGAATATCAATCACATTGAAAGAAAGACTCAAAATAGATCTTAAACCCAAAATCCATAATCAAATGAAAGCAGGGATTATATACTTTCATACCCCCCGTCACCAATATATGAACCACAATTCAAATTGCACCACTTTAAGGCATCTAAATCATCGAAACCCATACCAAATCCATTATCAAATCACAAAAAGATAGTTTGAAATAGCATACCTCATGATCTAGATAATTCACAATACAACACGGATTCCCTCATAGGAAATCCTAGTCGATGATCAATTAATAACACATGCACAACAATCCAAGCTTGCACTTTAGGAGCCCTTTGTTCTAACTATTTTCCAAGACCACTAAAATCCCCAATTTTAGGAGTTTCTACTTCCTCTTATTCTTCTTGTTCTTTTTCTTGACCGTTATAAATATTTATTTCATCATTTGGAGCCTCTCCTTTCCCATTGTCAGATTGTACATTTTGGTGAGGTGATTGAGGAGAATTATTTCTTGTAATTACCTCTTCAACATTTCTTGGTTCATTAATAGGTAGCTCACTAATATTTTCCTCAAGTTCTTCAATTACCTTCTCAACATTTTTTGCATTGGAAGGAGAAATATTTTGCTTTGGAGAATTCTTTCTTGCATATACCTATGGTCTTTCTCTAGAGCTCTCCACTTCAATTACCTTGGCTTGATTTTTACTTTCTTCACCAGCCTTGGTCTTCTTTGACTTTGATACCATTTCTCCTTTAGTGATAATCATCCTCTTCTTTGATGGTTGAGCCTTTGCATCTTCTTCTTCAATAATCTCATTTGTTGTCTTTCTCCTCTTAGCGACTAGTTTTCTCTTATGCTCCTTATCTCTAGTTTTACTCCTATTTTTTATTTTGATTACAAGAGGCACTCCTTCTATATCCTCTTCCTCTTGAGGGATTGCAGTGTTATCTTGAGTGTTCTTAGTTTCTTCTTCTAAATGAGATTTTAAATATCCTAGTAAATCATAAGCAAACTGATTTCCTATTGCTTCTAGTTCCAATAGCTTATATTTAACCCACTAAATAATTTTGAAATAGAGAAGTTTATTTTCCAAAGAAACTCAAAATCTATCAAGTATTTCAGTTGTTTTCAGAATTTCATATAAAGTATTTTTTTAGAAACCGAGGAGCTACCTCAGCTGGCACAGTCTACATTTATCACAAGATGATAATTGAAGGTTAGGACCTTGACCTATGTGGATTGATAAAGGATCAGCTAATAGAGAATGTGCAACTAACAAAAGAGATAGGCTACCCTTTCAGGTTTGGTACTCTGATTATATGTTTAGTAATGTATTTCTTCAATTGTTTGTCAAAGTTTAACAATGTGGTGTGGGAAGAAAACAAGCTGGTATGCAAAAAAATTTACTCATATTCTAGGAGCTTGGCTAATTGGGATCAAGAATTTGAAAATATATTTAAGAATGTTCTTGGAAAGCGTGGCTCAGTTGGTATTTCCTTTTTGGTAAGAACAATTGAAGTTGGTTCCTCTTCCAATGGCATGGAGGAAAAGAAGAAAAGAGAAAAAGAAATTTTTGAATACAACCCTCTGGAAATGCAAGATTCTTAGAATTGAAGGAAAAGGAAAAGAAAAGGATATTATGGATATTCCAAATGAATAATCTGATGAAGAAACTGAGGATCCATAGAGAAATGAATCAAAACCAGAAAAAGCTAGTGAGGAAGAAGATGACCTGACAAAGGAGAGCTACAACAACTTATTCAGGAAGAAGGTGGAATGCAAAAAATCGCTAAGTTATGGTCTGTCAGACCATCATATGATCAAGATATGATTATGAGTGTACTAAATGCTCATGTTGAGCATTGCAAGATCAAATTGGAAAGTTTTCAGAATATTCTACTTGAAGAAATGATTGAATGCAGTAAAGAAACAATGAACTCTAAGGATAAAGACAAAGAAGGTGAATTTATCTCTCATTTAAAGGAGCAGTTTAGACTATCACTTACCAAACTGAAGAAGAAAATGAATGAGTTGAGGCAATGCATAAATTCAGCTAATAACATCTACAACTATTGCATCTATTGGCCTCATGTTGTCAGTAAATACAAAGAGAAATTGGAGCAGATTGAAACAGAGTTGAATGGGATTGGAAAAAGCTTTGATATGTTTTAGGATCAAGACAGTACAATCAGGAAAATTATTCAGGAGCTATAGTCTGGACACACCAAAGTTTAATTCACCAAGAACACACTGGTGGACACTTTTTGGAAGGTGAAGGATCTAATTGAATGCAAACTGGAGCAAATGGTTGAGATACTAAGGAAAGGTGAGAAACTAGAGGAAGCAATTACAATTCTAAAATCCCTAACTGAAATTGTCAACAAAACATCCAAGAACAACAACATGATATTATCATTGGGATCACAATAGATTCTTGGAAGAAGTTCCTTTTGGAAATGAAGGAAAATCATAAGATAATTTTCTAAAGTAGCAGTTACTTGTTTTCAAAACTGATTCAAATTTTGAAGTTTTGGTCAAAGGGGGAGAATTGTCGGCATATATGTTTTGAAGTTTTGGAGATTTGGCATATGGTTCCTATGCTTTTTCATTGATGTTAAAGGGGGAGAGAGTGCAGTGAAAAATGTCTCATCAATCTTAGGGGGAGCTATGTTTTAAAATTTTTGAAGCATAAGGGAGAAAGAGCAGTCTGGCAGCGTACTCATAATGATTCTGACACTTAGTCATTTTTCACTAAGTGTTGCCATCAATGCCAAAGGGGGAGATTGTTGGCATATGTATTGTAAGTGTTTTCATTGATGGAAACCTAAGTCATACATCCAATCTACAATATGGTTTTGGTTTACACCAAGAAAATAGAGTGAAGAATAGGGCATCCGGTTAAAGGCATAGATATCGATCCAATCACTTCACCAGACTATTATTTTAGGTTATTAATCTTAGAGAAAGGTTTTTTATGTTTATAATACCATATTCAAGAATTATATTGATGCACATTCATTGGTATGCGATCTAGGAGATCCAGTGCACTAATATTTTGGTTATTTCTGCTAGCAAGCCGACTTGTCAAATATAGTAATTGCACATGTATAAGGAGTAATTAACTAAATTTTTTCATGCTCAATTATGTTTTTTTTGGGTCTCCACTATGTTTAGGACAAATATGGGTGGTGCGCATAAAGATTTAATTAAGGATCTAGCTGACAATTGAAAAGCACTTAATGTTTTATGAAGCCAACATATGAATGATCAAATCCTTGATAGAGGATATATATATGAGACTGGTTTTATCATTTTGAGATAGAAAACATAGCGAATGTGTGGTGCAAAATTGAGCAGAGTAATAGTGAAAATTTATCTATGTGTGATGTGAATAGCAAAAAAGTGTAGAGCAGAGCAGAGCGAAGTATAGAATGTAACAAAGGATCCAAAATATAATCTATGACCATCACCGGAACTGTAACCCAACATGAATAGATGCTACTATCTTAGTTCATCCTTCAGATGGTTTTAATCTAAATTTTTTTAAGTTAGTGAGACTTTCATTTTGATCAGTGAGCTCTAAGAAGTGTGCTTGAATGCAAGTGCATTCTCTTTTGTAAAACTTTTATTTGAGTAATCAAATTTTGGATTAACCTCCACCGTGTTTTTTCCCCTAATAGGGTTTCCACACAAAAATCCTTGTGTTATGGTATTGTTGATGATTTCTTTATGTGTTTGTATTTTTCTTTTAGTTGAATGGTGAAATAGTGTTAATATCAGATTAATAAAGTTAAGATTTGTTGAACACTGATTCACCCCCCCTCTTAGTGTTCCCTTGATTCAAATAGTGGCTTATTCTAAAACTCCATATAATCATCATATTGTACAAGATCCTCTTCATCTTTAACCTAATCTAGGACATGTGCCACTTTATGAAATCTTATCATTTTCAATGAGAGTCTTGAATATCTTCTTTTTATCACCTCAAATTCATCTCTACAATTATCCTAGTAATCCTCAATATGGTCTTTATGTCTATATTCCCTATTGGTCATCTTCTATGCCACTCCATGAGGATCAAAATTGCCTCTATCTGAATGAGAGTACAAGTGTAAAAGGCCATCTCTATCTCAAAATTATGTGCACTTTGGATAGAAAGACAAGCCTCCAAAGAACCAATCCTTAAGGGGAAATCTGCACCAACCCTTGTTTTATGCATCTCCTTCAGAATAGCATCAAATGTAGTCAGCTGCCTTGTTAACTCCAGAAATATGACCTTGTCTATAGGATACCTAGAGAGCATATAACGAACCTTTGGAGATCCTTGAACTCTGATATGTGAACTTTGGGAACTGAATAAATGAAAAGCCATATTTCTTTATCAAATCCATTGCTTCTACCGAGATCCTCACGTGGAGTGCATCTTGCAAGGTTCTAGTTATGTACATTGTGAAGGCATCATTGACCCTCCTATAATTGGAAGTATTGAAATGTAGTTGAGGGTAAACACCATAAACTCTATCCTGGCCTATTTTCCCTTTCCAACTTAGACCCTTATACCTAAAATTCCCTGCAAGCATATACCCAACATATGAAGTCATGGTAAATTTCTTCGTGTCTTGCACCCTTATCAACTACAAATCCAAGTTTTCACTGATAGTGCCTGCCTAGTGATAATGAAATCCTTTCTTGATTTGTGATATAACATAGAACATCAACTCTTCAATGTTGAAAGCCTTCTCTAATGCTACCAAGGAGAGTGATCAAATCATTGTATTCTACTTTAATATCACTTCTATGCATTTGTTTTGGAAACTTGGAATAGTGAGACTTGGGTTTGTCAATCCAAGAACTATTCATAGTCTACAATGCCTCAGCTAGATTAGAATCATAGAATTGTTGTGTTATCTACAAATTTACCTTCATTAGTTTTTTATGTGAGCCAATATTGAAGGCCTTAGCTATAGACTGTTCAGTCATATTTTCTATTACTTAGCCTTGAGGAACAATAATCACCCTATTGTTTGAATCATAATGTTTTTCACATTCCATAATCAGCTTAGGACATTGCACTAAAGGTGGAAACCCAATAACTTGTGCCAACCTTGTATGTACTAATATTCTTGCTAGAGGAGTAACTACATTTTAGTACATTCTTTATTTGAAATCCTCATAATCCACATGGCCCATATTGGTATATCCAACTTTTGACCAAGTTGAAATGATCTTGGACTCTGGTCTTGTGCCCTTGAAGTCATACTTCATCCTTTTAGCCCTAGTTGTAGGCTCTTCTTTAACTAGAATAGCAGTTTTTGCTTTGGAACCCTTAGCCTTGCTAGATTATTTTGTATCTGGTTAGAAAATACCATAATTACTACAATACCAATCACACCTAATCATCAAAGAACACATGCAACATAAATTCATCATCAAAATCATTGAATTCAAATAGTAAACCTTAATAACCAAATCTTAAGATACTTTGGTTTTTTCCTTACTTTGCAGATTTTGGCCTTCAAAGGATTTCGAGGAATCTGTCCCCTCATGGATTCCTTGAATAATAGACCCTCGGTCATTCCACAAGTAAGAAGATTCCATGAAGAAAGAATACTTAATGAAATTTCAATCACAAGTCATTATTTGAAATCATGTATCTCAACTCACATGCTTCCCAAGATCAAATTTTAAACATGCATCAGGTATTTCGCAAGCTCGCGGATTTTGGGTTTCCATGGATTTCAGGGAATTTGGGGCATTGAGGATTCTAAAAAGGATGGGACTTTAGGTTTTCTGGCAAGTTAAGGATTATGTGAAGGATAAGTCCTCGAGATTTCTATGTAGAAGCAGATTCAGTTAAGGGATAGTCTTCATGTATTCCACTCACCAAAGGATTTAACAAAAGCCAAGCAAAAGCTCAAACTTAATAAGCCCTAATAGGTGATCATATTGGAATCTTATGCATGCTAAGATTTGATTCAAAGATCATGACATCACCAATTGAAATCAAACTCTAAACCAAAATCAAAGCCCTAATTCAGACAAAGATTTCAAGATCTTAATCCTCCCATTTATAATAATGAACTATGGCTTATTAAATATGAATTAGGGTTCATATGTAGATGTATTTTCACTTTTTAAATCTTCAAGATCATTGACGAATTGATTATTCAGGCTCACAAATTTCCAAATTCACACCTCTTCTAATTTCAAAATGGATTATCACAACACTAAAAGCTCGAAACCCTAACTCAAAGAGCATGCATGACGATGCCCTAATCTTAATCAATCACTTCAAATGAGCATGAAAAGGCATATCAATCACATCCAAAGAAAGACTCAAAATAGATCTTAAACCCAAAATCAATAATCAAATGAAAGCAAGGATTATAAATATTCATGCCCCCCGATGCCAATATATGAACCAAAATTTAAATTACACCACTTTAAGGCATCTAAATTATCCAAACCCATACCAAATCCATTCTCAAATCACAACAAGATAGTTTAAAATAGCATACCTCATGATCTCGATAATTTTCAATACAACACAAATGCCCTCACAGGAAATCCCAGTCGATGATTGATGAATAAAATAGGTGCAACAATCCAAGCTTTCAAATCCTTTAGGCACTTTACAGCTCCAAAACATGAATACTAAAAGATGAAATGAAAAATGTAAGCCAAAATGGAGTATAAATCAACGCACAAGACCTTCATTAATGACTAAGTACTCGACTGCCAAAAAAAATAAATGAATTGATTAGACACTACTGAATTTCATGGATTCTACCTAGACACGAATTTAGGGAATTCATCACAATGCAAAATTCATGAAAAGGAAGACTTCATAGAATTCGGCGGGGCCTAGATTTAGTGAGAAAGGTGGAAATCAGGGAATCCGCTATGAGGAGAATTTCGTGAAAGAACACACTTTGTGGATTCTAGGTGATGACGGATTTAGTGAAACCTAACTTCAGGGAATGTAGAGACCAATGGATTTAGCGAAACCTATTTCCTCGGGTAATCTGGTCGTAGGAAAATTCCATGAAAATCGACTTTGGGGAATCCATCCCTAGGAGGATTTCAGGAGACTCTCCCAAACTTAGCTAATTTTGATACCAAATGGAAATTCAATGAAACCAGTGACTTCACACCCCAAGCAAGGTTAAAATACTACAAAATGAAAATGCCCAAAGTGTAGATATAATCATTAAAGCTTAATCAAATAATGAAGTGAATCCAAAATTTCAAGGAACCTATCTCTTAAGGGGAAAAGGTAAGACTTAAAGTGAAAACAAAAGTCAAAAGAAAGAAAGAGGGTCCCCTCCTTTGGTGGGGCCTGTGTGTGAAAATAGCACAACAAGGTTCTTTGGATGAGGATCATGAATTTTGAACCCCACTCTTAATTTTAAAACATCTCTAGCATTAGATGATACCCTAGTATTATCATGCCAATATATTTCAACCCAAAATTTGATTTTAATATTCTATTTCATGTTAGACCTTGGGAGTTGACCACTAAAACTCCAACATTGGTTGATTGGATCATTTTATATACTTTCTCTTCTCTTTTCTGCTCTTACCAATGTTTTAGGATGTATTTTTAGAATTTCACTAATATTGCTTAACATTCTTTTATTCAAAGTTATTCTATTAACTATAGCAGTTGTTATTAACTATTCTTTCCAATAGCCTCAATGACACTAGCAACAGTATATATCACATGTTTAAGTGATTCATCTTTTCTTCTTGGTTTAACAAAAATGCCTAACTTTTTCCTTACTTTTCTACATTCTCATCAATTGCATCATGGGTTGACATTGAAATGATAGCTTTTACGATAAAAAAAATGTTTGTATAATCTATTGGCATGCGTTCTTATTTGTCTCCAAGAAATATTACTAGGAAGAAATCTTATCCAAAATAGTACTTTCAATTTTTTAAAAATATTTTCATTTTCATCAACAAAAGGATTTTCATTTTCATTTTTATTTTCAACAACAAAACGATTTTCATTTTCGTTTTCAACAAAAAAAGTTTAAATTCATTATCTCTACGAATATTATCGATCTCAACATTGCTAGATCTATCTTGTTTTGAATCTTCTACAATCAATTATTCCATATCATTCAAACATGGATTTGAAGAAGTACCTAGATTCATGCCTATTGTCACATTCTCCATAGCATTGAAAGGTGGATTTGAAGAATGGCAAGATTAGTTTGTATAATCATATTATTTTCCACATTTACCTCTTTCAAATTTGCATCATCTATATCCATGGTCTCTTCAATAGTCATGGAACCAAATGCTTCAACATTATTCATTGTCCAAACCCTCATTCTTCTATCTCTTTATCTTTTTGCCCCCTTCTCTCTCTTTTATTCAATTTGTTTAGGGTTCAATAACCTCCTATCTTTCCTCTTTTGATGATATTGTGATCCCATGATTATAAAATTTTGAAGTACAAATGAATTTCAATAGTAAATTTATTTTTTAATTCCTGCTTCGAATGCCTAGAAAATGAACACAATTCCAGTTCAAAACTATCCAAATGTTGCCCCATTTCAAAATTCAAATAAAATTGCAAGTTCAAGAGCTTGTAGAAGATAAACATTGATAGAAAATTGAAGAATTAATTGTTTTCAGCTGTACACTATCAAGTTGCAAAATTAACAATATTTTTTTAGTAGTAAAATTTTTAAAAATAGTCAAAAAGGGAACGAGATCATGTTTACTAAATGGGATCTCGTAGTGAACTAGATCGCATAGTGAATGGGATATCATATACTAAATGAGATCATGTTTAGTTTTCCAATGTTGATATTATTAATTAAAGAAAATGGGATCTCGTTTAGGAAACAAGGTCTCATTTCTAAATTTAGATCCCATTTTTAAAAAGATGAATTTTTGGTCGGGTTTGTGCTTTTTTTCGGTTCAAGAAAAGGCTTGGGGACTCGAACCTAAAATTTGGACCTGGTTTGACCTACAACTTGAAGGTTATCTCAATGTCACAAGAAAAGAGTGACTTTGGACATATGTTTGAAGACCTTTTTTGCAAATTATTTTGACAAAATTAAAACCAATTATAGATGAGATTGTGTAGATTCCAAATATGTAAATTTTTTACAATTGGATTATTTTTTCTATTTTTCAAATAATTTTTGATGAAATTGGTCCATAAACTTGAAATATCAGGGTTTTAGTATTTTAATAACTTTTTATTAAAATATTGTTTTGAAAATGAATTATAAGTCAATAATCTTCAGACAGTTCTTTTCAATTTAAAAATAAATAAATAAAATTATAAGTTTAGGTCATCTTACGTGTGACATACATGATGATTTTTCAAAATAACAAATATGGCCAATAAAAAATTAACAAAAAAATATTCAAAAAAAATACAAAAAAAGTATCATGAGCATTATTTAATGTGTTAAAAATATTTTCCCAAAAGGATTTAGAAAATATGATTATTTAGGTCAAAATATGGATGAAGTACACATGCATGGTATGGTAAAAAAGTGACTTTTAAATAGTGGTTTTTAGACATGCCTATTGAAAATCAATTTGTATCATTTGGGTATTAAAATAAATTACAAATTTGGAAAGTAGACTCTAAGTACTACATTTTATGACCAGTGACTTTTTTAAAATTCCATCTCTAAATGCTTCAAAATTTAAGGTCAAATATGACAAATTCTAAAAATCAGGGAAAACACTTCCACTTTTTGGCCAAATAGTAGACTCTACTTCTTGCAGACACCCTATATGTTGTACTCTTGCCTTTTCATGTCGAGGACGGTGCAAAGTGTTGAAGGCATTTTGGAATTATTTCATGTCGACCCAATTTTTATTTTCATTTGTCTTCATGTGTTCTTCTTCATGTTCTAATACATTTGGGGGTTGATGACAGTTCATATGCATATTATATGATATCTATTTATATATATCTATGTGTAGTTTTGACCCCGAATTATCAGATCCCTCTATCTCTTGATTTCTTCATCTCCACATGTATTCTTCGTGATGTTGTGGTTTCTATGTGTTTTCTCTCATGTGTGTGACAACATTTCATGGATACATCTCATCATGTGTTCCATGCCATGACATCTCTTATCTTTCTTTTCTCTCCTTAGAATGACATGTGCTCCTTTGCATAGCACACATCATTCTAAGGGGGCTCTAAATCTGCTTAATTTTCAACAAAGAGTATTCTTTCAAAAGGTGTCCTTGATAAAATTTCTTTCAAAAATATCCCTTGATGAAAGAATCCATTGCTAAAAACTTCATTTTCACAACAGGAGTATTCTTTTTAAAAGGATTACTTAATGAAACTTCTTTCAAAAGGATTCCTTGGTGATAGAATCACTTGCAGAAAATTTTGTGTCTTTCAAAAGGAGCATTATTTCAAAAGGATTCCTTTATGTATTATGAAAAGGATTCCCTAATGAAAGAACCCATTTCTAACAGTTTCTTTCAAAAGGATTCCTTGATGCTTGGTGTCTTATTCTTGTGTCTTGATGTCTAGATGTCTTATATCTTGGCATCCATCTTGGGGGCAACCTGATTATACCTGTCTTTTTTGTGACTATCTTGCAACATAGCTTGTAGTAGCCATAGGCGTACATGCTTACTATATGGACTCTAGCCATGCTATCCATACCTATTTGCATCATCTTATACCTGATCAGATTGTGTCTTATTGTGTCTTATGAGTGTGCCTATTATTTTTTTCTTTTTTGCCTAAAATGTTTGTGGTGAGATTGCAGCTAGCTTTGCAAGATTGAAGACACATGTCCTCTTTGCATTTTGGTGGATCTCCCTTTCACTCTAGGTATACCAGATCGAAGGACTACTTCCTCTCCTTTCCAGTATATTCTCTTTAGTATCTTTCTAATTTAGCTCACATATGCTTGCTAAAGTGGGGGGAAAATCTTGAGGCATAAAATTGCACCTTAGTGCAATTTCCCACAATATACCCTTATTTTAGACTTATAACATTGATAATGCAAGAACCCGCCACTTTAAACCCTTGGTCTTATCCATGCTTTGGCGTTTTCTATTAATGAAGAGAATTTTGACTAGGACACTTTAATTCCATGTAGATTTATGTGTGCCACATAGACATCCCTGATAGATTCTTGACTCAGTGGATATTGAGGCATTACATTTTGTGGTATCCATGAGTTGTAATGTCTCCTATGACTGTAGACTTTGCCAAGAATGATCCTTTTTCCTCCAAATCCTCATTTTGAAATCACTTCTTCATTTCATTCAATATCTCTCTCAATCTATCACATTCTAACTTCTTTCTTGCAACTTCACTTCACTCTCTCCATTCTTTCTACATCACTTTCTTGTATGTTTCAAGTAATTGTCACTACGTTCTTGCACATCCATCTTGCACTCTTAAGGCTACCATCATTCCTTTGAGCTTCAGAAGCTTTCCAAAGGGAGGGTAATGCTTTATTATTGTCATTCCATTGCATTATCAATATTATAGTTAGAATATAGATTGTATTTTTTGTATATACATATTATCTACTTCTTTTATTTATCATTTCCTCTCTATTATGGTCTATTAATTGTCTGTGGAGGTGGGAACACCAATGCGGGGGTTTGATTGAGGAAAACTCCAAAACACAACCCCAACATTTTTTTCGTCGTTGTGTGTGTAGGAAATTCATTTGCATGTATCTTGGAGGAGGTTGGACCAATCGTAAGTTGGATTTCTACTACCCTTGCTTATCATTTTGTTCATAATTAATCTATCATTCAAGTTATACTATTCTTCTCTTTGTACTTAGTTTATCTATTTTATGCATCCCTAGCATCCTATCGTTTTCTTTTGAATTGTTAGATAAGGCTCTCAGTTCGTTAGTATTCCCTATGAGTTTTAGATTTTCATCTCAACTCTCTATCCATACAAGACGCTAGAAAATATCTGAGACTACAACATTTCATGTTGTCATCTATCACTTGCACTAACATCCTCTAGCTAAGGGCTAGTCAGTTGGAAATTTGAGACCTTTGTGGTTTGTTCAATTGACTCCCAAAATCCTCTATTCCTAAAAACCCAAAAACATAGATTAGTTTGTTCTTTGTTTGTCGAGCTATCCTTTATCCTTTGTTATTGAGATGACCAAGGGAAATTCACTCCATTTAGACCCTGTTTGTCTTGGGACTTGGGAGTAGAAAATCCCCTCATTCACACATACATAATAAGATCACTAAAGGGGAACATAATTGGTTTACAAGGCCAGACCTTAGGGGATATTATTATGTATAATATCACCACTAAATTAGTGGATTACTTAAATTATTTAGAAGATTCCACAATAGATGGGGGACTATACCCCACTTAAAATGTTAGTGTACTTGCTACACTAATATTTTAAGGAGATAATGGATGAAGAGGGGACCATTTAGAGAGGATACACACCTCACAAGATTAGTTATCCTTTCCCTCCATTTTTGTTGTCAAGGAAAAACATATTATAGAAATATTATTGTGTTGCTCCTCTCATGAAATATGGTTGCACAAAAATGTTTTTGTGCCCCCATCCATGGAAATGAGTATTAGGTGATACTATGAATGCCACATAGCAAGAAGCAATACCATAGTAATACATTGATTATTTTATATGGATCTACATCATATATCTGAAACAATTGTTGCAATTTCTTCTTTAAGGTGCAACAATCATAAGTACAATACCCAAACATTTTTATGATATGCACAAAAGGATGAAGTCTATTGTATTTATTGAGTACTTTTTCTGTCATGGGGAGGTGGATGGGTGATTAATTCCATTTTCAAAAGTGGACATAATGCACATTCTACCTCAAAAAAGGGATGTAGGGAAGGAAGAAGTTCATCTCTAATTGAACAATGGGTTGGTAGCAAGATAGATACTAGAATGAATGTATTATGAAAAGGTGAAGGGCATTGATAGCCAATACCAGTTATAGAGTAATGTGATGTATGTTAGAGGAGAGTTTTGATTTCATTTTAATTCTTTGTATCACAATATTGTTTAGCAAGGATCTTAAATCCATGGTCATAACATTTCTCTAGATCAATAGGCTAATTACTAGCTTCATTTGCATAAGATGAATGATCATCTTTAGGTCCAGGTTTGTCTTTATTAGAATTGGAAAGGGAATTTATATGCAATGGGCGAGGGATGAACTATAAAGGAGTATCTTTGGTAGAGGAAGAAAACATGTCAAGTTAAAGTATGATAGGAATGGTAATTTTTTGGCTAAGGTAAGGAGGAAAGATTGGAGAATGGTATATGGATTCTTCATTCTTGGGTGCTATTTTTTTAAGGAGAATGTTGCGTTGAATGGCGGGAAAGGTATTTTTTAGGGACCTATCCATGATATCCTCTCATACCAATATATCCTCACTAGGAGGGAATGCATTAGGAGAGAAGGAAACATGAGCTTTGTCATCTATTGGAGAAGAATTACCAAAAACACAAAATGAAACATCAACCAAGGATTTCAAAGAAGATATCATTTTTCCAAAGAATTCCATTTTTTTGAAATTTCTTGACCAAATTAACACAATTATATGTATACACAACTTTTATAGAGTGATGCACAATAATTATAAATAGATCTTGATGGACAACTTAGAGATATTATTGTCACTGAAACTTGGTCCAAAATAAACTAGACAAGGGCATAAGTGCCTTAGACTAGAGGAGTTAAATTTCAATACCTTGAAAGTCTAGAATTGATCTATAATGTCTAAAAGATTAAAATTATAAAGGTTCATGTTTGTATGCAGACAAATTTTTATCAATGCACAAAATCTTGATTTTTTTGTGTAATACACAATTATGTATCAATTTTTAGATTTTTGAAATAATGTAATATGTTCCAAATGCAATTTTCAGATTGTAAAATGTAATAATCAATTGAACCTAGTTTGAAAGATCTAAAAATTAAATTTTGTGTATGTTTTTAAATGACAAGAACCATGTAAATCTTCACTTGTTTATTTGTTTTCAACAAAAGATGCATGCATAAATGACCACTTTAAACATGCTCAATTTTTTTTCAAATATTAACATGACCTAACTAAAATTTTAGAGGGTTTTAAAGTGCACAAATGTTAGGTTCATCAAAATGTGATGTGAGAAAAAGGGATATAGTGTCTAAATCACACTTTCTCTTACATCACAATGGATGGAACCAAAAATGATCACAACACCCACTTGGCTACTAGCCTCAATGGAAGAGCCAAAGTGGTGGATCATGGTTTTGGTTTTTTTGTTTGGGATGTATTTGATATTGATTAATTGAATGTTGATTGAATTAATTTGATAATATAAATATGCATCTAGGTAAACTATGAAAAAGAAACAAATTGTTCTGATTTTAGGAAAACACAAAATAGAAAACCAAAAATAGATTATAGAGTAACAGAGTGCAAACACAGAGGAACTTGACATGTAAATTTTGATCTTGATCTGGTTGGATAGGGGCATTGGAACCCTAGACTTGGAATTGCAAATACTTAGAATCAAAATTTAGATCTCATTTGGTTCTAGTCTATAGGCTCTTCTCTAGACTTAGTGTCAAAACTTCATCTATCACTGATAAATTATACTTTCCAATTTTTTTTGACTTGTAGGACTTAAATGAGTGAATGAGAAATTATGCCTTTAATCCTTTCCTAAATTTATTTCAGATCTATAACCTACACACAAGAAATATGGGAAAGGGTTGTGCCATATAGGAGCTTTCCTAAGTCAAACCTTGTTATGGTATTTCTACCTACACAATGACTATGATGATGTGAAAGAGTGCTTACCCTTAGTTGAGTAGAGGAAAATAGATAAATAAGTGACAAATTGACAATTGCTGCAACTTACCACTTAGATCTACATTCCTTGATGGACTAAAGTCATTGTACTCACCACCTTCAAGGAGAATTGGATACTTGATTTGAATTTTTGCAAGTGCTTGTGCTCACAAAATAAATGGGCATAAAATATAAACAAATCACATAAAAACTTGATGCATTTCTAACATGATACTTGACTGAAATAATACTGTAATAATTTTGCTAATTCTACTCTTAACTACCTTTTAGGATGCTCAATTATCAATTCAAAATTCTAGTTCTTGTTAGGATTTCAATTGGTGAAAAGACTTGTATATATATGGAATTATTTAATTTCCTATAAATTAATTACCAAAAGCTAACAAATAATTTCAACAATTTCTAAATGTTAAAATATCAACATTGAAATATTTGAATTAGGGCCAAAATAGGCTAGACCAGGGTGATAGAGCCCTAGTACAGACCTATTTTGGGGTTTTGAGTGTCATTAAATAATTATTAATTGATAAGCCCAATTCAACATTGATTATTCATTAAATAAAACATGCAAATTAAAAGAAAAAGTGGGTCTAGGTACATAAGGGGGAGCTAAACCTAGTGTGAAAATGTCAAGGGTGGCAATTTACAATGCTATAAAAAGAATCTAATTTTGATGTTAAGAACATCACACCTGAGCAAGGTAGGAAATTTGTAAGGGAAAGTGGATTACTTCTACTAACTAAGTGAGATATTGCATTAACTATAGCCATGGATACTATAAGGAAGAAAAATGAAGAGGTCTTCTCTTTTGATGAGTATGCTAAAAACATACTTTGGATCTAGTTTCAATTCAAAGTGGGAAACCTTAGAAATTTAGTCTTTAGATCCAAATTCAAAAAATCCCTAGGTTATAGAAACAATATATGAAATAATACAGAGTTTGATTGTTAAAATATTATCAGACACCAAAAAACCTTAGGTAGCCTCATTGGTTGTTCATACAACTATGTTTAGTGAAGAAGCTACAAAGACTTTACAAGAAGATTATGACAAGTTGATGAAAGATTACATCAAGCTCATTGTTGAGTACAATAAAATGAATATCCAAAAGACAACTCTATCATCATCACCATCAAGCATTGCATTGGAAATTGCCTCTACCCCAAGTTTCTCAAGAATTATTATGCAAGAAAAAGAAGCAATGGCTTCAAAAATAGAGAAATTGGATGAGCAATTGAAGGGTTCCTAGGAGGAAAGGAAGAAGAAAATAAGCTATATGGTGGATGACATAGTTGGATACAAATTGTCTAAACTACTTAGAAAATAATAGGATTCATATATGGCTTATTCACATCTCAAGAATTCCAATGTTGAAATCAAGAAGGATCAAGAATATCTTGAGCCATTAATAAATAAATGGGTGCTAAGTAGTTCCAGTCTATAAGGAATATATAAGGGTACAAGGTTTGAACCCAATAAGCCAATTAGCATTCTCTCAGCTTGGGAAATGGAATTTTGTTTAGGGAAAGTGCAAGCATATATGTTTTGGAGTAGAAAATAAAGACCAAGTTCAAAAAAATTGAATGCATTGAGATGAAGGTTGTACACATCTAAAAATGGTCACGGTTAACCAAACCTCTTAATTAATTAAATATGAATTATTTAATTAATACTCTTAAGTCATCTACATATAAATAAATTTAATTATTTATTTATATTGTTCATTTTTCCAAATTTTTCTAGTTTAATTAAATAAATAAGTTTATTTAATTAATGCTATCTTCCTCTTAATTAATTAAATAGATTTCACAATTTATTTATATTAATTATCACAAGTTTAAATTCTAAATTTAAATGATATTCTTCATTTCATATTTAATTAAATATTTTCAATATTTAATTAAAACACTTTATGAAATTCTTCACTCTTCTCAATAATTAAATATTTTCAAATATTTAATTAAAAAGCTTTTTCTCTTCTCAATAATTAAATATTTTCAAATATTTAATTAAAAGGCCTTTTCATATTTCTCTCACATAATTAAATATTATCTATTTTAATTATGGACACACCTTCCATCTGTCTCTTCATTTTCCATCTATCTCTTAAAGTTCCATCTTCTTTTCAAATTCTTGATCTCTCACTGTTCATCTTAATAGGTTTGAATTCAACCGTATCTTGGCCATTGGGATTCTTGCCTTCAAAAATCTATAAATACAGCCCTCTTATGAGTTGAAAAGAACCTCGAATTCTAGATTTTAATATGTAGTTATTATAGTCACATTTCAGTTTTATCAAGCATTTTAGCATCATAGCATTTTAATTCCATAGCTTAAATCATATAGTCATAAATATGCATTTTTAATCAATCTCATTCTCCTAAGTTGTCATTTCAACAAGCTGCTACTTACACAACTGAGAGCCAACACCTTTTATCAAATCCTTGGAGATAGAGGATGATGGGATGAATTTGAAGAAGCTACTGCCATGAGAGTTTGCATTTATGCTTTCTAGATTAGCTTTCTTTCAATCTAATGTCTCCTCGGTGTGTTAGTTTATAGTTTAATTAATCATGCATTTTCTACACACACAAAGGTTACTTCCAATATATTAGATGAAAATGGAGGACTAAATTCATTAGAGAAATGGAAGGTAGGCTTTATTGCAATGGTTCCCACTCTTGCTACTTTTATATCTGAAAATTATGGTGTGGATATAAACCTATTAAAATCCACTAAAAATAAATTATTTTCCTCAAAAATAGGTCTAGATACTTTCTATATACAAAAAGGGTAGTTCTAGATGCAAAGTACATTGAGCACATTCACAAGGATAAAAACTTATTTTCATCCCAATGACAATCTGAAAGAAATTTTGTGGAATGGGATGAGAAGTATAACAAATTATAGTGTACAATTACATCTCCATTATGTTATAAAATTTCTAATACAAAATCCAGCTCAAGTAATGACATAATATTTTAAAATATCTAGGTTTCCCTCGAGTGGTTAAGCAGTTTTGGTCCTTTTGTAATTTTTGGCATGACCAACATCCCTTTTAGGCGGTTTCCAATGGTTATAAGGACATATTCAAATCAGTTCCAAATACTTCCATGGGTGATATTTTGAAATGATATCTTGTATTGGGATCATTCACAATGTTAACTAAATGTAGAAGTGAAAAGTATAATTTAAATATAAAATATCACATGAATCATGTGACTACATTTGAGAGCTTGCATTCTCACTTTTCTAGGTATAGGACTCTTGTTTATTTAAAAGGGTCTAGATCTGATCTTTGTAATTTGGGATGGGTAGGTCAATATTTTTTTGTTTTTCTTTGAAATATAGAATAGAGAAATTATAATTTTCTGAGTATAATAGCATATAGTTCAATATATGGCTCAAATTAAATATATCCTATGTTGTTATTTTCTCTTTAAATGCAATTCAATATTCTTTCAATCAATACAAATCAAGGATTGTGGAGATTTTTGTTGCACATTTTTTGTAACAAATGCTTAATTGATTGTTTATATTCAAGTGATAGATTAAATATGCTTCCAATTAAATTTTAAGAATATTGTGGCTATATTAAATATTTGTAAGTAGAATAATAGTGCGACAAATGATCAGGTCTAATTATTGTAAGGAATAATATCTTAAGTATTGTTGAATCTATGTTAAGAATTTTGTTAGTAGAAATTTCTTATTTCATTAACTTTGTGCATGTATAAGGCACTAGTATAGATTACTCTTTGTTTAAACCCAATAAGGAACAAATCCAAAGTTGAATTTTTTTTAGTATATTTTATATTTTATTTTCCACACTAATCTTAAAAAGTCTCAGAGGATTTGAAGGATAATAAGCTATATTTATATAATCCTCATTAAAATTGTGTGAAATTATTATCTATTGTTACATCATTTGTGTCTTGTAGTATCTTAAGCTGTTGTTTAGAAGGGAAACCCAACTAGGTTTTGTAGAGCCTAAAAAGTAGAGATAATTTATTTAAATTCTCTATTAAATTTTCCACAAATTTGAAAGCCTTGAGAATCATAACTAGCTTATCTATAAAGACAATAATATAATCAGTTGGAGGAATCAACAAATTGGTGACTATGTTGGGAAAATTCATGAAAATTTCTATTCAACTAATTTATTCTCCGGTAGAGTATAAGAAAGTGTTGTATTGAAAGCCATCTATTTTCTAAGATTTTTTATACACACAATCAATTGTGTTTGTTATTCATAGTTTTTACAAAATTTGTTAAATCTTTATTCCCACTTGTGGGTGGTGACTATGAAAATATCCTTTCTGGTGAGACCTTACATAGAAAATAAAATTTTCAAATATGGATGGAATAAGATATTTATTGAATAGAAATCCTAGAAGAAGAATAAATAGTGAATATAAACCTTAAAGAAAAACATGGAAAGATAGAGACATTGGTAAGAGTTATGAGCCCCTTGTCAATAACTTTAAAATTTAATAAATTGCATTAACAACACCTCTACTAGGAAATGATGCTCAAAGACTTGTTATTGTTGCAAGTATGAGCAATTGGTGTTGTTGTAGGACGTCAAAATCTGCAAGATAGACTTAAACCATTTCATGTTGTTAGCACAAAAGTCAGTTTAAATCAGCAAACCTAAACATCCCTATGAAATATGTAGAATCATGTTAAACCATACAAACGAAAACAATGCAAAATACATGAATCCTTCCTATCCCATAGTGGATTGGTGCTATCCTTTGTGTAGAAGGCAGCCCTTTCCCAATCCCTTGATAAGCAAAAATTGCCAAATGATGGATGATAGACAATGAGATGCTAAGTGATCTCAAGTTGCCTAAAATGATAGTGCTCAAATTGAAGATTGTAAATGATGAAGAGCAAGATTGATTCTCAAGTGAAGAGAATGACCTTGCATAAAGATGTGTTGTTTGTTTGAAGGAGAGAAGCCTTCAACTTATAGTTGAGCTTGAAGAGAGGAGAGGCCAAATTGATGAATGTGGGATCATTCATGGGCCAATGACAAGATGCCACTTGTCAAGGTGTGAGAGGGTGAGGAATGTGCAAGTTTTGGCAAATGTGCCAATTTCAAATTTGAATTTGAATGACTTGACATGTTTTGGGGGGATGAAAGGTGCAATAAATGCTATGTTGACTTGTGCAAATAGCATTTAAAACCTTGTTGGAAGGGACAAGTCCCTGGGGGGAAGATTCAAAATGGAAGAATATTCCATTTTGATGCCATTTTGAATGTAATTAGAGGAATTATAAATCAAATAAATGATTTATTGGTGCAAGTGGGTGGGTTAGTTAAGAGTTTGGATTTGACTCTAGTTGAGTCAAAAGCTAGAGAATAGTAATCATGATTAGAAGTTAATTAATTTAGATTAATCAACTTAGGGGATTTTAGGGATTTGATATTTGATTTAAATCAATTTGATTTATTAAATCAAATAAGAAGAACCTTAGGAACTTAATTAAATAATTTGATTTATTTAATTAAGCTTGATGAACCTTAGGATTAAATCAATAAATTGCTTTAATTGATTAGTAGAAGAAATGAATGCATGATGTTAGTTACAGTGGAATGCATAATGTTATTTTTGGATGTCTACAGTTGTCATTGATGTCAACAATATTGTGATGTCATTGGTGTCAACTATATGAGAAGAAGATTGTTGCAAGAGGATGTTAAATTGGTATTGAGTTGGTACTATCATTTATGAGGATTTTTATGATGCTTTGATTAGTTGTATTATGTTGTCATTAGTAAGCTATTGGTGTCAACCTCTAGTGTTTCTTTAATAAGCTTCTATCTATGGATATATGGTTGAGGAAGTGATAAAGATGCTGAGGATGTGTTTTTGGTGCTTAGTTTCAAAGTGCTTTTGAGAAGATTTAATAAAAAGAGGAAATAGTGAGTTTGAGTGTTGCTCTCGGTTGCATAATAGTGTTCTAGTTTTGCTTCGCAGTTATTCTAGGCTGAAGATCTTCTTATGCATTTAAGATATGTTGATCAAAGGTGTTATATCTAGAATCTAGTATACTGGATCGTTGAGTGGAAGAAGTTGTGTTCACTAGTGTGTGAATTGTGTATTGGAGAGGTGTCTTAGAGAAAAAAAATTCTTCATGTTTCTCCATAGTTTGGTTTCAGGTCTTGTGGATCTTAAGGCATGCTGATAGTATTGGTATCATTCTTTAGTTGAATTTGTTCATGGTTTGGTGATTTGGAAGTTAGTTTCTTGAGTAATATTGTATGGTATATTTTTTTGAGTGTACTTGGTGTGTACATTCGTGAAAGTTGTTGCAAAGGAGTTTTTTATATTTAAAGATGTTTGTGGAATATTCCAGATTATTTTCAGGTGACATTTGTTGTCTGTGAGTTGTTATTGATCAAAGGAAGCATGTACTTAAAATTTTAATGGTGTTTACATGGGAAACAACTGACCTAGGTGTTTACGCTACTTACAAAATTTGTGGAAGTGTGGTGCGGCATGTATGAATGGATTTAGGTCATAACTAAGTTGTTTTGTGGTCTTGCTTCATTCCTTTCCATCATGGGAATGTTTTGGTACCAACCTAATTTGAATTTGCATGGTTGAGGTGCATAGCCAACCTTGGAGAATGTTTTCAAGGTTTCAAAGATGATATAAATATGAGTTGAGTTGTTGAGGTTTGAGAAGATAGACAAGTATGATGTGAATTACATGAATGGTAGAGTGTTAGAGTGCAAATTTGAGAAGTGTATTTTGAGATTTCATGTGTTAGATTGTTGGATGCAGTGAGTAGAAGGTGTCTGCAATTATTCAATCAAGTTACAAAGGTTTTGGTGATGTAGTTTCAAAAAATGTCATCTGTAACATTTTCACACTTGTTTGGGTCCTCCTTGTTAATTTGAGCTTAATGTTGCCTTGATTTAGTGTTGTAATATGTTTAACACATTCACATTAGGTCTTGGGACCTTTTGAACTAATAGACCTAGTTGTGCCTTATTTAGGGTGTTGTAAAGTGTATCCTAACACTTTCAAACTAATCTAGGGTTTTATTAATAAATTGGGCTTCTTTGTGCCTTATTTGGCCTTATTTTGCATCTACAAGCCTTAATTAATGCATCTTTTTAGGATAATCTTGACATAAACCAACATCCAATCATGATTCAGATGTTTTTAGATTGTATGACCCAAATTTAGTGATCTAGGACTCATACACCACCTTTGGCATATGGATCACAACTCAACATTCCATTCACTTGAAAACTTCCATAAAATTATTCATCTCAAACAATGATTAAGTGCATTCTAGATCACATTGGAAACATTCTCATGATAGCCCACAATTCAATGCACCGAAATACCATTTGTAACTTCCACCAAACAATTAATAAATACAATCACTTTGGTGATATTGAATATAACATAATTATAGACTTCCCTTACCATTTTTATGAATATCCAATTGTTGTAACTAAAGTTATTACATTTTTCCCAAAACTGCAAACCCTAGACAAGGTGCAGACCTGCCTTGACAAAAATTATCATAACTTATTCAAATCTTAATTAAATTAGATGAGACTTGAAGAAAATGAAATTAGTTTCATGTATAAAAAAAATTAAATTGGTTTCAGATATGAAACATAGACTTTAGAATCCATACCATCACATTTTTTTGATTGTAAAATTTGCAAAATATTGTTAGAATAGGCAGTCTCACCAAAATAGTCATATCTTCCACAAACCTCAATAAAATTCAATGAGATAAAAATAATTGGAAACTAGAAATAGATATCATTCCATCTATATATGATACTCCATTATTTTAGTCCATACCAAACCGTACAAAGCAGAACTTCATCCTGAAAACAATGTAAAAATCAGAAAATGCACACCAAACTTGAGGTTGCCATTCATCAAACTTCAAAAATAATGTCTCCAACCCCCCAATTCGAGTTTTGGAGGGTGTAATTATACATTTCCAACCAAAATAAACTATTTTCAACCACCTTTTAATTATTTTGTTGACAAAACACCTTAATGACACTTTTGACAAGTTGCTTGACAACGTTTTGAGCAATTTTTACAATTTTTACAATATGGAACAACTTTAAACATTATTTGACAAATGACTTCAAATATGACTTCCTAAGACTCAAACACCTCTAAAATGGTTTGATAAACCTCATTATAAGACCTAATACACAAAATAGAGCAACTATTTACAAATGGCCTCATGGAGGCTTGAAAGCAACTTGGTGCTCCTGCACCACACACCCCTTGAAGAAAAAAATCAAGTCCCTTTAGTTAGCATAAAATAAAGGAATCTTCACTATCACCTACAATCACAAACACTTGTATCTTCATCTTAACCCATGGTTTTTTATTCCTTGATATCATGAACACAATAAGAAAAATGTGTCTTCCTATCATCTTCTCAACATCTAAGCTCCAAAACTCCATTTATTGTGTATAAACCTCAGTAGAATCATCTATATCTTCATTCTTATCATTAGAGTACCATATATAACCTGCATCATACTCTTGCAAACCTTCATATATCTCATTAGCAAATATATCTGTAACATCTTTATTAACAACTTTATTATCAACAACAACTTGATCATGAATATCAACATCAATGTTATCAACAACTTTATCATCATCAACTTGAGTATAAATACCAAGGTTATCAGTAACATCAAAATACTTCTCAACTTTTTCATCAAAAATTTCATCAAATACTTGAGTACCAACAACAACCACATAATTAATCTCAACATCAACATGTTCATTAACCAACAAAGAAGTTTGTTCATCTTCAAACACAATCGAAATATCATGCATCTCAACTTGTAACTTATCTTGCTCAGCTTGAACAATAGATTCAAAATTTACCTTTGTCTCATTTTTTGCCTTCTTCTATTTTCTTTGCTTCTTCATAATCTTCTTTAGAGGCCATCTTAACCTCTTTGACATTGGTATATTCCAATTCCTTTGTGCTTCCTTAAGAAGTTGGTGTTCTTTGACTAATCTTTCCAACCTTTGGCTTATCTTTTCCATGGCTTTCTCAAAATCTATTTGTCTTTCCTTCTTTCTTTCCTTATTTCTCATTTCTTTTTCCTCTCTTTCCTTCTTCCTTCATGAATCCTCAGCCTACCAACATCTCTTCAAAAATTCCATCTTCACAAGCAAGTCTTTCCTTGCCTCACGTAGGCAATCAAGTTCCTTCCTCAACCTGCAAACAACCACACACAAAACCACAAACAACTTTCCCAGAGCATCTTGAGGCTCTTATACCAATATGATGCAGAGCAAGGGATTCACAACTCAACATTCCATTCACTTGAAAACTTCCATAAAATTATTCATCTCAAACAATGATTAAGTGCATTCTAGATCACATTGGAATCATTCTCATGATAGCCCACAATTCAATGCACCGAAATAACATAATTATAGACTTCCTTTCCCATTTTTATGAATATCCAATGGTTGGAACTAAAGTTATTACATTTTTCCCAGAACTGCAAACCCTAGATAGGGTGCAGACCTGCCCTCACAAAATGATCATAACTTATTCAAATCTTAATGAAATTTGATGAGACTTGAAGAAAATGAGATTAGATTCATGTAGAAACAAAATTAAATTGGTTTCAGATCTGAAACATTGACTTTAGAATCCGTACCATCACATTTTTTTGACTGTAAATTCTGCAAAATATTGTTAGAATAGGCAGTCTCACCAAAATAGTCATATCTTCCACAAAACTCAATAAAATTCAATGAGACAAAAATAATTGGAAACTAGAAATAGATATCGTTCCATCCATATATGATACTCTATTATTTGAGTCAATACCAGGCCGTACAAAGCACAAATTCAGCCTGAAAACAATGTAAAAATCAAAAAATGCACACCAAACTTGAGGTTGCCATTCATCAAACTTCAAAAATAATGTCTCCAACCCCCCAATTCGAGTTTTGGAGGGTTTTGTTGTTGTTTTAAAAATGAAACCTAGGTAGGCTTTGAAATTCTCTAAGAGGTAGCCAACCTCTATATTAAAGAACCACAAAGGCTAGTGGCCAGCTAACAAGATTCAATCAAAGACTGACATCTCCTACATTTCTGGCTCAGCAGGACCAAGGTGGGTAAACATAAACAATGCTCAAAACTTAAATCACTCATACAATGACATTGTTTTATAAAGCAGATAATTCCCAATGAAACAACACTAAGGGAAGTGTTGACAACTTTAAACTTGGCTAAATTCTCAATAACTCAACCCTCTCTCAACCATTGGAAAGCAGGACACACAACCAACTAAATAGTAAGGTTAGAAATGATTTTGCATTTAAGTTTGTTTATGAGATGCACAAAACAACAAACAGATCAATGCCAATTTTGGGCCATGGATTCAAACACATAAAATGAATTTCTTAGCAAACAGTCTTCAACCAGTGAATTTAAACTACTGATGCTTTGCATCAACTGCTAGTGTCTTGCACCAACAATCCATCTCTTACTATCAATCGGATTCTTCTTATTAAATCCCATCTGCACACCTGAAATCACAATCACCTACTCAAAGTATTTTAACCATTTCTTTGAAACAAAATAATGAACAGATAAAACAATCTCATGAAACTTGAGATGATTAACTGAAAGACACTTTGTCTTATTGAATTTACATGACTAAAAGTGTAAAAATATGGAGACAATATGATGACATTCATGAATATGCAAACACCTTCATGATGTTAATTGCATAAACTGGCTGTATTTACTCATGAATTGATAAAATTACAGCTTATAGACTCAAACAATGACTCGGAATTTACAATTCTCTATCTACCCAGCCCAATACAAAAAATATAACTCAATCTCAGAACCCTTTACAATGAGAGAATAATAAAAGATATAGAAGAAGAGATGCAAGCAGGAACAAACCTAAATTTGATCTAGTGATGCCATCTAGAAGCTTCATTCCCTTTCATCAATCTGAAAAGAATATCTCCTCATTCTTCCTTTGCAGCAACAAACATATCCCCTCAAAAACAACATCAGCTCATCATTGCCCAGTAACAAAAAATCAGCCCATGTGGAGAATCTCCAAATTCACCCAGCTGGAAAATATCTTCCTCCCCGTGCACAAACTATTTTTGTTTTCTGCTCTTCATTTGCTGCAACAATACTTTAGAAAATATTTTCCCACTTTATAATGCTGCACATTAAAAAGCCCCCAAATATAAATGAATATAAAATTAACTTTATATGCCTTATTAAAATATTTTTTTTATTCTCACCTGCACTTCTCCTTCAGCAAAATGATATTCTCTGTTTAAAATATTTACCCACTATGGATAAAAATACTCCACCCGATAAAATAAAATACTCATGCCATTTAAATATTCACTCTATCTTAAAATATTTCACCTCACATATTTTACTGGCATCCCCGATGATTAAAATAATTAGTTATAAAATTATCCCGTGCATCAATAAAATATTTCACCTTTGAAATGTTTCACATTATACCTTTTATTTCCTTGGGCAATATTTTATTTTCAAAATATTTTGCCAATGAAAAAATGGCAATGGGCCCACCCTGCATGCATTCTCGCACACCTCACAACTTTTTAGCAACATCATAAAAACTCCCGCGAGGCTTGCGAGCAAAGGTTGAAATTGTTTGTGCCTTATTTCACCTGGGCCCACCCTCTTTTAAATCTCAAACCATTAAATTTTTTGAAAAATTTAAATAAAAGCCCCTCTCATACATTCTCGCAAACCTCACACCTTTTTTATGACATCACCAAATATTTTGCGAGGTCGGCCCTAAATTCGTTTTCTGCCTGTTCGGGCATTCTTCACGGGAAACCATGGCAACAACTTCATCCTCTTCTTGTTCCTTATGCTTTGATGGATGCACAGTCTCCCTCCAAGATTGCACGCCTCTCATGGTATTCTCCTCATTAGGCGCGACCTTCTCTACATGCTGACCACACACCTGCTCCTTGCTGGCATGGTTCCTCTCTCCATCACTGTAGGCAGGTTTCCTTTTGGTGGCTGAGCCCTCAAACTCCCTCTCTGGTGTGGGCCTTCATACCTTTGTTGGCCAGTGCACCTACACACTTCCTCACTGCTATCGTGCCCAAGCTTCCTCCACATTGCCTCCAATGCGCGCACCATATACCATGGTAGCCTCCTTCCTGCTTTGATGGATGCGCACACCCCCAACTCTTTTTATTTGATGTAAGCCTTTCTCTGGTGGCACACCTCCATCGAGCCTCCTGATGATTGCATTTTCCATGCTCATATGGTGCAGGCCCCCTTCACATATTGTGTAGACCCTCCACTTCACAAAGAAAACCAGTAGAAATACCAGTTTTATGCCAAGTGATGGCTGCACACATTGCTTCCTCAAATACATTGGATTGGATCATATCATAGTGCTTGCCCATGTAAACACTTAATACACTTTATCCATCTTAAATGAATTTGGCACTACCCTTCCACATCGCCATGTTAGAGATTTATGGTTGCCTTGTCTTACAAAAATCATCAAGGATATGGTAACCCTGTTGGCCTATAGAATGCTCTAACACTATGCTGCAAATGGCTTTCATACTGAAAGGGGAATTTTGTCAAGCAAGATCAAGTGCTCTTGAGTCTTTTCTCATGCCTTTATCACTTAAAGATTTTTCCCATTCAAATTATCAAAAGAACCACTAGTAGCAAGAAACATGAAATTCAAAATAATGTAGCACTTAAACATTTGAGACAAATCACAATCATTGTGATTAATCAGATACTATGCATGACATTCACAATAAAAATCCAACATCCTTTTGACACTGCAAATAGCATGACCTTCAGATCCCATTTTTAAAAGTAGATCTTGCTTTGCATTTAAAACTTGAAGGAAAGTATACCCTCAATGTGCTACCCTATTCAGAACAATTTTCTTGAAGTGATTTCCTTGGTGCAACACTGAAACCATTATAGGTTCATGACCATGCAAAACATGTTGGGCTCCATGTGGGTCCGACTAAAAAAAAATCATTTTAAAACAAGTTTCACCTTTAAATGACTTGACACTACGATTTGAATACTTCTGAAATTGAAAAACGAACTAGGTTTTCATCAAAATCCATTTTCTGGCACTTTTGCAAAATGGTCAAAACAGGCCAAGTTGTCTCATGAATCAATCTAGGAAATTAGTCAAAAGACCACATGAAACCATAAAAATTTGTAAGAATATAGTCATTTGATCTGAGAATACATAGCAAAAAATGGCTCGAAAAAATAGATCACGAGGCTAAAAATATTAATCTTCCAATTTGCTTTGTTGAAATTTTCCGAAATAGCAGTTGTTCTACACCAATTAAAACTCATTCAACTGTCAATTTGTAAAAATAGTGAATTAACTCCTAGCGAGCTGCTATCAAACATAGTGGAACATTAAGATACCTTGAGAATGTTTGCAAAAGGAATTTCTTTGAAACATCGTTGATCAAAACTTATTAACGATCAAATTTGACCACTTAGAAAGGTTGTTAGGAATGCAGATGCAAAACAGAACAAATTGCATTTGGTTTCGATCTACTAAAAATAGCAAATCAGATCATGAGGTTCTGAAAACCGGCACCCAAGATCATTTAGGTATGGAGAAAATGGAATAACATTCGTTCTGACATGACAGTGAATTGGTTGCGAAAACCAAGCTCAAACAGAAAGCTATTTTGCAAAACAAACAGTTTGCAAACAACAAAACAGTGTCAAAACCCTCCAGCTTCACTTTTCAAAACTCTGTCAAAACTTGTTGTGGGAAGCTGAAAACTGACACACACACTCACATGTGTCTACTGAATATTTCTCCAAATGGTTTTTGCACAACAATCAACAACCTTTAAATTATAAGCCTCCAAAGTGGGCCAGTCAAGACTGATTCTTCAGGTGCACTTCTGAAAGTGCAGAAGCAAAATTTTGAAATAGGCATCTCAAATTTGCAAAATTTGAGATTGCCATCAGGTGTAATTATACATTTCCAAACAAAACCAACTATTTTCAACCACCCTTTAATTAGTTTGTTGACAAAACACCTTAATGACACTTTTGACAAGTTGCTTGACAACTTTTTGAGCAACTTTTACAATTTTTACAATATGGAACAACTTTAAACATTATTTGACAAATGACTTCAAATATGACTTCCTAAGACTCAAAAACCTCTAAAATGGTTTGATAAACCTTATTATAAGACGCAATAGACAAAATAGAGAAACTATTTACAAATGGCCTCATGGAGGCTTGAAAGCAACTTGGTGCTCCTGCACCACACCTAAGTTTCGAGGCCCTGATCCTAATTTCACATGAATCTAAGCATTTCTTGAAAAATGTGTCCCATAGCCTAGCCTAATGGGACTCATACACAACTTTTGGTGTATGAGTCCTATGTGGCCTAAAATTAAATAAAATTCAAATTCTTGGCAGGATTTTATTCTCCTAGATCTGATGTCAGCTTGTAGCATTGTAATTTTGAGAAATTTGGCATCAACAAGTATAAATACAAGGTTATTTCACTCACTTTCATTTAAGACATTCATGAGAGCATTCCTTATAGTGAATTTGAGTTCATGCAATCATTCAAGTGTTTACAAGGGAATTCAAGAGTCCTCAAGAGCTGATTATCAAGTGTTTTGGAGCATTATTCAAGCATCAAACATCATGTCAAAGTTATCATTCATCATGTTTTTTTTTTAGCTAACAATTGTGATGTAGGGTTTTGTGATTCAAGCAAGCATTCAATTCGAGATTCATATCATTCAAGCAAGAGTCAAGATCTACATCCATTGGAGCCACTTCATACATATTTGCAACACTTTATTACTAGGTTTTGGTGAGTCGCAACATTACATTTTGTTCATTCATCATTCCTTTATCTCATTTGATTTCATTACAAGGTTTGATTACCAAAACGGGGTTCGACCAAGGAGAACCCCTTTCCACTAAAAAAATAACATTTTCCCCTCGCTTTAGTGTGTGATTTGCAGATCTAGGTTGGATACCTTCTAAGGAGTAAGATTAGAAATAAGTCAAGTATTCAAAGTTGTCCAAGTTGTCACCTTGCTTAGAAGATCATTGGAGAACATCTACAGAGAAAAAATCAGCAATTCAGACCCGAAAATCAAGTTGAAAAAACATAGCAGAGGTCGAAGAACAAATTCAAATCCAAATCCTCTTAAAATGTCAAATGGGATTGATACACCACTTCTGGCATATGAGTTAGGTAGTACAGTGAAATTTGCAATTTTCAGGAGTTTTAGACATACCTCTGCGAGATTTTTGTTCCTGCCTAAAAACCCTAATCTAGGACTAAATCGCCTAGTCTAGCATATGAGTCTCAGTATACATTAATTTCAATATTTCTAGTAGTCTAGGACCTCATTCAAGTTGATGCATCTTTCTAGGTTCCTTCTATATTTCTTCAACTTTATATTTTATTTTTCATTCATTTGTAGGCCATTTAGTGAAGCTTTGCATATTATTAGGTTTCATATTAGGTCTTGCATGCCATTTGTCTTTCCAAGCCCTAGCTTGGTGGTGAACCCTCTTTTAGTCTCTAATAATACCCTAGGATACCCTATTGAAAGAGCTCTTTCCCCTACTTCATCCTTGGATTGAGATCTCTAGGGTTTCCTTGAATGAGAGTGTAGAAGATTTTTGTTCTATGTCCTAAACCATAGCCAACGATAATTTTCTTCCTTTTAGGTGATATTGTGGTGGATTTCTCTATTGTATTGAGATAGATTTCTCTATGTAACACTCTTCTCTATCTTATTTTCTATTCTGGTAGTGAGTCTTTCTTTCTTGGGTAGTGATCCCTATTGTATTCAATGTTGATATTACTTTATATTGTGAGCTAATCCTCACTATGGTTTTTCCCATCTTAGGATTTCCATGTAAATATGGTGTTCTCTTGTCCATGAATTTGATTGATTTAGTTTCTTTTATTTTATTGTCATGCTAATTTATTATAATAGATTAAGGGTTAATTGAATGAATGTGGGTATGAATGTTTGTGAGGGTTTTGAAGTTTTAAGGTACAACTAATTCAGCCGCCCCTCTCATTTTCATTTTGCATTCAAAAGTTGGTATGAGAGAAAGGTTCCATGGAAGAAAGCTTAACCACTTGAGGTAGATCTCAAATGGCACAAAAGAAATAGATTCCTATGTTTGATGGAATGAATTATGCATTTTGGAAGACAAGGATGGAAGGCTTTCTAGTTTATTTAGGATTTGATGTCTAGAAGTCAGTTAAAGATGGATATACTATGCCTGCAAATGGTTTGAGAAATAGTGACGAGTTCACGGCCTATGAAATAAATTGTAAAGAAAGGTATGCTCTCTTAAGTGGTCCTACAAATTCTGAATTAGTGAAAGTGATGATTTTGAAAACTTCTAAAGATATTTGGGTAAAGTTAGAAATCATTTATGAAGGAGATGATAAGGCCAAAAAGGATAAGATGCAAAATCTGAAGATCATGTTTGAGAACCTAAGGATGTTTGAAGATGAAAATGTCACAAGCTATATGTAGAGGGTAGATGAAGTTGTCAGCTCCATAAGAGGTCTTGGAGGAGAACTCAAAGAACTAGAAGTGGTAAAGAAAATTCTCAGAACTCTTCCTAAATATTATAGTAATAAATTTTTTGCTATTGAAGAATTTGAAAATTTAAATCAATATACCAGAGATGAATTTTATGGTTCTTTAACTACTTTTGAAATGAGAGAATCTGGAACAAAAAGTGGTGCAAAATTTTGACTACTTTTAATGCTGGCGAATCAGAGGAGATCAAGGAATCAAATTAGGAGGATCTTGATGATGTAGAAGCCAACTTTGTAAGGAGAATGAAGATGGGTACTAGTAATTAAAATGGTAAGTTTGCTTTCAAATGTTTCAGTTGTGGAAAGATAGGTCATTATGATTCAAGATACCCAAATAGAGCTTTGAATAACAAAAATAAGGAGAACAAAGTCAAGATGATTAAGAAAAGTTATTATATTAGAGAAGATACAATAATTTCTGATGATGAATCTAATTATGGAGATGATGATGATGGTGAATGCTTGTTCATGGATTTAAAAGATGAATCTATTTCTACTAGCTCTAATAGATGTGTGAAGCAAAGCCCTCTGAAGATAAATGATAAGACTGAAGGTACTTTGGTATCTGATTTTTATTCTAGGCAGGAGAAGAACTACTAGATCATTGATAGTGGATTCTCTAATCATATGAATAGTGACAAGAGTAATTTTTTAAAACTTGAAAAATATGAAGGACGATGTGTTAGATTTGGTGATGATACATCTTCTATGATATGTGGAAAAGGTTCTATCAGTTTTAATAGCAAGCATAATTCTGATGATGTTTACTATGTGGGTTTAAGGCATAACCTCTTGAGTGTTGGAAGAATGTGTAGCAAAGGATACAATCTTATGTTTCAAGATGATGGATGTGAAATCAAAAAAGGCTCTAGAACTATGGTTTCTACTAGAAGAAGGACAAATGGAAATGCTTATCAACTTAAGGGTATTGATGGTCACTTCTTTATGACTCAGATTACTGAAAGTTGGTTATGCCATAGAAGGATGTGTCACATCAATTTTGATAACCTAGTAAGAATCACTTTAATTCAAGCTATGAGAGATCTTCCAAAGATTATAAAGTCTATCAATGTTGTCTGCAAGGAGTGCCAATCTGGAAAGCAAGAAAGAAGAAGCTTCAAAATTAAAGAACAATCTACTACTAGAATTTTGGAATTGGTACATACAAATATTTGTGGTCCTACAAGAGTAAGAAGTCTTCAAGGTGACATGTATTTAATGCTATTAATTATTGATTATTCTAGAATGACATGGGTTACTTCTCTCAAAGAAAAATTAGAGGCTCTAGATAAGTTTAAAGCATTTAAAGTTATGGTTGAGAATGAAATGGATATGAAATTTAAGTGTTTGAGGCCTGAGAGATGTGGAGAGTTTACCTCTAATGAGTTTAATATATTTTGTGAGAATCATGGCATAAAAGGTACTTTTATTCCCCTAGGACTCCTCAAAAGAATGGAGTGGTTGAAAGAAACAATAAGATTGTTCAAGAAGATGGAAGAACAATGATGAAAGAGGAAAATCTACTAGAAGGATTTCAGTTATCAGACAAACTGGATATGGTCTACAGATTGGAGAAAGAATTGTATGAATTGAAGCAAGCTCCTATAGCTTGGTATGTAAGGTTGAATAGGTATTTAATACAAAAAGGATTAAGGTACCAAAAATATTAATCTTTACTTTAAAGTTGAAAAAGACTAAATCTTGATTTTGATTGTATATGTTGATGACATAGTCTTTCAAGGCAATGAAGTTATGTGTAAGAAGTTTGTAGAAGAAATGTAAAAAGAGTTTGAAATTTCCATGTTTGGGGAGATGAATTTCTTCCTTGGATTCCAAATATATTAGATAGATAAATGTATTTTTATTTTACAATCAAAGTATGTCAAGGAAATGTTGAAGAAGTTTAGCATGGAATATTCTATACTGGTATGCACTCCTATGGTTACAAGTTATAAGCTGAGTAAAAAAGATGAATCTCCTAAGGCTGATCAGAGCAAGTATAGATCAATGATTGGAGAACTATTATATCTAACTACTACTAGACTAGATATCATGCATGCAATTTGTCTTGTGGCTAGATTTCAAGGAGACCCTAGAGAGTCACATGTTGTAGCAATGAAAAGGATATTAAAATACTTAAAGGGAAGTTTGTATTATGGCCTATAGTATTTGAAGGATTTTGATTTTACTTTGAATTCTTACATAGATGAAGATTGGGCTGGTTGTGTGGATGATAGAAAAAGTACAAGTGGTGGTGCATTATTTCTTGGATGTAGATTGGTGTCATATCTAAGTAAGAAACTATATTTAGTGTCTTTATCTCACTAATATGAAAAAAACAATATATGATTAAAAAAATACTAAAAACTGCTTATAAATGACTAAACATGGTCATGTGACCATTAGCAGTTTATTTCCAGTCATTTATAACATGACCAAATTTATGACTAAACCATTTTTAGTCATTTATTGGTTGTTTTGATTGATCAATTTGGTAGTATATTTATTCATTGATAGTTGTAAATTGTTCACTTATTTAGTCATTTTTTATTCACTAATATATTTAGTCATTAACTTAGTCATTGATTGTTGTTAACTTGTCACTTATTTAGTCATTTTTATTCATTGATTTTCGTCTATTAGTAGTGTATTTAGTCATTAATTTTAATCATCATTTTGATCAATTTGGTAGTTTATTTAATTGTTTTTGTTCACTAATTTTTGTCAACTGGTAGTATATTGTGTTAGAAATCTAAAATAGTTTAAATAACCCAATGAAATTTTTAAGAAAAAATCAAAGCTACATAAATTGGAAAAACATAAGAATGAAAACTAGGACTCTTAGAGATTATGCAATGTTGATGTGACAATATTGCATTAAGAGCTTCCAAGCTAAAAATATATAATGCAAATATGCATGAATAATGATTGCATGCATCAAGGTGCATGCATGCCAAAGTATGCAACAATGCAAGAGAATGAATGGATGCAAATACAAGTTAGGTAGTGAGTTTATATAGAGCTTAGGAGAGGAGGTAGGTGGAAAATCCAACCAATAGGAATAAACCACAAAAAGTGGAGATTCCCACCAAAAGTGGAGGATGCCACCAAGAGTGGAATGTGTTCCACCCTTTAAGGAAGGTGACACCACATACTTATCTCCTAGTAATAAACTCACTTTATTATCATAAGAAAGCTTAATTAAGTGTATGAAAAACGTAGGACTAAGGGAAAATAAATTAACCCACTAGGAAAATAAAAACCTACACCAACACCCCCCTTAAGCATAGCTTAGGAGGATGTAAAAAATGATGGGTCCCAGAAAATGAGGCCATGTTAGGTACCCATGTACATATAAAATTTTCCCCAAAGAAGAAGAAGCCCCATATCACAAAAAGGAAGTATGCCCCCATAATAGAGAGAGAAACAAAGTGGAAGGACAAAGAAGCCCCCCAAAGAGATCCAATGGTAGATGCTCAAAATTGGATGTAGAAGATGGTCCATGATCATCGAACAACATTAATCTCCTTAGGAAGAAACAAAACCAAAGGTGTATGCGAGCTATCTCCCCACTCTTAAATGGAAATTGTAGAAAGAAAACTCAAGATGTTTGGAGTCTCTAAACTCAGCTCAAGTGTCCCCATGCCAATGTTGAAAGCTGCCACAATCAAATCAGGAAGTCTAGGCCACACTATTGAAGATGAAAACTCAGAATCTTCTAGAGACTGATGTAGAACACCATCCAAAGACTCAAGTATCTCCTCTAAAGATTTATCCTCCAAATGTTCATCCAAAGTATCCACACTCATGTCAAACTATAATGAGTGATCATGTAGAGATTGAACAAGAGGGTCAAAGTGTCCCCTCACAAAAACTAAAGAAGAATCAACCTCATCAAAGAGAAGACAAATATCATCAATAGTGTCTCCCAAATCTGCAATATGTGTCTCCATAAATAAGTCTGAAATACCTACCAAGAGATCATCCCAAGCTGAATCTAAAAGACAATATATGTCCTACTACAAAGAATCATTGGAAACTTTTGAAGAAGCAACACTAGAATCTAAAGTAGCAATAGTAGATGGAGGAGATGAAATACAAGGTTCGATAACTTGATCACTTGTGAGAATATCTAACTTCAAGTAACCAAAATTCTCCTCAAAATCAAAATCCACACTAGAAGTGTGATCATCATCCAAAGGATCAAAGTCATCATCAGGAATAAAATATGAAAAGGAATACAATCGAGATGCATGATCAACCACCCTAGTAGCTATAATTATATCTATGCTCTCCAAATCTCTGATAAGAACTGAATCAGGAGTAAATTCCACAGTCTTTCCTGCTCCACTATGAGTAACTTGATAGATGGAAAGAAGATTATTAGACAAATGAGGTACATACAATACATCATTGAAAATACCATCCCCTATATCAATATATCCCTTCCCAATTACATTCATATATGTATTGTTTCCCATCAAAATAGGTGGCATAACACAAGGCTCAAAAGAAGAGAACATGGACTATGAAGAAGCCATATGATGAGAAACTCCTGAATCTAGAAAGCATCTCCCCGATCCAATACTTGTAGAAGCACAAATAACTTTTACTTTATGTTTTTTTGATGTAGATGTGTAACTAGCATGGAATTTTCCCTTTTTCTTTGTAGATTCTTGCTTTGATAAACATGGAGATTCAGTTACCCCTTTATTAATCTTCTCAAGAAGATGTGTGAGGTGATCAATCTGTTTCTTCATACATTTGTGTTCATCATGACCAAGTTTCTTACAATAAGCACATTTTACCTTCTCCTTCTTAGGTTTTCCTTGATTTGAAGAAGGTTTAGTGTCTACATTAGAATTAGATGAAGATACATTTGAAGAATTCTCTCCTTGATTCTTTTATTTCTTATTTTTCTTTCCATTATCTTTCTGATCTTTCATGCCTTGACTTGCAACCAAAGCATAAGACTTAGAAGATTTGATAGTTCCCATTTGAACCAACTTGTCATGTTATTTTTTGATTTCATTAGAAAACAAATCAAGAGAAGGCATTGTGTAGGAAGATCCTAAGGCACTTTTAATGGCATATAATGTAGAAAAAAAGACTAAATAATCGAGACCAAGTTTAGAGAGAATACTTAAGATCAATTGTTTATCATCTTTCTCAATTCCACATGGTTTTAATTGCAATATTATGGCCTTTATTTTGGTGAAGAATTCATGTATTGTTTCAAAACTTGAAGGACTTAAACCTATTAGCTCATTCTCCAATTGATGACCTCTTAATTCATCTTGTGCACCAAATATTTTTTCCAATGTTGTCCAAACTTCATTTGGTGTAGAAAAAGATTCAACATGAAAGAGAAAATCTGGAGATACAAACATACATAAGGTTTTGAATGCTTCATCACACTTATTAAACCATTTTTTTTTTCTACATCAATTGTTGGTTTAGTTTCTAGTCCCATTGTTACCCTATATAATCCATACTTTTTGAAGTAGAGGGACATTTTACTTTTCCAATCAAAATAGTTCTAGGGTGTTAATATAGGAATTGTTGATTGATCCATTCTAGGCAAAAAAGAAGATTGTTTGTGAGTGCACAAAAAGAAAAAGAAAGCTGCAAAAGAGACACCAAGAGACACCCCCCTTTCCACTAGTCTCATAAATTACCCCCTAAGGTATTACAATGTTAGCACTTTATGATTAGTGCATTTACAAAGCTTTTTGCAAGATACAGTGCTCAATAGGCCCACAATGACCAAAAATATAAATTTTGATATATAATGAATATGAGATAAAATATAGAAAAAATAGCTCTATAGTTGTGTAGTTATCTTTAATACCTTTCCAATTCCTATTTATTTCCAAAAAATGGAGCTCCAGTGTGAAAGTTATGGATTGTTGAAGAAAAATGCAACAACAGCTTCAACCTGCAATATCTGATAGAAAATGGAAAATTTTCTTTCCAAAAACTTTGTATATGGAAAGTGCTCATCTCCAACTTTCAAACGATATCTTGTTTCCAAAAAATAGACACCGTGGTGAAAATTTGTGATTTAAAAAGAAAAAGGCTAAATTCTTCCTACAGTAATGACCCCCTAGCAAAAGAAAAAATTGCCAAAAATCAAACTCGTCTAAAATAGACAAATTTTATATGAAAATAAGGTTTTCTGGGCCTTCTAAATTCAATGTAAAGGTTTGTTTTCCCCAAAAATGCTCTAGTAAAAATATGTTCATAGATCTGAGATTCAAACCCCCGTTTGCAACTTTGTCAAATGATCTCCAATTTGGATGAAACAAAAGCCAAATCTGACTTTCTCAAGCCTTCTGGATGTGTTGGAACAATAAAAAATGCAACCAATATAACCAGAAATGCTACAATCACCCATATATCACAAAACATGTATGCAATATGAAGAGGATATTAGATCATTGCAAATCCTTTTTGATTCTCTAGATTGTTTAAAACACAAGAGAAGAGCATATAGGAATTTACAAGATATTTAAAAGAAACTCAATCTCTCAATCAAGAATCTAAGAACTTAGATTTCTCAAAACAAAAGCTTTGATGCCATGTTAGAAATCTGAAATAGATTGAATAACCCAAGGAACTTTGTAAGATAAAATCAAAGCTACATAAACTAGAAAAACATAAGAATGCAAACTAGGACTCTGAGAGATTATGCAATGTCGATGTGACAATATTGTATTAAGAGCTTCCATGATGAAAAGATACAATGCAAATATGTATGAATAATGATTGTATGCAACAAGGTGTATGTATGCCAAAGTATGCAACAATGCAAGAGAATGAATGGATGCAAATACAAGCTAGGTAGTGATTTTATATAGAACTTAGGAGAAGAGGTAGGTGGTAAATCCAACCAATAGGAATAAACCACAAAAAGTGGAGATGAACCACCAAAAGTGGAGATAAACCATCAAAAGTGGAAAGTATGAAACACCAAAAGTGGAGGATGCCACCAAAAGTGAAATGTGTTCCATCCTTTAAGGAAGGTGACACCAAATACTTGTCTCCTAGTAATAAAATCACTTTATTATCCTAAGCAAGCTTAATTAAGTTTATGAAAAACCTAGGACTAAGGGAAAATAAATTAACCCACTAGGAAAATAAAAACCTACACCAATATATTGATACATTGTTTATTAATTGCATAATCATTATATTTAGTCATATATTTATTCATTGATTTATGCCTAAAAGTGTTGGAAATGAGATAATGCTTTTGAGTTTTAAACATAAAACATAGAAAAACATAATCAATCATTCATTTGTACATAATGAAATAGCTATTAAGAAGGAAAAACACTAAAATTTTATTGAGAAAATGTGTTCTTATAGTAGATACAAGAGAAAAATATGTTACAAAGTGTGTTTCTCAATGCTTTGATTGAGAAAAATGAGTTACAATGCCCTTTTTTGCTTATACAACTCCAAAACAGACAAAAAATACTAAGATCCTCGAATAACACATTCAAACTATTGCATAAAGCAATGGGCCAAGCTATCTAACAACTAGTACATGATAAACATCAATTATGTCATTTTTTTCAAATATTTTAGTGGCCACCATGTGAAGGTCCCTTCTTTCTCTTTCAGATGGACAACTCCATCTATTTTATCTTCCTATTGGTCCATATTATTGGTTCACAAAAGAAAATAAACAAATTATATGCATCAATATATAAATTTCAACTTAAAAATTATATAATTTCATCGTACATGATGGTAGTTGTTGAGCTCGCTTCTTTTTCTTCTTCTTCACTAAAAGTGCAAAACCAAAAATTGTTAGACATAAATATCCCCTACTTCAGGAAGAATGAATAGTTAAACCTAAATATATAGATCCATACGAAATCAAACTTGAAGACACAATCAAAATAACAGTTGTACTTGGCTCACTGCTAGCAGGCTTTTGTTGAACTTCTTCACTAACCATTAGGGCACTTTCCTGTGGAATAAAGCTCTTTTTTTCTCATTGACTCAAGTGTTCCCTTCAATTATTTTGGAGTTTTTGTTGAGCAATTCCTTTTTTATGAGTGATGTGGCATATTGACAGGTGTTTTTTTTCAATGAGATTATTTTGAATGATTTTATCAAGTGTCTAGCATTAGAGACGATTGTGCAAACTTGTATATCATTATTCTTTACCCATGCAAAGAAATGTAATTATGCATATGTGGTTTTCTATTCTTGAAGCAAGCATGTTGCCCCAAACTATTAAATGGTTTTGTGAAGTACAAGAATCTATTAAGAAGGAAAGGAATGATTTTGATGTTTTAGTTGAAGTCTTCAAGTGTATCCAGTCAAATATACCATGTTCTCAAATGGAAGTCTCTCTTGTAGTATCCACATTCAAAATTGGAATCAATTTGGGATTAGCTTGAGAATTATCTAGCACATTCTCCAATGAGACAAGCATGACTCATGTAGGTGATTTTCAGAAAGAGTTTGAGTGAACATATATGGGAACTATGGTATGCCTACAACTAGCAAGCCAACCAAAGCATGAGTTCTTCATAGGGATTTGCACCCTCTCGGTTTCGTACAAAGATGATGGCTCTTTAAAGGGAAAAGTAACTATTCATTGATAGCAATGGATAAATTTTTGATGGTCATAGTAGACGTACAATCATAAATAGTACTATCATTTTAATGAGGAAAGCTGAGAAAATATACTGTATTCAAGGATATCAGAGGAACTAGCATGCTTTTATATTCAAACCCTAGCTAGGGTCCATAAGTAAAAGACTCCATAATATCACCAAAATATAGAGCCAATCCAAGCAATTTTCCAAGTGTCAAGCATGGTCAAAAGTACAAATAGTCATGGGATACTTATGGAAATCTTATTTCTACATGCATGAAAGTCATTCCATCCAATGAGGGACTATTATAAGAAGAATCATGGAAAGCCAAAGGACCAGATAAATGACAGTCATCAACCTCACATTAAGGATGAGTCCATCATGAAGAGCAAGGAGAAGATCAATGGACTGTGTAAAATATTATGGAAGGACTATCATAGAGTTCTAAGGAATTAGGTTTAAAGAAATATCTAAAAGATGTGACAGAGGTATAATGCACAATAATAGTGGCAGTGTAGTTAATGGATTGAAGAGGGCAATCATATCCCCATGCATGTATGGAAGCATGTCTAAGACAACATATGAGGCATAATGTAGAGGTTTTTGAAGGCTTAAATACAAGATATTGTTCGTAAAGTCCATAGAATATAGAGGTTGCATACCAAAGAGGCAGTCAAGAAGGGGTAGTCTCATATCATCAAAGGTTAGAAGACATTCTACAATTATCTGAGAAGTAGAAGCTATGCAAGATAGTCATGATTAAGGTGTTTTCAATCCTTATGCATGGAAAAATTAAGATAATCGATGAGGGAAACAATGAGAGTATAAGGACAGTACTAGACTATTAAAGATAGTGAATGAGTCATATATATTATATGCTTAAAGGAAAACTCTTGTCATTTTAAATGGTCAATGGCTAAAAAGGTGAGGTATTGTATTTGTGCAAGCCTTGACAGTCTTCATGACTATAATGTAATGTACAATCCAAATGTTAATTTGCCTTAATGGCTATGATATCGTCAAGGTCCTTGATAGTATCTTAGAGAACCCAATGCAATGATCATAACATAACATGGTAGACTTTACAAAAGGAAGCATGGAAATATACGAGATCTAGGTTTGAGCATGAAGAAAAGGATAGTTTCATCAACAAAACCAAAGGAACAATCACAACTCTAATGGAAATGAGTAGTCATGTCTAAGAGAGTTAGTCAAAATATTCTAGAGGCAGTTAAAAAACACAATCCAAAAGGAAAGGATGTAACTATTTGAAGACAATCATTTGGAAGGTGGCATGCTTTCATGTTGCCATGATGTAAAAGAAGACAGTTATCATGGAAGCCAACTACATGATATTCATCAGTAGTAAAAGTGACTTTGATGTGAGGAAAAAATGGACTTTGAATAAAAGAACTATTTGGTCTTTCTAATTAGTGGAATAAGTGATAATACCATGGAAAAATTATTTTCTCAAAATGTTATTGAAGACAAATTTTTATCATGTTTTTGAAAGAAATGCAACAATGTTAGATGATTTATCCCTCTATGGTATTGAAACCTGACCTATAGCTCCTACTTTAAAGATGTTACATTATTTCCTTGAAACATCTACAACATCCAAGCCTTTTTTCATTGGAGTAATGTCTGCAAAATTAGAATTGTGTCTTTGCAAAGTGAAGCAAGGTTATGAGAAAGAATATAGTGAAACTAGAGAGGAGGAAGAACATAAAAAGTTGAGAATGACCATAGATTGAAATCATAGAGGAAAAGTTCTAAAAGAGGCTAACTATTTTCATTGCACTCACTTTCTCACATAAACTATTTGGGTTACTACCAAAAATTATTTTTCAACCTCTTATCAAAGACAATCTTGTGTCCAATTGTGTTTTCATTCATTATAGACATTTAAGGAGTACCTAGAAGATACCATCCTTGATGATCTCATAGGGCTATTGAAGACACGGTGAAATCAGTACATTTTGGGAACAATGATGAGAAATTACAAAGGAGTATAAAGTATTTATGAGGATGGTCAGTCATTTGAGGATAGGAATCAAGGATGATAATCAGAAGGGAGAGATGAAGCTCAGGGTGAAAGTAGAAACAAATGATGCAAAAAAGGGAAATTTACAGTACAAGATGGTCATCAAATTTTGGGAAGACTTTATCTTAGAATGCTATAGGAGTCTAATAGAGGATGAAATTTAGTTTAAAGGACATTGTTGTAATTTTCATAGTTGAGGAGCCTTGAAGCAGAACATTAAGAAGTTTGAATAAGAATGATAGTGAGTGAAATAACCAAGGAAAATGAATTCATGATAAAAGACAACCCTGTACTAAAACATCATGTAATGGTTACCTGGCATTCCATACTTTTGAGGTCTTATAACTTCTATAATATTAGCTACCAATCTATAGTAAAATACAGTGACCTCCAACTAGTGGTTTTATGGTTCTATCTCATGCTACAACCAATTCTATAGATATTAATTTCTAGATGTAATTTATTTTCCTTTAGATGATCCTTCTACAAGATCATCATTCTATTCAGGGTAAAAGCACAAAGCTGTGTCACACTTTATAAAGGAAATGACCAATGCTGATCCAACTTTTAAACTTGAATCACTAAAAAGTAGCATATATGTCTTGAATATTTAAATGATGTAAACTAGTAAAATATGTATTTTTTAGTATATTTTATGTTTGTATTTTTTATAATAAATTAAAAAATTATTTTAAACTAGTTTTTCATAAATTAACACTATAATTTAGTTGTTGATAAAATGCTCAAAAATGAAGTTGCACGGGACGTCAAACTTTTTATAGTAAATTTTACTTTTTTTCTTTCAAATTTTTTGTGTGTATTTATAACTTGAAACTTTAGTGCATGGATATATTTTTTTCCAATTTTGATAAATATATATTTGTATATAAGTATTAAAATGTGTGTGAATAAAAAACAACTATTTCCATCAGACGTCAACATTCATATTAAATATTTATCTAAAATGGAAAAAAAATTATACCATCTTGAAATAGATTCTTTTATCTAGTGCATCATATTTTTTTCTATTTTTTTTAATAAGTTTTAGTATTTTTCCTTGGCATGGTAATCAACATAATATTTTTTGCTGATAACCTACTTTTAGAATAAATAAAAATAAAAATAATAATAATAATTAAACTATTAAAATAAATATATTTTTGAAAACTACACTTATGGATCTACAAAAGGGTATTTTTACATTTAAAAAAAAATGTTATTTACATGAGGAGGATTTATTAAAACTTCAAGTTTTTCAAATAATTTTTTTTTTTTTGGTAAATTGGACTCAAAGTGGTGCTCAATATATTTTTAGCCAACAATTTTAGTTGAATAAATTTTGGAAGTATCTAACTTAGCTAGAATGAATCTTACTAGGTCATATGTTTGACCAAAATTGACTTTTAGTTAGAAATACTTAAATTCAGTTGTGCTGATATGTTGGCTGAAAGTGTGACACAACTTTGTGCTTTTACCCTTCACTATGAATCTACTGAAAGACATTACTTATTGTATCAAATAGTGATGTGGAATTTTCTTTCTATATTCTTTGTGTGCAAGTGTTGCCATTAGAATTTTCAGAATCCAAGGCATCCAAGAAATAAATGATGTTTTTTTCCTCAATCCTAACATAAACATGATGATGGTGTGAGTTTCCAACAAGGCATACATGTAATTAAAGAACATTATTCATGAAAATTGCAATAAACTTTAAAAAGGATACAAAAATCGAGAGAAAAAAAAAGAACTAGCCACTACCTATTTTGTCTACCCTATAAGGGTTGTAAGTCTTGCGGCCTTGCAACAAAAACAACATATAAAATTTGCATAGCATGAACCTCATTTGTCTCTGATGAAGAACAATGAGTAGCACATAAACTATTTGCATCTTCATCTATTAAAATCAACTCTCTTGTCATGCATATTTTTATGGAATCAAGTAAATACAGATCTCAGAAAGTGAACAAAATGTAGAATACCAAGGTTTTTCTGCACTACCTGACATTGCATTTGGATTGGTATGGTCTAGTAGCTCTATTTCTTTAGGTGACATCATCTATTCACCATGTATAGGCTCTTGTCTTCTCTGAACTCTCTCTTTCTCAGCTTAAATTTCTTCTTGCTGCATCCTTATTTTCGCCTCAATCACCTTTTTCTCTTCCTAAAGACAAAATCATAAGGAAGAATTTAGTTACACATTCATCTGTTACTCTATAAAGGACTGCAAAGGAAAAATGTGCTCAAGGAAAGGAAGATTTGAAAATACAAGAATGTTGCCATAGTATCTTATAGCTTATTCAATGCCTTTTTCTTCCTATGTTTTACAACCTCGATACTCCACGACATAATTTGAAGTTTAGCAAAAGGGACATCTAAAAAAGTTAAAAGAAAAAACACATATATTTTAAACTGCCTTGCAAGATATTAATATATCCTGATATCTCTAGCTTAAGAGATGAGAAACGAAAAAGGTAAAATCAAAATATTCCATAAGGATACTATGTAGGGCGAGCAGAATGGTTTGATTTCATCTACAGGAAACATTTTGTAACATAGGTAAAACCAGTGCATCAATCCATTGCCATCATATAATATAACCAATCATGGAATAACTTTTTTAAAGCATGAAATTTAAAATCTGACAAACACACTTGTACAAATTTCATTCATACAACATCTTGATCTATTAAGGCTTGGATAGTACTATAGACAACATAAGAAAACAAAAATTAGAATATCACATTTATTGGATGGGAATTATTTAAACAGTAAGAAATGGGTTGTTTAAAATAAATAGATCCATGTCAAGTAATGAATCATTAACTAAAAACTGAAAATGAATAGTATATTCTTAAGTAAAGAATTTTAGATTGGGATCTGTAAACCTATCAAGTCCATAACCTAAAGATAAAAAGAGGAAGAAGTGAAAAGGAAGAAAAAGAGCATGGTGTTATTGGTAAATAGAAATAAATCATACAATGCAATTAATCTTAGAGAATAACAACTATAAGAACCATAAATGAATGAAATTCATTGGAGTAAAATATTGAATTATCAAAATAAGTATGATTTTTATTATTTAATGAAATGTCAAAATAAATTCCTTTCCTACAGGATACTGAAAATTAGGCATCAAACAATAGATCATTGTAAATAACTAGAAACCATGCAGTAAAATGTTTTAGCAATTGGATCAGCTATCACACACAATAATATTTTCATTTCATCTCTAATCCCACACAAAAACATAGTCAAATACTATTATCTATTGTTTTACTTGCATGAAAAAATTCCTACACAGAAACCTCAGTCCTGAGAAACTACAAAATAAAACTATGGAGTTTGAACCAACCAACACAGGTAGAGTGGTGCAAATTCTGGCCCTACTATTACTATTGGTAGCTATGTTGCATGTAATATGATGAATTATGTTGATTCTTTGAGCTCAATAGAGGGTTAATATCTTCTTATATTTATCATATTAGGGTATGTGCAGGATCATCATGGAAAAAACAGGCCCTTAAGTGGCAATAAAATTCAAAAAATCAGAGTTAGGCAAGTTAATGTAAAAATTTGAATAAGTTATCTATATTATTTCAAAAATATGTAAGAATAGAATCTGTAGAAAATTGAATTTAGTTTCTAAACTACTAGGTTTATTTAAAAAAAAAAAAAATCTATTTGGTGAAAATTTGAAATTTCAATGTAGTAGTACTTATATTTTAGGGAAAAAATAAGAAGTAGGTGTCTGTTTGACCACCCTAACCACAATAAAATGATAATATTTTTTTATAATATTTTAGATATAAGTAGGGGACTCATGTCCCGATGTGATTCATATTTTTTTGTAATTTTTTTCCAAATAAATAATTAATTATGAATTTTTTGTTACAACTTTTAAAAATATATAAAAAATCGTATGTCTAACCACCTTAACTTGGTCAAAACTTCATGAAATTCATTTTTTTTTTTAATCCTATAGTATGTGAAGCATAGAATGTGATGCATGTTTTGGATTCAAAAAATGTGATACCGTTTGAAAGTTATAGATTTTTTTCAATCAACCTATCAATCAAGACTTTGGTCGTAATTCAAATAGAAAATGAATAATAATTATTTATTAAATTCAAAGTAAATCATAATTTATATTGGTGGAAAGCTGAGAATCTCCTTTAAAAACCCTTTTTGTTTCATCAATTTTGGGTTAAAAAAAATTCGTCAGCCACATGGGCCATCATATCACTTAGATATCGCCACTTTTTGGCCCATCATGATCCTGCACATACCCATTAGTTATATATAACTTGCAAACTTCAATGTTGTGACGTTGTCTGATTTTGTTGCAATTAGTTTTGAAGTTGCAGTTCATCCCCACAACTGGAATCATTATATTTGTTCTATGACTGATAGGAATAGGCCTCTTTCTCTCATTTTCATGTTCTCAAAGTTAGAGGTAGACCACCTTGAGTGGCTATGTGGTTCTTTTATTTGTTTCTTCTGGTGTCTTTCATTCATGTTTGAAAGATGAGAAGAATATCATATCTTTTTATATCCTATTTAATAACACTCCTATTGTAACATATCAAAAAAAATTTCCAACAAAGCAATTATAATCTTAGGATTGCTACACAAACAAATGCTTTAAATTTGTGATACTCCAAATTATAACATCATATCAAAAAATGATTCTTTTTTAACAATTTTCATAGTTAAAGCAAGAACCAAACTCATGTATAACAAGAACTCTCATGCATTAAAATCATCATAGTTTTAGGATTCTATTTTACTCCTTGATAATCTCAACTGATGTCTTGGAGTAGTTAACTAAATCTTCTTGCATTAAAATAACTTAGAGGGGCTCAAGAATGTTGCCACTAATCATTCAAACAAGTGCTTGTTTTCATTCATCATTTCATGAACTCTTTGGTGGCGTAGAAGGATCTTTCTCTTTGCTAAATTTTATGCACTAAAATCATGTCAGTTGTCATAATCACCCAAACCTCATGATCCCATCCAAATTCAACGAAAAAAAAATGTCTATTTTCATGTTGTAATGCAAAATTGGTTGCCAACATAAACCTACTCTTATGACTCAAAAATATAAGGTTTAAAGTTTTAGACTCAAAATCTGGACAAAAAGGTTTGAATCTGAATACCAACGTTTGCTACTATAAGTAAAAATGTTAATTGTGTGTTGAAATAAACACTAGAGTGTGAGCTAAAAAGAACTAAATCTGAAAGCAAATAGAACCCGAGGATTTAACTGAAAGGATAAAATCTCAATTTATTTTCTTTTCAAAAAAAATCTGGAGCTTATGAAATAGATCAAAACTACTCAAACAACAATAGCAAAGAACAACAAAAAGTACTAAAACCACACAATAATACCTATCTATCATCAAAAAGAACAAAACCAAACAAAATATAAGTCACAAAGAAAGTTTATTAAGAAGGTATGCAAAACCAATTTAGGTTTAAGAGCCTCTATAATCTAAGCTCCTTTTTCCACCCAAGCAAGATGTCAAGTAGAGAAAATAATGTAAATGCCTACTTCTAAGTGCTGACACAAGTTTTTTAGTTGGAATCCTATTATAGGGGATACTCCAAGTACATATGGCCCAATTCTAATGACAACTATTATTAAAAGTAAAAAATAGCTTTGGATGTTATTAGTATGTTATTAATATTGAATCGTGGACTGGACTGTTTGATACCTTATGATTGAAGATCTTGTATCAACAGGGAGATATGCATCTTGATGCCACTAATCTTCCCAAAGAAATTCATATGCTAATATTTGACTTCTGAAATATAATTAGATATTTGATTTCTTGTTTCATGTGCCTCCAAATAGGTGCACCAGATCCTTGAAGGGGATTAAGATAGATTTATTCAATAGGAAAAAGAGACTAATTTGATATGATTTTTCTTTATAATTCATCCTAATGCTGATAACAATCAATCTTAGTTTTTCCAAATACATAGCATCATTAACTAATAATTTCTTTAAAAAATATTAGGATGTACCCTTCCAAGGGATAGACCTCTCCAAATTTTCTAAAGATTTGCAACTAGTCTAGCCATAAAATCTTAAGATGCATAGTGTCGAGGGACTACCTTAAAGTATATTTAACTAATCGGTACTTTCTACCAACAACTTATATCTATTTGACCAAAGATGTGTATTTCATGAAATTCTCTATGATGCCTCCTTGTATTCACAAATATGTACCAATTCCTCAAGCTGCACACCAAGGTATCAAAGAGTGAAGTTTTCAATTGAGAATGAAGGAATCATGTCAATGTCATGTCATAAAAGCTATATCAAGAAAAGTCTTTTATAGGACATAAATCCCTTAAGTAATAACCATAATCAATTTTATCTTGACTTCAGACATCAAGAAAGAAATTTCTTGAAATAGCTTTCAATGTATAGACAATGTATCAACTACTTAATATTTTTTATTGTCACTGTGATATGCTCTTGTTCTTCTTGAGCTTCGTATTACTATATTGGACATGCAGTAGGCACTCTCAATGTGTAACATTTTAGCATTGTACTAGTTTTTAGTGCCGTTGGCCATTCTTGAATATGTATGGACATTAATTTTATTGACGTTAATCATCTTTTCTAGCTATGCCTCTCACGTTCTTTGGCTTGTTAGCATAAATAGAAACTTCTAAACTTTATGTTTTTTATAACAGTTGTTCTGCTTTTCTTGCTTTAACATAAGCTAACCAAGGAAACTTTATCTACTGATTTACTTTTATTCCCCTATTTGTATGCATGATTTAAAGCTCTTCATCATTTTGTTTTCTATGGATGGATTTTAAAATGATTCTATATTGCGCTCCTATTGTTGGCTTTAAAATCTTGTATAATCTATAGTTTTCTTAATGTGAATAGAATTAGAAAGTTCAATTATGTTTTTCTCTAAAAATTTCTATAAGATCTTTTCTTTTCTAGCTAGATCATCTATGATTGCAAGTTTATTAAAATTTTACATGGTATCAAAGCACATGGGAGCTACGAAGAAGGAGAAAAAACTATCTTTTTGAAGGTATTGAAGAATAGAGCAATTAAAAGAATGGAATTTCTAACCTCTGCTATTGTCATACCATTTAACTATTTCAAATGGAAGCCAAAGATTTTTCTTCAGCTTAGAAGTAGAGGCTTATATCAAATATTTATGATAACAGAGGTTGAACCAAATTCTATAATGGAAAAATCCAAATATTTCAACCACATGGATGAGGTGTTTGGTCTCCTATTCTTATCCATGTCTCCAGAATTGTTGTTTCATGTTGAAGCATGCAAAACTCCAAATGAGGTTTGGACTACACTAGAGACTCCTTTTGGGAAGCAAGATGAGATGTGGGGTCACATCCTTGAAAATGAGCTCATCTCATTAGATCCAAGAAAATTTGACAATATTCAAGACTTTTTCACAAAGTTCAAGGCCTTATTACTCCAGCTGAAAGGATGCAGAATCGACAAATCCCAAGAAGAAAGCAAATTAATTCTTGCTATTTTGTCAAAATTGGGTTCAAAATATGTTGTATTTGTCTCCACTTTTTACATAGTCAGGCTTACAATAGGAGCAACTTGGAAGATTCCCACACTTGATGCTTTTATTGAGTCCTTGATACATGAGCAAGATAAAATCATAAAAATGGGTACATTAAAAAATTCCAAAGCTCATTCTCTTACTATGCATGCAAGTGGGAAGAATAGTTTGAAACCTAATCAACAATCCAAAGGCAAAGGGACGAAGGAACCGGATCCAAGAAAGGAAGACAATCCCATACCTCTAGATGAATCTTCTAGCTTGAAGGAGAAGACGAACAAAAAGGGGAAATCAAAGTGCAGTTATTGCAAGAGTGGTTATCATATAGAATCATCATGCATGAAGAAGACCATTGACCTCATGGCCTAGACACTTCAGCAAAATAATCTTGGTAACTTTATTCCAAAAAGTGCCAAGAAGAAAAAGGAAGAAAAGGCACCAAAAATGAGAGGTAATGCACATGCATTAATTTCTATTCATTCTTCTCTAGATGCATGGATAATAGACTCCAGAGCTTCACACCACATGGAAGCCACAAAAAAATTTCTCATCCATAATACCATATGATGGTCCTCCTATTCTCATGGGAGATGACTCTTTAGTAGAGGCAACTTGGAAATGAAGGGTAGAGCTTGGAATTGGAAGTTTTGAGAATGTACTACACATCCCAAAGCTTTATGTCAATCTTATCTCTTTTTATCAAATGACACATACTAGCACCAAAAGGAGAGTTGAATTCACCCTAGATGCAATGAACATATTTGACATGCAAGACAAGTCCAAAATTTATATTGGTAAGGAAAATCATCAGTCTCATTTGTACACTTTTTATGACTTTGTTGCTAAATCAGATTCCACTTTACTTCTAACACATGCAAATGATGAAAGTAGAATTTGGCATGAAAGATTTGGTCATTTAAACTTTAGATACATGTAACAACTTAGAAAATAGGGGATGGTGAAAGGATTGCCTACCATAGAATTTTCCAATGGAATATGTGAAGGTTGTTCTCTTGGAAAGCATCCATAAGAAAAGTTTCAGAAGGGGAATGCATGGAGAGTGTCTTCTCCTTTAGAGCTTGTTCCTAGTGATCTTATGGGGCCATTTCCAGAACCTTCCATTAGTCAAGCCAAATATGTGCTAACATTCATTGATGATTACACACGATACACATGGGTGTATTTTCTCAAATTCAAGTTTGAAGTGTTTGAGCATCTCAATATTTTCAAAGATCATGTAGAGAATCAGTCTGGGAATATGATCAAGATCCTCCACATAGATAATGGGGGGGATTATGTCAAAAATGATTTCCAACATCTTTTCGATGAAGCAAGAATATAATTGAAAAACATAGTTCCTTATAGTCCATAGCAGAATGGGGTAGATGAGAGGAAGAATCGATCTTTAAAAGAGATAATCGGTTGCATGTTACATGAAAGGTCACTTCCCTCCAAATTATGGGCTGAAGAAATCAATTGTGCATCATACATACAAAAAAAACCTCCTCACAAATTCGTCATAGGAAAAACACCTTTTGAAGCATGGAGTGGCATGCAACCAAAAGTTACACATTTTTTGTATTTTTGGATCACATGCATGGGCTAGCATTCCTACAAATAAAAGGAAGGCTTTGGAGCCTCAAAGAAAAGAATGCATATTTTTTGGATATCTAGATGGAATAAAAGGATATAGATTTCTAGATCTCTCAATAGATATGCTCTTCATTGAGAGGAGTATCTACTTTGAAGAAAGTCCCTCACATGCATCTCATGAAAAAAATGCCACCACCTTAGTGCTTCCTCCTCTTACAGATTTTAGAGATGATACATACAATAATTTAGATCTAATTTCAAACATTTTTGAATCTAATTCAGAAGAAGATGAGCATGCATTATCTGATCCACATCCAATTATTGATGGGGCTACTAGTGATGATTCAGTATCTCCTATGAGAAATCAAAGAACAAGGATCTTAAGAGATATATATGATGCCCCACATGAACTCTCTGCTACCGAGCCCATCATTATATTACATGCCTATTTGGCTCTAGCATTCAACCCTCAAACTTATGTAAAAGCTGCGGGGAATCCTTTTTGGGAAGCTACCATGGAAGAGTAGTATAACTCTCTCATAGCGAACCAAACTTGGGACTTGGTTCCACTTCCTTCCTATCATAAGCTTTTCAAATGTAAGTGGGTTTATAGGAAAAAGAAAGAAACAGATGGACATGTGAGCAGATACAAAGAAAGGTTAGTAGCCAAAGGCTTTTAGCAAGTTCATGGCATCGACCATGATGAGAATTTTTCTCCAGTGGAAAAAATGGACTCCATTCAAATGGATCTTGCAATTGCAACAACAAGAATGTGGTAGGTTCACCATATGGACGTGAAGAATGCATTTCTTCAATGTGGTCTCAAGGAGGAAATGTACATAGACCAACAACCAGGGTATGCACAAAATTCATCCTTAGTATGCAAACTCAAGAAGTCACTCTATGGCCTCAAGCAGGCACCTAGAGCCTGGTATGCTAAAATGGACCCTTATCTACCATCTCAAAATTTCATGTGATACAAACCTGATCCAAATGTTTATATAATGAGAACATCTGAATCTTTGTTGATCATAGTGATTTATTTAGATGATCTACTAATAATAGGCAGTTCAACCACATCCATTGCTGCAATTAAATCCGCTTTGTATGAAAGGTTTTCCATGATAGACATGGGTCTTCTACACTTATTCCTTGGACTTGAAATCAGCCAAAATGAATCAGGAATCAAATTTTCTCAATCCAAGTATGCAAGAGATCTTCTAGTTTGGTTTCACATGAGTGACTACAAGCCAACAGCCTCAACTTTCTTATCGGGGGTAAAGCTTGAGGATGGAAAAGATACACCCCTAGTTGATTGCACACAATAATGTCAGCTTGTCGGGAGTCTTCTTTACCTCACTCACTCTGGTCTAGATCTCTCATATGTAGTAGGGTTTGTTTCTAGATACATGCAAGAGCCACATGAGCTACATTGGAAAGTTGTCAAGTGCATACTCCAATATGTCCAAGGAACCATCAACTATGAGATTCATTATTCAACAGGTTGTACTTTGGATCTCATTGGCTACACTGATTTTGATTGGGTTGGCGATAATATTGATTGCAATTCCACTTCATGATATGTTCTTAGTTTGGGATCAGGCCTCATTTGTTAGTAAAGAAAGAAGCAATCTACCATTGCTTTATCATCAGTAGAGGTAGAATATAGAGGTGCAGTCAATGTTACCATTCAAGCTATTTGGATGCAAAACTTCCTAACTGAGCTCGGTATCCTCTTTCATCATTCAAATATAATTTGGTGTGAAAATCAAATTACATTGAAGTTCTATAGAGATCCCATATTGCGGCAGCAGACCAAACACATTGAGATCCACATGCACTACATCCATGAATTCATACATGATGGAGTCATCAACTTGCAATACTGGCCCACTTCTGAATAGACTGTCGAAGTCTTCATGAATACTTTCAGTGAGCATAATTTTCACTCTCTACGAGACCTTCTAGGGGTGAAGGATACTAAAGCATAATAAGTTCCATGCTCAATTAGTTCCTTTTTTGAGGGGGGATTTTGTTCCCACAGGGTTTTCCCTCTTTCCTCTCTTTAGGATTTTATCTCCTTAGTTAGACTTAAGGGGGGGTGTTAGTGTAAATAGAAACTTCTAAACTTTCTATTTTTTTATAACAATTGTTATTCTTTACTTACTTTAATGTAAGCTAACCAAGGAAATTTATCTATCGATTTCCTTTTATTCCCCTATTTTTATGCTTGCTTTAAAGTTATTCATCCTTTTGTTTCTTACAGATGGATTTTAAAAGCATTCTATATTCTTCTCCCACCATTGGCTTTAAAATCTTGTATAATCTACAATTTTCTTAATGTGAATAGAATCAAAAAGTTCAATTTTGTTTTTCTCTAAAATTTTCTTCAAGTAAGCTCTTTTCTTTTCTAGCTAGATCATCTATAATTGCAGGTTTATTAAAATTTTACATGGCTGCCAATAAGTGGCATTTCAATTGTACTTCATATGAATTCAGTCAGCTATGTAATTTCAACATTGAAAAATAAAAATATTTTTAGCACAAGAAACAATCCTCACCCATAAGACAAACCCAAAATTTTGAGTTTATCACAATCAATTTATTTCATTCTGCCTCAAACCCCAAATAGAAAATTCAAAAATCAAAGCATCATTTTACCTCTGCCACGAGACAAGCTGATCAATGAGCACCAAAACCTTACAGTATTCATTGGCCTCCTTAAGCTTTCTTTCCCTAGTGTAAATGATCAAATTTGTAACCAGACTAATCACCAACCCCATGAGCCCTGAATCTGCAGCCTCTGCGAGCTCGTCATACAAATTGACCCCTTCATTTTAATTTTTTTTCTCCTCGATTTTCCTCATAGATGACCCAACATGCTTTTTCCTCATTGAAGAAGTTGTAACTTCCTTCTTCTTCACCGATCCTTTCCTAGTAGAAGCCATGACCTCCTTTTTCCATTTTTCCTCCTTACAAAAGATATTTACCTTCAAAATATGGAGTGTAACCTAGTATTCCTCCCTTGCTTTAGTAAACCACTTTCAGGCCATTAAACGCCTCGCCATGTAATACCTCTAAACTTCTATTTCATGGGGATTCCTTACAAGACACAACCATAGGGAATCAAAATAATCTAGAGATAATTTTATGCTTCTAAACAATTCATGAGCTCTTTTATGATCTGTTTCTAAAGATGATTCTGTTGGTTAAATTGTTGCAAGAAACCTTCAACAAACGGTACAAAAATTGTACATAATGCTTGACAAGCCCATGAATTTGCACCATGGACTTAACTATGTTGTCTTTTCCTTCAAAGACTAATAGTTCATTAAGAGGCTCAAGAAAGCTTCTCAGCTCTCTATAGAGGCCGACCACATTGGAGCCTTCTGCTTTGGAAATAATGTCATCTAATTCCATTGAAACTTTTGGTGATGTGTGAATAAGTACTGGGCTATAGTTGCAGGTTTCCTTCAGTGTTCGGATCTAGTTTTGTGTGGTGTTGATCTCTACTACTTGGAGTGGTGAGGAGAAACCCTTCCCTATGAAGGATAAAGATAAGAATTTTTTTCACAGTTTCAAATCTTCCAAATGTTTTTTGTATTACTTTTAATTATAATGAAATTTTTAAATGGTGGGGAAGAGGGAAATTGGGAGCACCCGAATCACTTGACTTCAAATTTTTATTTATGTGACTAATTATTTAGTCATTTTTATTTGTTTGACTAATTATTTAGTTGTGTATTTTACTCGATGATCAAATTAGTCATTTGTTTAGTCATTTATAGTTGTGTTGCAAAAAATTAGTAAAATTTAGTCATTTTTAGTTTTCGTGACTAAATTTTTTAGTCACATATTCGTTTATTTGCCAAATTCTACTAGTATGTGAATCTGCACTGTTTTGTCATAATATTCTCAATCTCTCTATTTGTAACCTTCACCTACCCATTGGCTTGGGGGTGATAAGGTGATAATTTTATATGCATGATTTCATATTCTTTAACCAATTTTGAAATATGTTTTGAGGTGAACTGGTGACCTTGATCAGTCAAATCTCTCTAGGTACTCCATACCTAGTAAATATTTCTTCATACATGAACTTGTACATTCCCATCTCTAGCAAACTGTAATGCCTTGACTTCAACTCACTTTGTTATATAATCTATACAAACTAAAATATACTCCTTGTTATTGGTTGTTGGTGAAATTAGACCTATAAAGTATAGCCTCCATTTATCAAATGTTCCTAGTGCCAATTATGGCTACAAAGGAATCACATCTATCCTTGTTGGCTTACCCATTCTCTGACATATATCATAGCTCCTTGTATACTTTATTGAATCTTTATGAAGAGTTGGCCAATAGTAGCCAGTTATTAGGATCTTGAGTGCAGTCCTTTTGGCTACAAAGTGACCCCCATAGGGCTCATCATGGAATTTTTTTAGAATGTCAAAAGCCTTATCTTCTCTTATACATCTCCTCATTATATAATCTAGACCTATATAAAATAAATAACCAACTATATCTTTTCTCTAGGAGAGAAGTGTGATGGAATTTGTCCTACTACTAAGTAATTAATAATGTCAACAAACCAATGTGTGTATACATTGATAGTAAACAAAGGCTCATATGGAAAATAAACATTCACAACACCTTCTTCTAGCCGTGTTGGTAATCAAGATAGAAAATCTACCACCATATTAGCCTTCCCATGTTTATCCATTATGGTTATATCAAATTCCTATAGTAAGAGAAACCATTTGACTAGTTTGCCTCCAACCACATGTTTATTCATTAAATATATGATTGCAGTGTGATCAGAGTGGATAAATACTAGGTACCATGTGACATAGTGTCTAAACTTGTTGATCACATAGATAACTATCAACATCTCTTTTTTTGTAACTGTATAGTTGATTTCTAGTCCTTGTAAATTTTTGGTAATGTAATAAATATCATACTCCTTATTACCTTCCTTTTGTCCAAATACTTCTCCTATAGTAAAGTTAGAAGCATCAGTGTGTATATGGAAAGGCAATGTCTAGTTTGGCCCTCTCAAGGCAGGTGCTTTTGTCAAGGTTATCTTAAGTGCTTCAAAAGAGTGCTGACATTATGTGGTCCATTCAAATTATATATGCTTGGTACTAAATAAAACAAATAGAGGTGTTGCAAATTTTTTTAAGTCCTAAATGAACCTTCTATAGTAGTCTACATGTCTTAGAAAACTCCTTACATCCATTTGTTTTTGTGGCATAAGAAGTGTGGAAATTATCTCAACCTTGTTGGGATCCACTTGAATTCCTTCACTTGATATAAAATTTCCTAGAAAAATCCCTTCGGTCATCATCATGAAGCATTTCTCATGAATCAAGGATAAATTGTGTTCTTGACACCTTTTCAAAACATTCTTTGGATTGTTGAGTGCTTCTACATATGTTTCCCCATAGGTGATGAAATTATCCATGTAGATTTCCATGGTGTAATGAGCATAATCTTAGAAAATACTTAGCACTAGCCTTTGGAAAGTGGTTGGGGTATTACATAGTCCAAAGAGAAGAACATGATAGGAATATATGCCCCAAGGGTGTGCAAATGTGGTTTTATCCTGGTCTCTTGGAGCTATCTTTATCTGGTTATAGCAACTAAATCCATCTAGAAAGTACTTTTTACCTACTAAGGAATCAAGCACTTGGTCAATGAAAGTTATTGGGAAGTGATCCTTTCTAGTGGTTGTGTTTATCTCTATATAGTCCACACATACCCTCCATTTTCCTCCTTTCTTAGGGATAATAACTAAAGGTCACATCCATTAACTGTCAAAAATAGGGTTATGAAGCCAACATCAAGTAACTTTTGTAGCTTCGTTTTAATTATTTCTCTCAAGATAGGATTTATCCTTCTCTGGGGTTTCCTAATTTTTTTGAAAGATTAATTTATGTAAATCCTATGCATGCATAGGTCTAGATCAATCCCCTTCATGTCATGGTAGTCCCATGCAAAGGTTACTACTTGCACCTGCAACACAATTTTTAGAAATTTTTGTTGTTCTTCAGTTAATCCATTATTAAAATTAAACAATTTACCTTACATCACTTCTAATGTCTTGGATGTTGATTGTACAAATGTGTAGTGTAGGAAAAAGTATCCCTTTTTCACACTTAATTTGGGAAATAATTGTAATGATGGAAAAAGTACTCCCTAACATGGCCTTGATTTAGTGTTGTAATATGTCTAACATATTCAGATTATGTCTTGGACCCTTGTAAAATAAATGGGCTTATTGATGCCTTACTTGGAGTGTTGTAAAGTTTCGTAACACACTTTCACACTTTTCTATGCTTTTATCAAATAATTGGGCTTCTTTATTCTTTCATTGGCCTTATTTTTCATCCATGAGCCTCATTTAATGCATCTTTTCAAGGATGATCCTGACATAAACCAAAATCCAATCATAATTGAGGTATTTTTAGGTTGTGTGGCCCAAATTTTGTGGTTTGAGACTCATACGCCACCTTGGGTGTATGGGTCCCACCTAGGGTTTTGGGTCTCGATCCTGGTTTCACACCTTTCTAACATTTGTGAATTTGGTCCCATAAATTATGCCTAATGGGACTCATACACCACCTGGGGTGTATGAGTCCCGTGTGGCCCAAAATTAAAATTAATTCAAATTCTTGGTGGGATTTTATCATTCTAGATCTGATGTCAGCTTGTAGTGTTGTAATTTTGAGAATTCTTGCATAATTAAGTATAAATATAAGTTTCTTTCACTCATTTTCACCTATCAATCAATCAAGTGACCTACCAAGTTGAAAGAGCATCCTTATAGAAAATTTGAGTTCACAAGAGCATTCAATTGTTTACAAGAGAATTCAAGAGCATTCAAGAGTAGATTATCAATAATTTTAGAGCATTATTCAAGCATCATGTTTATTTTTGAGCTAGAAATTGTGATGTAGGTAGGGTTTTATGATTCAAACTAGCATTTCATTCAAGATCTATCCCATTCAAGAAAGATTCAAGATCTACATCCATTGGAGCCACTTCATATATTTTTGTAGCCTCTTATTGCTAGGGTTTGGTGAGTTGCAACATCTTATTTTGTTCATTCATCATTCTCCATTCCTATTTCATTTCATTATAAGGTTTGATTACCAAAATGAGGTTTGACCAAGGCAAAACCTTTCCACTAACAAAACAAAATTTTCCCCTCTTTATTGTGTGATTTGTAGGTTAAGGTTGAAGAAACAGTGATGCAAAATATTGGAGAAAGTTGCAAAGTGTTCAAAGTTATCAAAGTTGTCACCTTGTATTGGAGATACTTGGAGGACTTCTACAAGTTGCAAATCATGGTTTCCGATTCAAAAATCAATTGGGAAGCACAAAGTAGACTTTGAAGACTAGATTTAGACTTTAAAATTTTATAAATCCCTAAGTAGAGTGATACGCTAGTTCTGGCGTATGAGTCCTAGTTTAGGTCAATTTTTCAGGTTTTTGCAGTTTCACACACCCATTTACTAGATTCCTATTTTTGAATAGAAACCCAGATCTAGGACAAATTAACTTAGCCTAGTGCATGAGTCCTAGTTAGCATTAAAGTCACCATTTTCAACATTTTAGAGCTCCATCCAGTCATCTTAATATTTCCAAGTGCACACATTTCATCTTGCAAATTTTTATTTTAATTTTCATGCATTTCTAGGTCATTTAGTTAAAGATTGCATCGCATTAGGGTTAAGCATTACATATTGCATTACATTTGTCTTTCCAAGTCCTAACTTGGTGGTGAACCCCTTATTAGTTTACAATCATATCCTAGCACAACCTTATTGCAAGGTCTCTTTCTCTTTTGCATTGAGATCTCTAGGGTTTCCCTTCAATGAGATAATTGGAAAGTGGGTTGTGCTCTATGTTCTAAACCATACAAAATCACCCCTCATCCATTTTCCATTATTTCATTTTGGTGAACATGCATTTAGAACATCATATTTTTGATTTGGAGTGCATCATCATCCTAGAGTTATCTTGCATTAATAATGCATTGGCATTTGCACTAGTTAATTAGCATTCTAGGGTTTTAAAATATTGCATTAGTGAAAGTGCATATAGGTTACATTTTTCATCTCAAATCATTGGAAAACATATGAAATATGCACATTCACTTCTAGGTTATAGATCATACAATATAAAAAGCATAAAATTCAATTGAAAATTTCTGAAAATTTTGAAAAAAACCCGCACTGGCAATCATACGCCCTTCTGGGAAAATCATTCCAAGTGCAAATTCTGCACTGCATTTTTCAGAATTCAAAGCTCTATTTGTGTACTCTTATTTTTTATTGATACATTTCTATTTCAGTTTACATAGTGTCTCTTATAGTCATTTCATTGGTCTTAGCTTATATTGGATTTGCATTTATTTTGCATTTAGTATCCCTTGCATGATTATTTGGTGTCCTATTGCTAATACTGTAGTGAGACGAAGTTCACGACTCATGTCATCCCGTGATAATACAATCATCATGGATCTTGGGTTTCCTAGCTCTTTCACTCCTAGTATTGACACTAGTACACTTGATATGGACCATACCCTTAACAACTCTTTGCCTTCAAGTAGTGTGATGCATACTGAAACAAGGATTGATAGTGTTCTGCAAGAAACATAATTCAAATTCATGAATATTTAGAAAACCTACAACACCAAGTACAAAATGACAACATTTCAACCACTACTATCCCGATCATTGATAACATTCATCGCATGCTTGAAAGTGAAGATGGAAAAGTGACCTTGTGAAAAACATAGTTCAAATCTTTGGAAAACACCTCACCTCAACCAATAGCTATCATTTACCTAAAAGAAATGTTACAAGCCAAGGATGAATTCAAATTCCTCCTCCCACAATATTTGCCTCTATTCCTACCTATACCAATGCTCAAGTCACAACAACAATGCAATCGACTAGTAATGTGATTCCTTCCTTGGGAATTTCTGCTAGCATCCCTAGTACCTTGGTGGCATCACATGTCATATATCCTACCATCTTACCACCTATAAGAATTCCATTCACTTGTGCCTTGAACACATACACACCTCCACCATTTTCAACTATTGCAAACCATTTCATCCCTTCAACAAAAATTTCCACCATCAACCAAAATCAAAATGGTCCACCTTATACATATTATGTCAAAAACAACCCATTTTCCTTGGAGATATTGTGAACACCGATGCCACAAGGTGTAGAGGTGCCTAGATTCAAGAAATATGGGGGAAAGGGTGATCCTTCTAACCATGTTTCTGCCTACACTGTCTTATGCAGTGAATTTTTCCTTGATGATAAACTCTTGGCCAAGATTTTCCATAGGTCCTTAAAAGACATTGTATTGGAATGGTTATCTTCATTACCGAATAACTCAATGCATTTATTCAATAAACATGTTGAGGCCTTTATAAACTATTTCCAAGTGCATATTGTAAGTGTGAATAAGTAAACAAGATTAAAACACTTCTTAATACGGCATTATATCAAATATTAATAAAATTGAATCATTTCAAAACAATAATCTATTGAAAGCATCATATTGCTCTCTATCTCCAAAGATTTATTAAATCAAAATGGCTCTCATATCATGAGTGCACTATGATTGTTAAAATGACTATTCAAAGAACGAGATGGATGATAATGCAATGATATGGAGCTTAATATGATACTAAAAGATAAAGAAACTAAACTAGCATGAATTGACATGAAACAGATAATTTCAGCTACAGGAGGCAGCCATGATTGTGAAAGCTTGAATGCTGATTGCTGATGCTTGATACTTGATGCTTTGATGTGCTTGAATTCCTATAGAGTAAGAGTGCATAAGTTAGATTATCTGGATCCTTTTCTTGGTTCAATGAGGCTGTATTTATAGATTTCTTGGCTATAGAAATGCACAGGGATGGCATTGAGAGGCTTGGATTCAATCTGGAGGATTGAATGGTGAAAGATGGAGGAGATTGAGAGAATTTTGGTGATTGTCTCTACCCATGAAAACACCAGGCAAGAGAAGAGGAAAGATTGATGGAGGAGGATTGAGAGAAGATTTTGGAATTTGTCTCCAATTTGTCTCCAAAACTTCCCATGAAGTTTCAAAGCATTAATTGTGACATATTTTAGACAAAATTTAGACATAGGATATCTAATTCATTTTTGAGGAGATACAGATGGAATATTCCTTATGCCTTTATTCAAATATTTTTGATTTATTTAAATTAGCAAAAGAGAGATAAATAATTTTATAAAACGAACTATAGAAGTTGTTTATTAAATTAGATAGAAGAAAATGGCAATTAATCAATAAAGTGTTTTAATCTTTATTTAATGAATTTAAGATTGATGTGATAGAATAAAATAGGGATTTGATAATTAAATCAAACAAAGTATTTAATTTTATTTATTTAATTTAAAATGGATTTAAATGTGAACTATATAAATAAATATTTCTATTTATTCAATAGTAGAGGAAATTAGAATAATTAATCAAATAATTCATATTTAATTAATCGGATGCTCTAGACCATTTTTAAATGTATACATTTTTCCCCTCTTCGAAGTGATGTGTTTACGCGTTGCTTCGAAGAAATATTTTGTTGCTACTGCTAGGATCGATGATATAAAAAAATAATTCCGTATGCCCCAGACATTTATTTTCAGATGATTGACAATAATATGCCCCCTTAGGAGATAAATTAATGATTTTTAGAATTTGTCAAAATTTTATGATTTTCTAATGATTTTATGATGAAATAATTTATCTCTCGACAAATGATGAAGAAATCTAGCCCGCAGATGAGTTTTAATTAATTTCCTAGATAAAATTAATCAAAAAATAATAAAACCCACCAAAAATACCTTTTCAAAAATTATATATAGTCCAAAAGGTCATTTTGAAAGTCATTTGCACTATTTGAGTTTAAAAAACCTTGTGATAGAGACATTTCAGCCAGCTGGAGCAGGATGCCAATCCCTTACCACACTCATTATTTTAAGTGCATTCGATGTCATCGATGACCGACCGCATATGGACCTCCGGTATGTACCCCTTAACCTCCTCGTAATTCTTGAAATTCTATTTTTTATGCATTTTATAGCTTTCCGCATTTTCTTCCTATTTTAGCACTTTCAAGCCGTGTTGTAGCGCTTTCACTTCGGTGTAGCACTTCTAGTTTGTAGATTAGCGCTTTGAGTTTTAGTGCTTGTGTTAAAAAATCTAGTGCTTCCATAGGATAATGTAGCGCTTTTAATGATATAGTGCTTAGGATTTGAATTTTAGCACTATGATGCCAGATTTTAGCACTTAGAGAGTTCTAGTGCTTTGATTTGGTTGATTAGAGCTTTCATGGTCTATTCTAGCACTTCTGGTAAAGTGGCGCTTGGATGGACTGTTTTAGCGCTTTGATGCAGTAAAATAATGCTTAGAGTAAAATAGCGCTTAGGATGCCTGATTTAGTGCTTCAAAGTGCTGAAGTAGCACTTTCGAGTTTTAGCGCTTTTGATGCCTGATTTAGTGCTTCCAATTGATAAAGTAGCACTTTTGGGATTTAGCGCTTTGGAGAACTGTTTTAGCGCTTTCATGTCAAAATTGAATATTTTTACTTAGATGACCTTGAATTCGTCACTTCTGATCATGTCCATTCTTCGGATTGGCATGATTGATAATCTGAATTCTTGATGTTGGATTGTGATAATTTAAATAAGACTAGTTCTCATGATAGGCGAGAAGAAAATCCTATTTGTGATGATCCTCTTGATAGGCGAGGAAATGATTCAATATCTGATAAATCTCATGATAGGCGAGATCTAGATAATGTTTTGATGAAACTCATGATAGGTGAGGTTTGTTGATGTTTTGAGAACCTCATGATAGGTGAGGTTTGATGTTCACCTATGAATTCTGATCGAAAATTCATACCAATTTTGGATTAGACATGATAGTAGAATGACTTTGATTTCTTGACATAGTTCACGGATTGTGGATTTCTTTCATTATGATGATAGGAGGATTTGGGTACTCTCCAAATACGAGAGAGATTTCCTTGGACTTCAGAGTTGGTACCTCATCTGATACTAGATGAGCTTCAGATCATAGGTCGATGCGGCCTTACTAGTTTGCTCGATATGCCCCTAATTAGGATTAATCGGGGTCTGTTGACTGCTTTAGCTAAGAGGTGGCATAGTGACCACAACACCTTTCATCTACCCACTGGCGAGATGACGGTCACACCCGAGGATGTGTGGCTGATTCTGCAAATTCCGTTCATGGGGGAGATTGTATTATATGATTCCCATGGGACTGGCAGTAGAGATTCTCTTCGCAGAGTATTCTAGGATCAGGCTATTGAGGATAAAAGTGTCTGATGGAGGAGGATCGCTGATTCCTAGGTAACACTACCAGCAGTGCTAGCTGGATTTATTGGAGGTTTCCTTTGCCCTGATCACAGGTCAAAGGGATTCCTCATTGGCTAGGGCAAGACTCTAGATAGCATGATGGTACATGGTACCAGATATGCATGGGGGATGTGTATGCTAGCACATCTTTATCATGATCTACATTCAGTTGTGTATCTAGGGGCACAAAGTTTATCAGCAGGGATGACCCTATTACAGGTGTGGGCATGGGAGCACTTCTCTATTGCTTGGTCATTTCCAGTGGTAGATAGACCAGCAGGTAGACCTTATGTGTTTAGATATAGAGGTCGGCTTACACAAGCCCGGATGGGAAAGTTAGAGCACTGGAGGTGGGTGTTTGATGATACAGAGACTGTTACCTGGCATCTATACCTCGATTGTGAGCAATGGGATGAGGATGATGCAGTGTTGGGATACCTCTGCGATTCCATGTATCTGATTGGCCAGACACCGTTTGTCCTAGAATTTTTTCTGCGTCGTAGAGTATATAGATAGTATGGCATCATTTAGTGAATGCCACAAGGGGTAGCCCATTATGGTAGGCGGTGCATGGATATTCCTAATTGGGGGCCCTATTTTTCATGTGATGTTGTGTGGAGGGATACAGGGCATTGCAGCCATCACCTTGGGATATGTGGAGAGATATTACAGAGGCACCAGTCACAGAGTAGTATGCTACCTTCCTGGCCTTGGTTCCACATCCTCGTATTACCATTCTAGATGAGCCAGCACTGCTACCGGTGGAGGAGGATGTGGCAGAGGGTTCCACAGAGAGTGAGGGTGGTACTCCGATAGGCAGTAGCATGGAGGGTAGTAGTGATGATAGCAGCAATGATGACAGTGATGGTGGCAGTGGAGGGGACAGAGGGGTAGGGCTAGTTAGTAGTGGTCCATCATCCAGTAGGCCTCGCAAGAGGCGAGCAGTGACAGTGCCACCTGTGGACCATCAGAGACAAATTGCAGGTTTGCAAACATAGGTTCAAACACTGCAAGGGTAGTTGGTATAGGCTCAAGGTTTGCTCATTCAGACCTAGACTCAAATGTAGGCCTAGGCTCACGCTTAGGCTTTAGTGCAGGTGTAGGGATAGTTGGCAGTTGTTCAGATGCAGGTTGCTACATTGACAGTTGAGTGAGACAATGCTTGACATATTTCCAAGAGGGAACAAGAGACAATGGAGACCCTCCATAGAGTGGCTGATGGTACCTCAATGGGGGATTACATGAGAGAGATTTTGCGGGTTGGCCGAGAGGCTGAGTTTTATAGAGGCAGATATCATGATGCAGTGCCTACCAAGCGTAGAGTCAGTTATGCCCCATCGAGATCTGGGTGGATGCACATGCAAATAGTGAGTGAGGCAGTGACATAGCCTGCACATAGAGATCCCAGAGATCCTGGTTCTTTCAGGGCTGGTTGTGGTACAGGTCCCATTGGGCTCGCACATTCTGGCAATAACAGATCATAGATGCTATTGAGATTGGTCTTTTTGAGACATGATGTATATTACGATGTACCTCATTTTTGATGATGTATCTTCAGACTTCATTTGTATACTTGACATTGATGATATATATATATGAGATGCAGTTGATGTGGTTTTGTTATGATTTATGATTTCTATGTGATGGATGCATTTATTATGTTCATTTATGCAATATTTGATGATTTTATTTCAAATGTGATGATGTAATGATAGATTCTTTTTTATTCCATGTAATGATTCTATGCATTTTGTAGAATATGTGATATATGGATGTATGATGTGATGTAAATGTATGGATGGATGGATAGATGCTTTTTATTTTATAAATGTGATGATGATAAAAATGATGATTTTATGATGATAATGGATGGATGTAATGAGAAATAATGACATGACTTGCATTTATTTTGTATGTGATAAAATGTATAGATGGTAAATTATGTATGCATATGATGTTGATGGATGATAATCTAATGAATGTTTTTTTATGGTTTAGATGAACATGATGTACTTATGGTACAATTTAATTCATAATTTATTTGATGTATGATGAAAATGCATGAATGATGAAATGATGAAACTAAATGATGAGATGATGACTATGTTTTTTTTTTTTTTTATGATTTTTGGTCTTATGTCAAGTATACTCAGTCTTATTTGTAGATAAGATAATCATTGATTGGAACCCTTTATGCAAAAAATACTCTATAGATAATGAATATGATGAATGCAATCTAATTTTTAACATGCACCTATATGCAAAAATGATTGTCATTTTAACAGTACCTTTGTGCTTTTTGTCATCATAGAGCTTTATTGGATGTTGAAAGTGATTACAAGGGTCAATGGTATGTGTTAGATCAATGACGACCTGAGTACTTCTTTCATGTTTTTTTGATATTGCAAGCGAACACAAGCATCTGGGTATAATTGAACCGAGATGACCTGAGCATTTATTGCGTAAATAGGCAGTTATTAATCATTTTAATGTGTGAATTCTGAATGTCATTGGTGATACATTTGCATAGCCCATCCCCCGACAATTCATACATGTAAATGATTAACTTACAGATAACAGATAAAAAATATCATTCTTCTTCCTTGTTTCTCTAGTTCAATACATCATTGAGTTACTCCAAAGAAATGATAATCAAAAATATAATTTATCCATTGTTGACTTAGAGTGTTTTATTCATTATTCAAATTTTTAGATCATCAATCCTGATTTTTTGATGTTTTTGGATTTTTGAGATTTTGACCAAAGACCTAACCTACTAACTTATCCTAGGGGTCTCAGGGGCTGATCAAAGATTAGCCTTGCCTATGTTACACACACAGAGACCACATAGTTCGACTGACACAGACCTATGTTTTTTGGATGTTTATTTTTAGACTAACTTTCTGATATGTTTTTGGATTTTTGAAAATGATACGGATGGTTGATGCCTTTCTGACGATGATTGATGTTGCGCTTTGATCTTTGTTTTCATTTTTATACTATACTGTTGTTCGCCCTTTGATGAAAATTAATGTTTTTGTTGCCCCTAGTGATATCCAGATGTTGCCCCCAAGCTTTGGAGTGAGACTTTGACCATGTGAAGTGATATGATAATGGATGCAATGATGGCCAGACTAAAGACATGATATGGAATGATACTAACTGCTGGACTTAATGATCCTGATATGTTTCAAAATAGATGGGAAAGCTGATCTTGGATCACATATAAAACTTATTTCCAGGTTTTCACCAATATGTTTTGATTACACCCTTTGTTTTTGTATATTTGTCTCATTTTTTTCTTTTTCTTTCTTTTTTTGTATTTTATTTTGTTTGTATTTTTGTGTTGCCAAGATGCCTGTTTACCAAGTTTTCATCGAGGAAACCATTTTATGAAGTTTTGACTCGTGCACTAGGAGATTCAAGCATAGAACTTTCTGAGATGAATACTGTTGATAGGTTCATCAAACAAATCCCCTTCTGATGTTGATAGCTGATATGCTCCTGATCCATACACTGATATGACGACAAAAGGACCAAGCCAGTTAGGCTCAAATTTCCCTTTCTTCTCTCTATCTTGCTAATTCCTAGGGTTTTCCTGTAGTACCAAGTCACCAACCTGAAAGACCCTTAGTTTTACCTTGTGGTTGTAACTCCTTGACATTCTCTGTTGATAAGCCGTTAGATGATTAACAGCTTGTTGACAATGTTCATCCAACAATTCCGGTTCCTGCAGCCTAGATACCCTATAGTCTTCATCTAAAATAATTACTTTGAGTGATACTCGAAGGGATGGAATTTCTACCTCGATGGGTAATATGGCCTCTGATCCATATACCAAAGAAAATGGTGTAGCTCCTATTGGTGTTCTAATACTTGTTTTGTAGGCCCATAGTGCCGGATTGAGTTGAACATGCCAATCATGTCCAACATCGTTAACCATCCTTTTGAGAATTTTGAGAATTGTTTTGTTTGAGGCCTCTGCTTGGCCATTCCCTTGAGGATAGTATAGTGTTGAAAAATGATGTTGGATGTGGAAATTTTCACATACTTCCTGGACATCTTGATTCTTGAAAGGTCATCCATTATCCATGATAAAGGATTGAGGGATCCCATAGTGACAGATGATGTAGTTCAAGATGAAAGAGGAAATTTGTTTCTTAGTGATGGTTGTAAGAGGTACTGCCTCTATCCATTTTGTGAAATATTCTATAGCTATGATAATGAACTTGTGTCCATTTGATGAAGAGGGATGTATTTTTCCTTCCAGATCCAATGCCCATTGACAAAAGGGCCATGTTGATGTAAAGGGATGCAGTTCTTGAGCTGGTGTGTGAATTAGGTTGTTGTGAACCTGACACTTTTGAAATTTCTTGACAAACTGATAGGATTCTTTCTCCATGCATGGCCAATAATATCCCAAATGGAGGAGTTTCTTAGCTAGAGTTATCCCACTCGAGTGAGTACCACAAATACCCTCGTGAACTTCTTGTAGGGCCATTTCAAATTCATTGTGTTCTAGACATCGGAGTAGGGTACCATCAAGACCTCGATGATAAAGGACATCTGTGACTAAAGTATGTCGAGCGGATTGGCGAATAAAGTTTTGTTTTTGGTTCCTGGAAAGATCAAGAGGAAGAATATCATCTTTCAGATAACCATAGGTTTTTTCGTAGATGGAGGTTTCACTAGTTTCTAGATGGCATATGGTAGCGGATTTTGATTTATAATGGGAAGGACATGATACTTGTTCTACCATAAACTCATAACAAACAAGTTTCTCAGGAAATTGTAGTAATGAAGCAATTGTAGCCATAGGGTCTGCAGCTTTGTTCTCCGCCCTTGGAATTTGATCAAACTTGATACTGACAAAGGACTGTTTTAGATTATCTATTTGTCTCTTGTAGGGCATCAACTTTTCATCTTTAGTTTGATACTCGTCATTTACTTGATAAATAACTAGTTGAGAGTCCCCATATACCTATAAGTCTGTGATCTTCCATTGAATTTTTATGTTGACCCCAATTATCAATGCTTCATATTATGCCACATTATTTGTACACTGAAACATGAGTCTATATGATTTTGGAATGGTGTGTCCTTGGGGAGAGATGAACAAAATTCTAGCTCCTGATTTGTGATGTGTGTATGATCCATCAAAATATAATACCCATTGTTGGGACATTACTGTCATAATGTCTGCATCTGGAAATTCCATTGTCATTGGTTGATCATCTAGTAGAGGAGCTTCAGCTAGTTGTTCAGTGATTTCTTGACCCTTGATTGCCTTTCTCTCGACATATTGAATGTCAAATTCACTTAGGAGCATAACCCATTTTGCCAGTCTACCTGTTAAGGTAGCTTTACTTAGTAGATACTTCAAAGGGTCGATCTTTGCAATTAACCTGATTGTATGAGTTAGCATGTAGTGTCTTAGCTATTGAGTAGCAAACACCACTGCTAAGAAATACTTCTCTATGAATGTATAGTTTATTTCATAGGCATTTAAAGTTCTACTAATGTAGTAGATGGCGTGTTCTTTCCCTTCATAGTCCTCTTGTGCTAATAGTGCCCCCAAAGAGATGTCTGTCATTGCAATATATAATATCAATGGTCTTCCTTTAGTTGGTGGCATGAGAATGGGTGGTGACATCAGATATTGTTTTATTTCATTGAATGTTGTTTCACACCCATTATACCATTTGAAAACCACATTTTTGTGTAGCAGATGATTGAAAGGATGAATTTTGTCTGCTAGCTAGGAGATAAATCTCTTGATCGATTGGAGCCTTCCCTGTAATGATCTTAGTTGACTAATATTCTTAGGAGGTGGAATCTCCATTATTGCCTTGACTTTTGCTGGATCCACCTCAATTCCCTTTTCCAAAACAATGTATTCTAGTAGTTTTGCTGATGTGACCCCAAAGACACACTTCTTGGGGTTTAACCTGACATTGAATTTCTCCATCTGTGTGAATATTTTTTCTAAGATATGTAGATGCCCTTCTCTAGTACCAGATTTTTCCAAGATGTCATCCACGTAGTCCTCTATGAAGGTGTGCATCATATCATGAAATATTGCCGTCATCGCTTTGTGATAGGTGGCTCATGTGTTCTTTAAACCAAATGGCATGACGTTCGAGCAGAAGGTTCCCCATGGACATGTGAAAGCTATCTTTTGCTGATCTTCTAGAGCTATTCTTATTTGATTATACCATGAAAAACCATCCATGATTGATAACATGGCATGCCCTGCCGTCAAGTCCACAATGATGTCTATATTTGGTAGTGGAAAATCATTCTTTGGGCATGCTTTATTTAGGTCCCTGAAATCCGTGTAGATTCTGATGCTATTGTTTGGCTCTGAAATAGGTACTATGTTTGATATCCACTCAGCATAGTCTATAGACCTTATGAATTTAACATCCAACAATTTCTTTAACTTTGTCTTTACCATCAATGCAATATGAGGATGCATTTTCCTTAATTTTTGCTTAACAGGCTTGATTCCTATTGGCAAAGACAAATGATGCATAAGCAGATTTGGATCTAAGCCTGGCATATTGGAATATGACCAAGCAAAATTGATGCTTCTTTCTTTAAAGAAATTGATAAATTTCGGTCTCTCTTGATCAGTCATTGATTCTACTAGATGTAGAATTTTTGCCTTCTCTTTAGTGCCAATGTCCACCGACTATGTAGGTTCTACCAGAACTGATGATCGCTCATGATAATGTTTTGGGAGAGTGTCAAATCTTCCATCCTTCGATGCCTCATTAAGGTTTTCACCATTGGTTGCGTTCTTTATTTTTATTTTTTCCAGATCTAATGCTGCCATAAAATGGTTTTCACCATTAGATCTATTTTCCCCATTTTCAATTTTGCAACTGGAAGATTTGACACCCTCCTGGCGAGTCATGTTGTTATGAGTATTACAGATAGAATTTGTATCAGGTTTGGTATGACATAGGAAATGCACGATGGCATCATCATTTGCAAATTGTGGCACAATCAAAGGTTTGATAGGTTCCCAGTCAATGAGTTCAGGATGGATTAATGGCATGAGGTTATCAGATTCATTCAAGGTGATCAATGTAAGGGTTTGGACAACCATTTCACCATAGTTGTTTATTGGAATATCAAGGTCCATGATGGTACTTTCTTCAAGATCATCTAGTTCACTAAAAAAATTTTCGTCCCCACTAGAGTCATCAATATTTAGTGATCCTGTGACGAATGGTCTAGACCCTGAACCTTGTCCCTCCTCACGTGTAGGTGTATATCATTGGATGACATCAACTTGAATATCTATAAAAGATACTTCATAACCCACATCCCACTCATATTCATTTGAATCTGTCTTAGAGCTATCTCTAAGTTGAAGGATCCTTTCAACAACTTTCTTTGTTATCTCCTATTTTTCTTCCTCAGAGTATCCTAGTCCTGGCTTCTCTTTTGAACGTAGAGTGAGGGGTTGAATAGGTTCTATGATTCCATCCTTTCTTAGCCCAATAGGTCCTTGTCCTTCATAACCCATTTTTTTGAGGATAGCTTTCCCCTTTCCATACTTGTCAGTGTTAATATTGACATTTTTGATATTGATGTTTGATGTAGAGGGTTCCTCATCTTTGTATAGCCAATCCAGGATCCCTTTGTTGTCTGGTTCATCCTCTATTGTCCCTTTATTGAAAAACATTTCATCAAGAGCTATGACTGGCAATGATGTTTGAGATTTGATCATAGATGGTTGACCATATGTCCTAGGAGATGGCATTAACTATGATAGGTTAAGCGATTGCTCCATAGAATATGTTCCCATTCCCTTATCTCTCAGCTGGAATTTTTCTTAGAATGTTGTGTGATAGAGAGGTTTGTTGATCTGGATTGTCTGTTGATTTAGTTTCAACAGGACTTGTCTCTTTTTCTTTACCCTTATTCTCTACCCACTTGGTAGTGATACTTGGATGTTGTTCTTCTTTGGATGATTTTGAACTAGCAGCTTCCCTGTTGTGAGGGACAAAGGTGTCTTGAGATATTCTCAGTGTGTCACAATGTTGTGGATGATTATAATCAGCAGCTATAGTCACCTCTTGACTGTTTATTGGAAACTTTAGGCATTGATGATATGTTGAAGGAACAACCTGCATTTCATGAATCTAGGGTCGTCCTAAGAGTATGTTGTATGTCAACTCTCTTTCCAATACTTGAAATGCTATATGCTTCATCATGGGTCCCACTTGAATGGGCAATACAATTAAACCTTTAGATGATCTTTCTTCTTCATCATATGCTTTGATGGTCATTTTCCTTCGAGTATCAATAGCGTCATCAGAATACCCTTGTGCACGGATTAACTTGAGAGTACAAATGTTCAGACCCGCTCCCCCATCTATTAGAACTCTCTTGATGTGATGATTATGGATTAATACTTTGATATGTAGGGTGGTATTATGGGGATGGTTTAATGAGACATCATCCTATTCAGAGAATGATAGACAATGCAGGGTAGTCAAATGTCCCACCATAGCTTGGAATTGACACACATCTAGATTCTATGGTACCGTGGTGGCAACTAATGCTTGTTCAAGAACTTCCTTATGTAATGGTGACAGTTTAAGGAGTTCTAGTATTGATATTTGTGCAGGGATGTTTTGCAATTGATCAACAATATTATAATGAGATGGAGGTGGAACCGCATGTGTAGACCCAAATCCTTTTAACACTACCTTGGACTACCCCCTAGTTATTACATTTGTCAGTTGATGTTCTTGATGTTCTCTGATTTTTAAGACGTTGATTTGATTTTCGGAGTTTTGCACACTTGGGAGAAAATCCAAAGGGGTAATGATGTTGATTTTGTTTTTATCATTGTTAGGACCAATGGTATGATCATTTTTTACTTCAGATAGACAAAGGATTGTTGTGTCATAGACATGATTGATGTTGCTACCTTTGTTATTTGAAGAGGATGATGCTCCTTTGTCATAATTTGGAAAAGGATCTTTGAAGGTGGAATGATCATTATTATTTTGAGGTGTCTCCACATATACTTTGTTGTTGTCAACCAAATCTTGTGCTGTGTGTTTCAACTCCATACAATCATTCATTTTGTGACCTTTGTTATTATGAAAGTTGTAGTAATCAGCGTCATTCCACCATGATGGTTTGACTTTCGGATCCCAGAATCTGGCTTCCCATGCAGTGAGAAGGCCTCTGGTAACTAATTCTTTCATTGTTGATTCCATCATTTGGCCCAAAGGTGTGAACCTTCGCCGATTTGATGGTTTTTGATATGACTATTGTTTTACGATATCATTGCTTTGTATGACATTCGACTTAAAAATTTGATCATTGTTTTAGTTTTTTGACATAGATGTTGTTAAGTTGAAAACCAATTTTACATTTTGGGAATCATTTGTTGTGTCATTTGTAGTCATGTTTCGATTATTTTGCCAAAATTTTGGCTTATCACTGCTTGAGTATTGATTGGAGGAGTTACTTGTGTTGTTTGTTTTATCGTTGAAATGTTTTATAACTCCTCTTTTGACTAATGCCTCTTCAATTTTAAGACCGTTTTCTATTACTTTTTCGAATGTGGGAGGACATTGCAGTTCTAGCCTATAACTCATTTCTTCAGCTAAGTTGTCAATCAACAACTCCATCTTTTCTTCCTTAGGAATGGATCTAGGATATCTAGTGAAAAAGCATCGCCATCTTTGGAGAAAAGACAAGAATGTCTCCCCTTTGTTTTTCTTTAGATTGTAAAGATCCTTTATTGTAACATCGTGTTGGATGTTAAAGGAGTATTGGGAGATGAATTTGTTTACGAGTTCCTCAAAAGTCCTGATACCTAGTTGTAACTTTGAGAACAACTCCATACATGATCCTCCCAAACTCCTTGGGAATAATCTCATTAAATAAGTTTCCTCTTGGGAAAACTCAAGGCTCATTGTTTTAAATTCCATGATATGATCTATTGGATCCATTCTTCCATTGTATTTATCATACTTTGGAAACTCAAAATGTCTAGGAAAAGGTATGAGACCGACAGTTGCATTGAAGGGATAAGGACAAATATCCTGTATCGCATATCTTTTGGTACTCCCTTTCGTCATATCATGTATCTGCTATTGTAAGATTTGCATTTGAGATGTCAAAGCAGCAACTGGATCTATTTTTTGCGTAGGTTGTAGTATCTCAGTCTCATTTGTTCTAGGTGCTTCCTTCAAATGGTTTACATTGAAATCCTTGGGAAGTTTGGCACCTGATTTAGCCAACATCAAAAGTTATTTCTCCATATCTTGTTCTAAGATTTTCTCCATAAATTTATGGAACTTGGGATCTTGTTGAGCTATTTGGATATCCTCGGGAGTTATTTTGTTTTTATCGTTTTGGTTCAGATTGTTCCAAGGATTTTCTTTTGTCATTTCTTGTGATTTTTTAAGTTCTTGTTCTAAGAGTCTCTATTTTTGGTACCTAGTGAAGATTGGCATACAAATTTTTACTCTTTCTTCTGAAATGTTGATCTTCTATGCTGGATAGTGTCAATTGAACTTTTAACAAAGCCGAATAAGATGACTGATCTTATTGATGAGACTATGTTAAAAATTTGATTACTATACTTGGTTTCGTGATAAAGGATGATAGTATCCTGATGAGGAAACTTCAGTGTAGTAATCGATTGTGTATTTTATTTTGACACTTGTGATTTGCAATATTTTGTTTCAGTTGGTAAGATTGGAAAATTGTATAAACCTTTCTAACTTTGGTTCCTAGACAGTGATTCTGATGAGAAGAAAATTTTGTGTTCTGGTAAAAACAGTGGATAAATGATAGATAGACTGACTGGTATGATTTTTGAACTCTCTGTTTTGAAAGCGCTAAAATAGAGTATAGAAGAGCTATTTCACAGAAGCACTAGAATAGAGTCTCGAAGCACTGAAATAGGTGACATAAGCGCTACTTTGACAGAAGCACTAAAACAGTGCATGAAAGCATTGCAGAAATTGATGGAAGCACTACTTTGATAGAAGTACTGAAATAGTGCCCGAAGGCACTGGAAAAGATGATGAAAACACCATTTGATAGAAGCACTAAAATAACGACTATAAGCCTTGAAACAATGCCCAAAAGCACTATTTCACCGAAGCCCTAAAACAGTGACCCGAAGCGCTGAAACAGGTTTTTCCAGAGCGTTGAAAACAAGAGTTTTAAGACTCTCTATTGTAAAATTTGATTTGGCCTTGTGGCATACTGTATCATGGATTGTGGAAGATAAGAAGGATGAAAGCACTGACTACGGTTGTGATACTCAGTGAGAGCTCTTCTTTGGAAGAAGGCTCATGAATAGAGGGGTTCTATTGCATAATCTAAAGTGTGATCCCTAGCAAAATCATGATATTTGTGGATGAATGTTCTATGTTGTAATAGGAGTTTTCGATTTTGATAAAGAAACGTTGTCTTCTCAATTTATTCTGATAACTGAGAGGTTCCTTGGGTTTTGTGATTTTGATCTTTCTCTTGACAAATGTGGTGGACTTCCACTTTCACAGCATCGATTTTTTGATCTAACTTGACTTTGTTGGTTTTCAAGATGATCCTTAATCTGATTTTAATGAATTTGTGAAAACACAACAAGCAATTATGAATAATTGTTTTTAATTGAATAGATTGTGTATGTTCAAGAGCCACGAATGGTCCTTATTGGTTTTGACAGGTTGTTTTGACAATTGTACACAAATCAAACATACTCACACTTAAGGATGAATAGGTCATCAATATACTCACAGCCCACAACTTGAATTGTGTTGATGCACATAGCCTTGTCACCCCCTAGAGGGCGCCTATGTTTTTGTCATTTCTAGCTGCGTACTCAGAGTTGAATTTCTCGTCCTCTGAGTAAATGATTTGTGGCAATTATATGGTGAGTGTCTTGGGGGCAGATTCTTCCCTCCCCTTGCACTGTGAGTATGACGATGTATGGATATTGACTCGGCAAGATACTACTCTATGGTTCGTAGATAGGGCTTTCGTGCAGTGTGGTAATTGATAAACTCCCTCAGGAGACCTCCCAATATTTAGAACAAATATTTTGGGGATGGTTATCTTGCTCACTATCGTCAAGTTGGAATTTCATCAACAACTTGCATTTTTATTATAGTGGGTTGGAATCCTTGGCTTTAGGCGTTCCCACTTAGGTCATTCCCGTAGGGTGAGCACTTTTTCCCACTACGTCAGGCCTTCTAAAGGATTTAATAAAGCGTAAATAGCATGAAGTAAAAGGAGAATCTAGCACTTTGGTCACCCAGTTAAGGGGAGAGCATAAGCCTAATCACCATAAGCACAACATATAAGTTGTTCTATTTTAAACCCAAAAAGAAATTTTCTAATCTATGTGAAGGTGTTGCTTCATAGAAATCATGTTGTTCTTTTTAACTTGTACTAAAAAAATGTGGTGACTATCCTAGGATTGATAAATTTTCTTTTAAGAAAACAAAATGTGGCTACCCTAGGATTGATATATTTTAGAAACCAAGAAGTGACTATCCTAGGATTGACAAATTTTAGAAAGCTGGAAGTGACTATCCTAGGATTGATAATTTTTAGTCCAACTGTGAAAAAATTAAAATCTGGCCATGGCTGTGTCAGATCCAGACTGAAATTACAAAAGTGCTAGAATAGTCCACCGAAGCGCTATAACTCTTACCTAATGCGCTAAAACAATAAAGCGCCGAAATAGGACACCGAAGCGCCAAAGTTTTCCATGGAAGCGCTAAATGACCGATGCACTAAAACAGTTGACGAAAGTGCTGTAGTAACATGGAAGCACCGAAAGAGAGCACGGAAGCACTATAGTTTTCCACTGAAGCGCTATAGTATTTGACAAAAGCGCTAAAAGAAAACACGCCAGGAACCTGCGTAACACTTTCGAAAGAAATTGATAAAAGTGAGGTTAATGCCCCATGGTGGGCGCCAAATTGTAAGTGTGAATACGTAAACAAGATTAAAACACTTCTTAATACGACATTATATCAAAGATTAAGCAAATTGAATCATTTCAAAACAATAATCTATTGAAAGCATCATATTTCTCTCTATCTCTAAAGATTTATTAAATCAAAATGGCTCTCAGATCGTGAGTGCACTATGATTGTTAAAATGACTATTCAAAGAATGAGGTGGATGATAATGCAATGATATGGAGCTTCATATGATACTAGATGATAAAGAAACTAAACTAGCATGAATTGACATGAAACAGATAAATGCAGCTATAGGAGGAAGCCATGATTGTGAAAGCTTGATTGCTGATTGCTGATGCTTGATACTTGATGCTTTGATGTGCTTGAATTCCTGCAGAGTAAGAGTGCATAATTTAGATTAACTGGATCATTTTCTTGGTTCAATGAGGCTGTATTTATAGATTTCTTGGCTTTAGAAATGCACAGGGATGGCATTGAGAGGATTGGACTCAATCTGGAGAATTGCAAGGTGAAAGATGGAGGAGATTGAGAGAATTTTGGTGATTGTCTCTACCCATGAAAACACCAGGCAAGAGAAGAGGAAAGATTGATGGAGGAGGATTGAGAGAATATTTTGGAATTTGTCTCCAATTTGTCTCCAAAACTTCCCATGAAGTTTCAAAGCATTAATTGTGACATATTTTAGACATAATTTAGACATAGGATATCTAAATCATTTTTGAGGAGATATAGATGGAATATTCCTTATGCCTTTATTCAAATATTTTTGATTTGTTGTTTATTAAATTAGATAGAACAAAATGACAATTAATCAATAAAGTGTTTTAATATTTATTTAATGAATTTAAGATTGATGTGATAGAATAAAATAGGGATTTGATAATTAAATCAAACAAAGTATTTAATTTTGTTTATTTAATTTAAGATGGATTTAAATGTGAACTATACAAATAAATATTTCTATTTATTCAATAGTAGAGGAAATTAGAATAATTAATCAAATAATTCGTATTTAATTAATCGGATGCTCCAAACCATTTTTAGGTGTATACACATATGACCCCTAAAATGATCATGGCTAATTTGATGAGATGCAAGCAAAAATAAGAAAAGATTGTAGATTTTATCTTGCGCTATCAATCACTTTATTCCCATATCGATTTCAAGGTCCCTAACCCTCATCTTGAAAATATGTTCATAGAGAATCTGGAAAGAAAGATACAAGATAAGCTTACTATTGTGCCCATTGCACACATGCCCGACTTGAACTGGGGACCCCCTCTTTCCTTTTGGCCTTCGCCAAGTCATTTTTCGTCATCACCTCATTTTGTATGCCCTTATTTTTTAGCATAAAATGGTCATGTGTATTAAATTCATCACATTTCAAATAGCCAAAATCAACACCCCAAAATTTGCTAAGTCATTCACCTTTGCGGGTTTGGACTTGCAGGTTTCCCTGAGTCCTTCGTCCTTGCATCTTCCTAGTGTTGCGGGTCCATTGATGTAGGTTTCCCCTTGTGGGAAGTTTCTCTCTCTCCACCATTGGAAAACGAAAAACCCATCGCCTCGACCCATATTGTGGGCCCTGCATCATCCTTCATCGTCTGACAATCGTGACAGTTTGAATTTCCGTAGTCTCAACTACCACACCTACTACCGTACCCGAGATTAAATGCACACCATAAATGAAATTTTTCTTATAAATATGTGCCCACACCTATCATTTTTATTGGTGCAATTTTTAAGTTTCAAAGAGAAAAAGAGAGAGAAAGGACCCTGCACCCACATAATCTTACATTGGATCGAAATCAAGGTTATCATCGAATTATTGCATTATTTTTAGGTACGCATGCTTTTGAAATCTCAAAATGGGTCTTTTTCGAGGTTAGGGTTTGCAAATTAATGTCAAAGTCTTCAAATTAAACCCCAAATTTCCCTTGAAACCTTCACTGTGATTGGATCCACCTAAGTGGTTTACTCTTGGTGTTTAAATTCCTGAAATAAACACTCAAATAGTGCCCTCAAATTCATGTGGAATCCCCTCATTCTACCACCATTCTTCATGAAAAATAGTCACCTTTGTGGTCTACACCCTTGCCACTGCTAACATGGTCAAACTAAGGAAATTATCAAAAAAATGGTTAAGCCTTTACCCCATGTAGGAGTGGCCATGCAGATGATCGCTTGTGGACCACCACCTTCTCTTTTTTGTTAGTCAACGACATAATCTCGATCGCCTTCAGCACTGCGCATCCTGTCGATCACCCAAAATTTCAAAAAGTCCAAGGGGATTTGTGGGTCGATGCTTGTGGTCCACCATGTGCGACTCACCATCGCTTGAGTGTCATTGCTTAGTGGAAAAACCATCCTGCTAGTCCACAATGTAGACTCCGACTCTCTTGTCACCATTCCAAAACTGCCTAAAACCAGAATGACCAAGTTGAAGATAGTCTATAGACTAGCTCATGTGGATGGCCGCATGCAGGTGGCTAATTCCTTGCTGCAATCCCCTAATGTCCATACACCCACAGAATCCCACATGGTGGGTTCTCCAAAGGACTCTTCCCTCGTCAAAACTTGAGAGTTGCAAACACATACGATAATTTTGTGAGCTTGTTGCGGGTCCCTCCAATTTCATCCCTAACGGCAACCATTTGACGGTAGCTCGATAGCTCCTAGATGAATCTCCTAAAAGGACCAAAATTTAAGATGTGATGCCCAATTCCAAAGGTGCCTGCGAGTCTTGTAGTCGGACTTCCACCTGTGAGTTATCATCCACTGATTTTTTTTGCTTAATGATGAAGACTCCAAATGTCCTTCAGCCTTCCTAGGTCCACATACCTTGAACCCACAAAGGCATCAAAGCTCAATCAAGCAACTTCAAGTGCCTCACAACCAATTTTTGCACATGCCAAACTATCTCACCAGAATTTTGACTACCAAATTTATAATGTAGAATTCTTGCTATGGGCATCCGCTTTGTAAATTTTTGTGGCCCCAGTGCCATCATGCTCCCAGTCCCTCCTGACAGCTTTTGGCCTAGGGAAACCCACATCCCTAGGCCCACATTTGTGCATATGATCCAAGTAAGCTTTAAATGTTGATTAATGATGAATTTCATGATATTTTGATGGTATATGAATGGATCTAACACTCGTTTGTAGGATTTCACTACCACTTACCTTGATTTATATATGAATGCACTTACTACATCTTGTGTATGTAGTATTTATGGAACCTATTATGGGTCCATCAAGGAAGTCCACTGAGAAAGCTAATAAAGGAAAGAAACCACCACATGTGCCTATGGGAAAAGAGGAGAAATATAAGATGAAATATAAGTTTCTCGGAGTGGAGTGTACCTCCAAGCTCTCTTCTACCTGGGACTTGGTGTCAGATAAAAATCTAGGGCATGTAGATATAGATAAGTTCTGACAAAGGGTAATGGTTAACCCTATAATATAAAATGCATGCAAGATCAAGGCAAGTGGCCTCGCGAAGGCAGTCAGCTTTCCTCCCATGCCAGTTGCCCCTGAATTGGTTCTGGCTTGTTGGGAAGCTTACCACAACAACAAAAAGATCATTTATCATTATGGGAGGGTGTTGGTAGACTTTTCTGCTAAATTTATTGGCTGCAAATTCCACATCCCCACATTTGATACAATGGATGAAGTAACAAAAGAGCATACTGAAAACATGTGGAAACATGACCCTCTAGGATGTAAAAGAATAATCAACCAACACTGGTTGAAAGAAAAGAGGGGGAACACCTCCAAATTACCCCAAGAGCTATTTAGAAGCGACTTCTTCGAGGAATACCATAATTTGGTTACTCTATTAGGTAGGGTAATGGGCCTACCAACTATCGCTTTCTTCAAAGAGTGGATGTTCTACTTTATTGAGGAGATCATCCGAGGGGAGGCCAAGTTCCATTGGGCCAAGATGATCAGTGATAACTTACACAATCACCTCACGGCCATCAAGAAAACCCCCCAATTTCATATGACATCATATTTGGTGTACCTCCTTGTAGAGAAGTTCCCATAGAAAGTAATTTTTAGTGTAGGACAATTGGGAGCAAAGAAAGGAGAGTTGAAAGTCTATGACTGCTACCCCCAGTTGTAGTATAGAAATCTCAAGAGAGAGTACAAGAGGGTAAATGATTCCTTTATTGCACACATAATTAGATTCCTGTGGGGATATTTTGAGAGAAAGGTATCACACAACGCAAAGGCCTTAATTAGATATTTTGGGTACTTGTTCATACAGTTCCCAAAGTTGGCATACATTAGAAGAAAGGGATTCTCAAAAAGACCCTATCAGCTACCTTGCTATCCAAATGACCATATAATATTACTAGAGGTTTCTAGGAAATTGTAGAATGTTACAACACTATTGAGTGATAACGAACAAGTTGGGATCCTTTATCCAAATGTATATAATATTAAGACAAGGAGTTGGCAGAGTATAACCTAGATCCCCATACCGACTGGGGAAGGATGGACCCCTATGGAAAGTTGAAGAAATGGGTTGGAATACAATATTCTCGTCAGCCCCAAGTCAAGGACTTCTGAAGAAACTATGAAGATGATAACAAAGTGTGAATGACACACTATATGAGAATGATGACACAATTCATGAAGATGGTGAAACTATTCCTTTTGCCCGACCAAATAGTGGAGGAAGATAGAAATATTATGGATGATAGATATAACATTGTGGCCAACTTTCCCCTACCTGTGAGAGATTGGAATGAGGAAGAGGTCATTGACATTGATATATTGACATGACCCATAGAAAATAGAATGAGGTAGTGGATAGACTCCTAGATTTCCTAGCTCAAGGTGTGAGATGCTGAATTGACATATGGTGAGATAAAGGATGAGCTTGAAAGCTAAACAGATAGTGGAGAAATCGTAACCACATCAGAAGAATCTCCCAAGTCCCCACTAATGACAAGGTCAAATAAAAGGAAGGATGCACTTTAGCTTCAAAAAAATAGGTGTATTCTAGAAAATCCACCAAGGCGGAGTCATCCAAGAGAGAGAACAATGCAGGGACATTTGTACTCGAGATTCCCACCATCTAGGTGGAGGATCCTCAACACAAAGAAGAAGAAGTTGAGAAGCCATGTTCACCTCCCACCACTTCCGCTCCGATTGACACTATCACCATTGCCACTCCTCCACCATTTTCCTCTCAGGATTTTCCATCTTATCTCCACCCACTGTGGATATCTCAGTCCACCTCACCTCCACCTCGCCGACTACTCTAATAATGATACTTGACTCCTCCTCCTCCACTATGTCCCCACTATCATCTTCTTCACTCCCCCTCCACTTCCTACTTTCTCTACTCCACCACCTACAATACCCACTATTACCATACCACCTCTTACTCTACCACATGCTTTCACGGCATACATGCAGAACATGCCCACTAAACTTTTTGGGGTAATAATTTACCCTATGGTTTAGGCTCTGATGGCCCAAATTGTTTGTGCCTTACCTATTTGTCCACCACCCATAGAGCCACTGAAGATGGAAGCTACAATGTAGATCTTGGAAGAGATGGAGAAACGTCATCCAAAACAACAAAGAGAGGCTGAAAAATATGTAGTTGAGGAGCCTAAGGACTTTGATCGAGATGATTACTTTGAGCACCTAGAAGGAGTGCAAAACATAAATTTGGATAAAGTGGCATCCGATGAGGAGAGCTCGCCTTCTTTAGTAGAAGACACTAAATCTCTTAATGAGTGATATATAATAGAAACATCAAACTAGGAATTGGGTGAAGAGCTGACCTAGCAACCTAAGAAGGTGGGTAAAAAGGTTGATCCTGAAGGACACCTCTCTGAAGAGAAGGCTGACACCGATGTGGAAGTGGAGATACCTGAAAAGCCTCCACTAACTGGCAAAGATAAGGACCTAGTCCAAGAAGAAGAAGTTCCTCCCGAGAAGGAGGAAGAAAAAGAGAAAGAAGAAGAGGATGTGTCGAGGAAGAGCCTCGAGATTGAGCACTACGATGAGCACAAAGAAGAGAAGGAACCCCAAGAAGAAGGCATCAATGGGAATAATATCACTTCTAGTGAGTCAGACAGAGGAAATAATATACAAATAGAGGACTTGAGTAAAGAAGAGAAGAATGATCAAGAGGCTCTTCACAATGAAGAGGAGCAACTTCAGAATGAACAAGGAGAGGAGGGTGATCATGAGTCATCCAGAGAACAAACCAAGGTGCCTGACTATCTATAATGACAACTACAAAAGAAAAATCCTATGGTTGTTGACATAAGGGCCAAAATTGAGGCAATACTAGCCAGGGCACAAACAAAGACAAGAAAAGAGAAGAAGCCCAAGGTTTGTTCTCATATCACGGTATATGCTTCTGGATCCCGAATGGTGCAGATTGCCACCTCTATAATAAACAAAGATATGGGTGTTCTGTAGGGCCAAAGTTACAGTACATCAATGATCAACCTATTCCGATGACCCGAGCACAAAACATAGATGAATTCCAAGGGTTGGTAGCCACCATCATGCAAAAGATGAATAAATATTAGTCCACCAAAGAAGAGATGAAGGTACAAGTGGCAGATATCACTACCTATATTATAAAATGGACGTCCATGGAAGAAGAGACTCCCACAACGTCATCCACGCCCGCTCTCCTATCCCAGGATGAGCTCAATAGAATGGAAAAGATGAAGAATTGGACCAAGTCTTTAGTGAATTAGTTCAACCATGTGATATATAATGGAGACATGGGAATCCACCATGTTGTCCATGCATTCAACAAGTTTTGAGGGTTGCAGAAGTAGATAGATGAAATCATAAGAACATGCAATAGGTTCTCCAAGCTATATAGGATCACATACCATAAGCTCAAGGGAACCCTCAAACTCTCCTAGGCAATATGGAAAAAAGATTTGGAGCTCATAAAAGATGATTAGTGGCTAGTGGAGACATGGAAAATGATCTTAGATTATAGGATGTCCTAGAGAAGGCTTTACATGAGCTGGACCTCAATCTTGAATGGGTTGTAGAACTCCACACTGATTGTGAGGAATAATCTGAAAAGGATGAGGGATTATGAGATGCTTTCTCTAGAGATAGATCCAGAGAAGATCAATCCATTCTTCCACAAGAAGATGGAGCAAGGAGCTATAGAAACACTATCAGGTATGTGCAGGATCATGATGGGCCAAAAAGTGGCGATATGTAAGTGATATGATGACCCATGTGGCTGATGACTTTTTTTTAAACCAAAATTGATGAGACGAAAAGGGTTTTTAAAGGAGATTCTCAACTTTCCACCAATATAAATTATTCTTTACTTTGAATTTAATAAATAACTATTATTTATTTTCTATTTGAATTATGACTAAAGTCTTGATTGATAGGCTGGTTGAAAAAAATCTATAGCTTTCAAATGATGTCGCATTTTTTTAATCTAAAAAATGTGTCACATTCTATGCTTCACATACTATAGGATTAAAAAAAAAAGAATTGAATTTCATGAAGTTTTGACCAAGTTAAGGTGGTTAGACATATGATTTTTTATATTTTTAAAAAGTTGTAGTAAAAAATTCATAATTAATTATTTGCTTGGGAAACAATTACAAAAAAATATGCATCACATTGGGACATGAGTCCTCTACTTATATATAAGATATTGTAAAAAATTATTATCATTTTATTGTGGTTAGGGTGGTTAGACACACACGTACTTCTTATTTTTCCCCTAAAATTTAAGTACTACTGCATTGAAATTTCAAATTTTCACCAAATAGATTTTTTTATTTTTTAAATAAACCTAGTAGTTTAGAAGCTACATTCAATTTTCTACAGATTCTATTCTTACATATTTTTGAAATAATATAGATAACTTATTACAGTTTTTACGTAAAGTTTCCTAACTCTGATTTTTTTGAATTTTATTTCCACTTAAGGGCATGTTTTTTCCATGATGATCTTGCACATACCCTATCACCAGACTTTATGGACTTTGTTGTGAGGGCTTTCATGCAATCTGAGCAGGTCATCAAGGCCACCCCAAAATGAACCAAGAGATGGGAGTAGATTACTAATAGATGCAAGAAGATATCCTTCTAGATCATTCATTCTGATATCATGGAATGGGACACGCTCCAAGCGCTGATCGTGAAATTTGTTGAGTATGCTTCTCTCTAGAAGAATGTAGAAAAACCGGTCATAGATGATGAATATTTGACAGTATAAATGCAAAGGGATGTTAGTCACTTCAGGACAGAATTGCAACGATACCAAGGTCACTAGATGACAAAATAGGGAAAAAGACAAGAATGTATTTTATATTGTCATATATTTGGGGTAGGTGAAACCCTAATGTAAAATGAATCTAAACCACACAATAAAATTCAATCATGTCCATTCATTTTTCTTTTGGAAAGCTATAAATAGGTGGTCTCCTCTAATTTTCAAAGAGAGAGTTGAGTTGTTGTGTAAAAGCATGCTGCAAAAATTTAATGAGAATAACATTATTTTGATGGATTGTTGTGTTTCTTCACATGTGTGCATGATTCATTCTCTCAATCTTAGATTTAACTTTTTTGTTCTAGTTTCAAGTTTCTTTTAGTTGCTATTTTATGTTGTGCTTTAATGGTGGAGTATGTTGTTGTGTTTAATGACTTCCTGGCTCATAATTTTTGCTATTTATTGATGATAAACTACTTTGTAAAGTTAGTTTGAGCTTATTTCTAGTGCTGCACTTCAAGTTCAATCTGTATTCATGCTTTAATGGTGAATGAATGGTTTGAAAATCTATAGACCCTAGAAGATTGCACTAGTTTTATGAGACTGTAGGCTATCCTTGGTTAAGTGGAACTCAGTTTTAGGAAGGTGGTCCACTGTAGCATCCTCCATTATTATTGTTCAACATTAGTTGTAGGTTTAGGAAACTCCCTACCCCTTTCCCTTTTGAATTTTCTTTACTAGAGTTAGAAAAAAGTTCCAACATCATCAAAGAGTCATATTTGATGAGTGAAGAGGAGTTTTAGCTTGTTTTCTTGAACTTGCAGTAGTTGTGCATCCATTTCCAGAACTCATAAACTCCTTTTGTTGATCCAATTCCCTCCATGCTTAGCTGACCATAAATTCCCTTTGTGATTACCAGCAAATCACATCAACCAACTGAATTATTTCAACCATTCTCATGACCTGACACCCGAGAGACCTTGGGGTGATTTTCTAAAACTTAGTTGTAGATTATCACCTTTCAAGAGAGGCATTACACTTGTGCATTGTCTATGTTAAGAAGTGAAAAAAACCCATCAATAGAATTGGCACTAGAGGGAGGGGCATTAGGTTAAGCTGGATCGAATTGGTTCCTTCTCCCCTCAAATCTTCCATAGAGTGCTCAGATCCACACCAGACAAGGGAGAATTCCAAGAGCTAAAAACCCCTACTAGGGATAAGAGAGCCAAGAGAGGGGAAGAATCCGCTTCAGTTCCACCCACTCAAACTCCATCCCCTCCATCTCCTTCCATCCATTCATATCCTCTCTCCCATTCGTGCAAAACTACATTTTCATCCTTCACTTCCCACAGCTAAGGTGTTGCCCCTGACCCTACACTTCATTTCCAAGGTGCTACTCTAGCTGCAATCTCATTACAACCTCAAGTTATTGTAGCACAGCTAACGCCACCTCCACCTCTCACCATGGCTTGGTTGGGTAACAACCCTTCCCCACTATCCTTCAACGACTATCATGACATGTCCAAGAACCCAGAAGGCTTCTACAACAAGTTCCACCCACGTGATTCAAAAAGGAAAATAGAAGAACATATCAAAATATTTCAAACAACTTTGAAAGACATGTAAATTGAACATGAAGACGTGGATTGTAGGCTCTTCGCTTAATCATTAGGGGATGAATCCTTCTATTGGTATATAAATCTGCCAACAGGATCCAATACCTCTTGGAACCTCATGAAGGATACCTTTCTGCAAAAGTTCAAGATTCCAATCAGCCCAACAGAGCTGTACCAACAATTCATGTCAGTTAGAAGAGAAGTCAGTGAGCCAATTGGCTCTTTCAACAGTAGGTTTCACAAAGTGTATATGAAGTTGTAGCATTCTTATGTTGTCAATGACACCTCATCTCGGCTAGTGTACTATGGTGCCTTGGACAACCTCACATTTGCCTTAGTCAAAAGAATAGACCAACTGCCAGTGCGATTGGTGGATGCATATGCAAAGGAAAAAAAATAAAGCATGGACTTGGGATAGCACATTGCAGGTCTACTCCCCTCACTAGGTCTTGTCGCCCATCCAACTCAAATCCAAGGATTGACCCATGCCTTGGCACATCAGATGCCATTGTTGAATCAAGTTCCTCAACTACCAAGCATGCCACATCAAGGGTAGCCCTTGAATCAAGTGTCTCCAGTGCCTAATTGCCCTTAGCCTCCACAATAGTAGGCCTATTTTCATCAGCCCTAAGTGCCCACATACTTGTAGAATATGGAATTTATGGCTGCTCAATAGAACCAACCTATGGCATTGCTCATGTTCCTTCAAAATTCAGCATCGCAATAGAGTAACACAAAAAATGATTGAATCGATGAGCTGACAGAGTTGGTAAAGAAGATGTCCATCGAGATGTCACATCTGAGGAACCAGAATAACTAGCTATAGGCTTCTCAAAGGAGCATATAGGCCAACCTCAATAGAGACAACTGTGACACTGGCACATCTATGGGCTAGAATTATGAAAGAGCTCAAAAATCATGGCAAAGTTTTGAAAGAAGGCCTTCCCAGAGGCAGAATAGATTGTGGAGCACAAGGCCAAACAACGGAGGTATTTCCACACCACTGGACTAGCTTAGTGGTAATGACAAGTCTTTGAGTGGAGTATACTTGGTTGAGGCTGAATTATTTGGGTGGTGTCAAATCCACAAGATGAGCAGGCATTCTGAATTAGATTGCCTAGAAATCTAGACCACTACCGAAATATTCCAAGTGGAGGTCTAGAATGTTGTTGATGGCTTGAGTTGGAAAGACATAATTCCTTCAAAGTTGTATGATTCCTTAGTGTTTATGGTCAATAAAGCTTTATTCTCGCAAGGTGAAAGAAAAATATCCGAGAAGGAGGCTTTCCCAAAGGAAAAGGAGGTGGAAGAGGTAAGTAATGAGAGCCCCTTATCCTAGCTCTTCTATTCAATAGATAATGGTCCTATAAATGAGGAGGAACCCCGTTAGGATGAAGCTAACATGTTCCATCAAAGGGAAACCCTCTAGGACTTAAGGAATAGATGGGTTGGTGGTCCTTTCAGAACTTCTACCTTGCTTAACAAATTCAACACAACATTTGACACTAATGCCAACAACAATCAAAACTACCCTCATGTGCCTATCCATTAATTCAATAGGAATAGGCAACTAGGTCAAGGTCAAGATCAGCCTGCTAGTTCCTCCCAAAATAATTTTTCTGAAGTGGAAGTTGAAAAAATGGGGGAATATGTGGCGGATGAATTGAAAAGAGTCAAAGTGAGCTTGTTAGCCTTTGAACTATTAAGAGTGCCAGTTGTTAAAAATTCCCTCTTTAGGTCATTAAATGGGACCTCCCCATCCAAACCAGCCCAAGAGGTACCCACTAAAAGAGCTTCCTTTGATACCTCAACCAACAAGCCTGTGATTAGGGAAATCTTGGGGAAGAAGCCCGATCAACCTCCAAATCAACAAGTCAATAAAAATTAGTCATTAGATAAAACTCCCACAAAGGATAAAAAACAAGCACAAACTAGGGATAAGAATAGTGATAAGCACAAGGCTCAAGTTTCCTAGGCTGATGTATTAGTGGGGGTATTTCAAGGGAAATTGAAAACACGTCCTTTCTTGACAACCATCAGAATATTTGGCAAGAATCTGCACAATTATTTGCTCAACTCGGGAGCCTCAGCCAATGTCATGCCATTGGTAGTATGCAAAGTGCTAGGAATAACTCCAACCCCCTCCCAACAAAAATTAACTTAGCTGGAAAAAACCAAGGTAAACATAGTTGGGGAAATGAAGAGGATGCCCATGCAAATTCGTGCTGAACCCATGGTGCAACAAGTAATTGATATTCAAGTTTCCAACATTCCCGACACATATGGTATCATATTAGGAAGAGACTTCACCCCTGCCTTGAAAGAATATGCCGCAACAGATTATTCCCATCTATGGCTGCCATGGAAAGGATTTCCAAACCGAATCCACATTGAGAGAAAGCCTCACATGAAGTTCATGATCACTGTGTATAATAACATGAATGAGGTGTTGTTTGCACAAACAAAGCTGGGTAATTATTGTGTTATGGCCTACCACGATGATGAAGAGTTCTAAGAGGAAGGAAATGCAGAGGAGGTCCTCATGTTGTGCAATGTGCCTGTAAATTTATCTTCCCTCCCAAGTAGCATGGAAATCCTAATTGAGTCAGAAGATGAGGGATTTTATGAAGATGGCCATCTTGGGTTGCTAGATGGATTCCAAGAATTTATGTAGAAGTGCATACAGGATCAACTTAGTTTAGGAGCAAGAATAGGCTTTCAAGAGCTATTATTACCAAGTTGGTGCAGGGTCCACAACGTAACTCACTCAAAATTTGAATGTTGTTTGTGCCAGACCGTAGTGGAGCATATCAAAGAACAAGTTACTCTGGAGGAAAAAATAGGAGGACAACACAGTCAATGCCAACCCATCTGTATGAAATCTTGCAAAGATACAAAAGTGGATATGAAACCAAGGAAGGAAGCATGCTTCACCAACCCCATGATCGAGACTTATTTTAAGTTTTGTACATTACGATTTGATGGATCTAAGTCCAAATAGGGAGCATGATCTAGCTTCCAATTCATTAGCACTACAAGTAAGGCATATTTTTCTGTCCATAGACTTCTATTTTATTGTACAAACAGTGTAGAAGAATACGAAACATTAGTTCATGAACTTTTAATGGCACTAAGAAAGAATGTTAAAATGTTGCAAGTATTTGGTGATTCTCAGATAGTAGTGAAACAAGTTAGAAAACTATACTCCTGTCATGATAGAAGGATGGAAAATTATAGACAATGGGTATGGGATCTTTTAGAGGGTTTGGATGCATTCAATATTCAACTAATCCCATGCAGTATGAATCAAACTTTTGATGCCTTAGCTCAATCAGGAAGCACACTCCAACCTTTTTCCTTAAATGGTCTAAAGAAGTTCATCGTAGAGCTCACCTCTACTCCCTCGATACCTGCCAATATCACTAACTTCGAAGTTTTTAATTATGATACATACATCCTCGACTTCATCACAAGTTATCATGTATTTGCAACACAAATTGTTGATGAAGCATAGACAAAGGAGGCTGAACTTGATATAGAGGGAGTGATCAACTTGAAGAGTAATACAATACCATGAGTTATGGTTCAGCTAGAGAGGATATTTGATTTGGATTAGATAAAGGACCGGGACCAGTAGACTATGAAAGAGTTGATAGATCATCAATGTGATTCTCATAACATGGGTACAGTTGATGACGTTAAAAATGTGTTCATAGGCAAGGTGTGTACACCACAGGAAAGAAAGGGGATCATCAACAACTTGTCTAATTAGCACGTCGTAATTGTTTTGGGGTATGAAGACCTGAAAAATGTATGATACATCCATTATTACTCATACCATTCCCCTCAAGCCAGATGTGAGGCCTTTCTGGTAATGCCAATGCTCGATTAATGCACTGCTTGAGCCAATCATTTTCAAAAAATTCCAAAAGATGATGTTTGTTCAAATCATCTTTCCTATCAAGCACTCCACGTGGGTGGAAAATTTGGTTCTAATTAGAAAGAAGAATGGTGAAATTAGATTGTGCATGGAATTTTGAAATTTAAATAGAGCTTTTGAGAAGGACAATTATCTGGTGCCCTCACTGGATGAAGTATTGGAAATAGTCAATGGGTCTTAGATGATGTCATTTCTAGATGGCTACTTAGGATATAATTAGGTAATGGTGCAATATGAAGATAGGCATAAAATTACTTTCACCACAAAATGGGGAACATTCGCATAAAAAAGAATGTCATTTGGGTTAATTAATGCAGGTGCAACATTCCAACATGCCATGGACATCGCCTTCAAAGAAATCATCAGAAAATGCATCATCAATATATATGGATGACCTCACTATGTTCTCAAATAAAAGAGGAGACCACGTCTCTGATCTATGCAAGGTCTTTCAAAAATTTAGAGAGTTTAGCATATCATTGAACCCGAAGAAATTCATCTTCGAAGTGACCAAAGGAAAGCTGTTAGGACATACGGTTTTAGAGAAAGGGATCTCTATAGATCTGGAACACATACAAGCCATATTGAAAATTAAGCTCCCAGGCAGCAAGAAGGAGATGAAATATTTCTTTGAAAAGATCAATTTCATCAGGAAGTTCATTACAGGCTTTGCCAAAATAGTCAAGCTATTGAATTCCATGCTCAAGTAGGATGCCAAAGTAGAGTGGACACCTAAAGCTAAGCAAACTTTTGAAGAAATTAAGCGGGCTATTACCAATACCCCAGTGATGGTCATTCAATATTATTTAAAGCCATTCTACATCTAATATTTTGCTTCAGATCACTCTTGTGCCAACGTGTTAATCCAGAAGGATGACAAATGAAATGAGTACCCTATTGCATTCATGAGTGCTGCATTAAAATATGTCAAACTATTGTACCAAAATGTTGAAAATCAAGCATATTCCTTGATCAGAGGAGTTAAAAAATTCAGGCACTATATCTTGAGGAACAAGGTGTTCGCAATTGTTCTAGATCCAATAGTCAAGACCCTGTTAATGCAAAATGAGTTAGGAGAAAGAAGAAAAAAATGGGTCACTCTATTGTAGGAATAAGACATGGAGATTCATCCTATGAAGTTGGTTTGAGGACAAGCCCTCACTCATATAAAAGCAGAAGTTGAGTCGAAGCTCATAGTGCAACAATATCACTTGGAGGATGTTTCTCTACGATAGTGGTATAATGAAAATGTCTATTATTTATTGAACAAAAAATGTCCATTACGGCTGCAAGGAGTACAAAAATGTGCTTTGAGACTGAAAATTAATAGCTACATGTTACAAGGATCCATATTATACAAAAGAAACCATGAAGGGATCTTTCTTAAGTGCCTTGGAAAAGAAGAATCAGATGAAGTGCTGAAGTAGTTTCTTAATAGGTTTGATATTGGCCATAGATGTGGTTCTTCAACCGCTCATCAAATTCTACAAGCTGGGTACTATTGGTCGATGCTATTCAAGGATGTGTAGAACCACATCACTACCTATCATGTATGTTAGAAAACTGCCACAAGGGAAAGAAATGGTGTTGTCCCACTGCAACCGGTCATGGAGGTAAGGCCTTTCGCTCAATGGGGACTCGACTTCATCAGCCTGGTAAGCCCACCTTCCTCTATAGGCCATAGGTACATTCTGATCACTTCTAATTACTACACTAGATGGACTGAAGCAATATCATGTAGGCAATGTACGATTGAATTAGTTACTAATTTCTTGAAATTTTTTATTTTGAATAGCTTTGGTTGCCCGTTTGCTCTTGTGTGTGATAATAGTCTCGCCTTCTCATCTCTCAAGTTTTCTAGTTAGGACTTTGCTTACAGAATCATGCTTAAATTTTCATCCAACTATTATCCGCAAGGGAATGGTCTATAGTCGAATCCACCAATTTTTTTTTTGACTGTTATCCAAAATCTGCTTGATAGAAACCCAAAGGATTGGTACACCCATCTGCATTTTACCTTGTGGGTAGATCACACTCATCACAAGGTTGCCTTAGGAAATTCCCCATTTCACTTACTCTATGGCTTAGAGACAATTTTCCCAGCCCACCTCAAAATCCCTCCACCTCAATTTTTTAACATGTACTATGAAGAGGGAGAACCTCGAGTGGCCTGCCTTGCTGAATTGTTTCACTTAGAAGAGGTTTGTGACTAGGCAATAGAAATTTTTTCCAATCATCAGGGTGTAGTCAAGAGATGGTTTGATCGTCGAGCGAAATTAAAGGCCTTAAGGATTGCAAATTTATTCCTCTATTGGGACAAGGCCCATGAAAAGAAAGGGGGACATGACAAATTCAACAAGCTCTTGCTTTGCCCATTTCAGATTTTTGAGATTCTAGGAGATAATTCCTTTCACCTCAAAATGCTAACTACAGAGGACGTCCCGTTTCCTATCAATGGGTAGTACCTCAAGAATTATTTCCTTGCTTCAAATAATCAAGCTCACTCTTTGTATATAAGTGTAAATAGTTAGAGTAGGTTCTTTTTGTTCGTTGCTTTTCTTTCGCCTTGCTTTCACTCGCTTTCCTAGATTTTGTTTTTATTGAGGGTGTTTTTTGATCTTGATGCAGTGGTCATGCTTGGCCCATTAGAGGGCCCACTTTTTTTCCCACTCCCTTTTTTTCTTTCGATAAGTCTTCATCCATTGCTATCAATTTATGATCGCTCCCATGAAGTAGGTTTCCTTACTTGAACTCCAACTTGATCTAAGACAAAACCCTTATTTGAATCTCATTATGCTTATCTTAGATTACACATGAAAACAAACCTTACATATTTTTGACAAGCTATACGATAGTCATTATGAGGTTTCGGCAAGTGAATAATCTTAGGTTTGCTCTAGTGGCCACTATTATTCCAAACCCACTATAAGTTTCAATGCTTATGCAGTTGAGAAAAGAAAAGAGTATCAAAAGAAAATATCAAAAGAAAAGAGAAAAGAAAATGTTGAAACAAGCAATTGTGTGGGTGTGTGGACAACTCTATTGGGGCTATGGATGATTGACTAGAAATAGAGCAATGTTCATGGGGTCAGAGTGACAACTCCATCGGGGCTATGGATGCCTGACTGGCAATGGAGAAATATCTAGGTTACTTTTGGGGTTAGAAAACTTACGTAGCTTGCCTCAACTGATTGAATACTATTAGTTATGGTCTCTAAGGGAAGTGAATGAACTCACTACACACACTTCTGAGGTATCTCTATGATTGAATTCAACTAAGGATTGCGTCCTTCTCAAGTCTTTAGTTCGCTTATGAAAACTAGATTATGTTCTGTGAAACTAGAGATTCTAGGTTCTGGATGAATCCTTACCCTTAGAACATTTGGGAGAATTCTCCTAGTAGAGTCACCATTTTTTGTGCCCATTGCACACATTCCTCACTCAGACTAGGGACCCCCTCTTTCCTTTTGGCCTTTGTTGGGTCATTTTCACCTTTGACTCATTTTGCATGCCCCTCCTTTTGAGCATAAAATGGTCATGTGTATTAAATTCATCACGTTTCAAATGGCCAAAATCACCACCCCAAAATTTTCTAAGTCATTCAGCTTTGCGGGTTTGGACTTCAGAGTTTCCCTGAGTCCTTCGCCCTTGCGTCTTCCTAGTGTTGTGGGTCTATCGATGTAGGTTTCCCCTTGCAGGAATCCACTCTCTCTATCGTTGGACAATGACTAACCCATTTCCTCCGCCCACATTGTTGGCCTCATGTTTTTCTTCACCATCTGATATCCACACTAGTTCTAATCTTCGCAATCTCAGCGACCATGCCTACCGCCATACCCAAGATTAAATGTGTGCCATAAATGCACTTTTTCCTATAAATATGCACCCATGCTTGTCATTTTCATCAATGCATTTTTAATGTTTCAATGAGAAAAATGGAGAAAAAAGACCTTGCACTCGCATAAGCTTACGTTGGATCGAAATCAAGGTTATCATCAGATTATTGTGTTGTTTTCAAGTACGCCCATGTTTGAAATCTCAAAATGGGTCTTTTTCAAGGTTAGGGTTTTTAAATTAATGTGAAATTCTTCAAAGTTAACCCTGCATTTCCCCCACAACCTTCGCTATGATCAGCTCTGCCTAAGTGGTTTACTCCTAGTGTTTACATTCCTTAAACAAACACTCAAATGGCACCCTCAAAGTTGTGCAGAATCCCTTCATTCTACCACCATTCTTGGTGCGACATAGCTCTCTTTTTGGCCCACACCCTTTCCACCACTGCCTCATTTAAACTAAGGAAACCGTAGGAAAAATGGTTAAGTATTTACCCCATGCGAAGTGGCCATGCCGATGATTGATTGTGGACCACTGCATTCTTTTTGTTGTTATTCAATGACATATCCCGATCGCCTTTTGCACTACAGGTCCCACCGTCACCTTTGCCGCCGATCGCCCAAAATTTCACAAAGTCCAAGAGGACTTACAGGCCGATGCTTGCAAGCCACCACATTCAGCTCACCATCGCTCAAGTGTTACTGCTTAGTGGTGAAATCATCTTTTTAGTCTATAATGTAGACTCCAACCCTTTTGTCACCGTTCCAAAACTGCCTAACACCAAAATGACCAAGTTGAAGATAGTATGCAGACCAACCCATGTGGATGGCCACATGTGGGTGGCTATTTCCCTACTACCATCCCCTAACGTCCATGCACCCATGACCTACCACATGGTAGGTTTCACAGAGGACTCTTCCCTCTCTAAAACTTGAGAGTTGTAAACACATATCACAGGTTTGCGAGCTCGCTGCGGGTCTGCTAGTGTGGACAATCACCTATGGACCACCATCCCTTCAACACTATCCCTAATGATAACCTTTCAATGGCGGCTTGATATCTCCTCACCACATCTCCTAAAATGATTAAACGTCAAGACATGATGCCCAATGCTCGAGGTGCCCACGGGTCCAGCAATGCGGACTTCCGCCTATGGGTTTTCGTCCCTTGAATTTCGTTGCTTAATAGAGGAAACTCCGAATGTCCTTTAGCCTTCCTATGTCTACATGCCTTAGACCTGCAAATGCATCAAAGCTCAATCAAGCAACTTCAAGTTCCTCACAACCAATTATCGCACATGCCAAACTACCTCACCAAAATTTTGACTGCCAAATTTATAATGCAGAATTCTTGTTGCGAGCGGCCGCTTGTGGGTCTCTATGGCCCCAACACTATCCCGCTCCTAGTCCTTCCTGATGGCTTCTATCCTAGGGAAACCGACATCCTTTGGCCCACATTTGTGCATATGATCCAAGTAAGCTTTACACGAGGATTAATGATGAATTTCATGATATTTTAATGGTATATGAATGGATCTAATGCTCATTTGTAGGATTTAACTACCACTTACCCTGATTTATATATGAATGCACTTACTACATCTTATTTAAACAAGATTTATGGAACCTATTGTGGGTCCATCGAGGAAGTCTACAGAGAAAGCTGATAAAGGAAAGAAACTTGCACATGTGCTGAGGGGAAAAGAGGAGAAAGATCAAATGAAATATCAGTTTCACGGGGTGGAGTGTACCTCCAAGCTCTCTTCTACCTAGGACTCAGTATTAGACACAAATCTAGGGCATGTAGATATAGATGAGTTCTAGAAAATGGTAATTGTTAACCCTACGATAAAAAATGCATGCAAGATCAATGCAAGTGGCCTCGCCAAGGCGTCTGACTTTCCTCCCATGCTAGTTTCCCCAGAATTGGTCCTAGCTTTTCGAGAGCTTACCACAACAACAGAAAGATCATTGATCACAATGGGAGGGTGTTGGAAGTCTTTTTTACTAAATCTATTGGCCGCACATTCCACATCCTCACATTTGACACAATAGAGGAAGTAATGAAAGAGCATGCTAAAAACATGTGGAAATAGGACCCTTTCAGATGTAAAAGAATAATCAACCAACACTGGTTGAAAGAAAAAAGGGGCAACACCGCCAATGTACTCCAAGAGCTATTCAAAAGTGACTTATTTGAGGAATACCATGATTTGGTTACTCTATTGAGCAAGGTAATGGGCCTACCAACTGTCACTTTCTTCAAAGAGTGGATGCTCTACTTTATTGAGGAGATCATCCAAGGGGAGGCCAAGTTCCATTGGGCCAAGATGATTAGTGACAATTTACATAATCAGCTCATGGCCTTCAAGAAAACCTCCCAATTTCACATGACATCATATCTGGTGTACCTCCTTGCAGAGGTCCCATACAAAGGACTTTTTAGTGTAGGACAATTGGGAACAAAGAAAGGAGAGCTCAAAGTCTATGATTGCTACCTGTGAACCTAGAATTTTGTGTCACCTATACATACCACAACAAACAAGCATGATGTTAGATCAAATGCAGGAGAGAACCAAGGTTCCCCATGAAATTAGATTGTAACATTAAAATAGGAAAACAAGTGAAGCACAATATAAATGGAAGTAAGAAAATCCTATTCTAATGAACAACTATAAATCTCATGGGGGAATTGGTGCTGATTGGTATGTCGAAATCATCCCTTTCCCAATTCCTATTGTAAGCATGATGATTGTTGATTGGTGAGATTAGCTGGCTTGAATGGAGTGAGCAAGATTAGCTCTCAATTCAAGAGAATAACCTTGCATGAAAACCGTGGAATGAAGATGGATTTGAGCATAGTAAGTTTACTCAAATTTTTTGTGGATGAATAAGAGGAGAGAAACATTCAATTTATAGATTTCCAAACTAGAAAAGAGAGTGAAATAGAGCAATGTGGGATCATTCAACATCCAATGGCCAAGTGCCAGTTATCAAGATGTGAATGGTTGAAGCTTGTGCACATTTTGGCCAAAGTTCCAATAAATACAATTAAGTGGAATTTCAAATTGGAGAAATGACATGTGAGAGGAAAAAAGGAATGAAATAAATGCCACTTGGCTCAATGCACAAGGACATGTAAGAGGATTGAATGCGTTGTTGGATGTACAAGTCCACTTGGACTTTTTGAATTCAAATGAGGGAATATTCCCTTTTGATGCTATGTGAGGGAAAATAGAGAATTAAATAAATCAAAGTAATTGATTTATTGTGCAAGTTGCATTCTCTAGACGATTTTAATGAAAGGTATTAACTTAATCAAGGTTTTGATTAATTTAATGAAGGATTAGATGATTTGATAATTTTGACTTAAATAGATGAATTAATTTAAATCAGAATTGAGAAGAAATGATTAACTAAATAAATGATTTTGATTTATTTAACCAAAGAGGAATATGTTAGATTAAATCAAATAAGGTTTAATTCATTTAATTTAATAAGAGGACTTTAGAGAATTTAATCAAATAAAATGATTTATTTAATTAAACAAAAACTTAAGGTTAATTAAATTAAACTGATAAATTTAATCAATGGAGGAGAAAGACTTTATCAAATGAATAATGATTCATTAAATTAAGAGATAGAATATAATGAAATGCTAAGAGTATGATTTAGGAAGAAATGTTGATAATAATCAAGATCAATTATTTCGAACCGAACTTGTTTATTTTCCATGTCTACACTACCCCTAGTTGCAATATAGAAACTTCAAGAGAGAGTACAAGAGGATAAATGATGCCTTTATTACACACATAATCAGACTCTTGGGGGGAGATTTTGAGAGAAGGGTATCACACAACTCAAATTCCTTGATTAGATAGTTTGGGTACCTGTTCATATAGTTGCCAAAGTTTAGATACATTATAATAGAGGGATTCTTGGAAAGACCCTATCGGTTGCCTCACTATCCAAATGACCATATAATATTACTAGAGGTTTCCAGGCAATTGTATAATGCTCGCACAGTATTGAGTGATAATTACCAATTTGGGATCCTATATCCCCTAACCTTCAGGAAATGAATGTATTCTTGCCCCCACTCAATGTTGAAAATATTCGGATAGGGAGTTAGCAGAGTATAACCTAGATCCCCATACCGATTGGGGAAGGATGGACCCCTATGGAAAGTTGAAGAAATGGGTCAGAAGACAATATTCCCATCAACCCCAAGTCAAGGACTTCTAGGAAACCTATGTAGATGATAAAGAAGTGTGAAGGAGGCACTATATGAGAATGATGACCCAGTTCATGAAGACGATGAAACTATTCCCTATGCTTGACCAAATAGTGGAGGAAGACAACAATATTGTGGATGATTGATATAACAATGTGGCTAACTTGCCCCTACCTGTGATAGATTGGAATGAGGAAGAGGTCACTGACCTTGATATATTGACATGACCCATTGAAAATAGAATGAGGTAGTAGATAGATGCCCAGATTGCCCATATCAAGGTGCAAGGCATTGAATTCACATATGGTGAGCTCAAGGATTAGCTTGAAATTGAAATAGATAGTGGAGCAACTGTGACCTCATCAGAAGAATTTTCCAAGTCCCCATTGATGATAAGCTTAAAGAAAAGGAACGATGTACCCGAGCATCAACCAAAACAAAAGGTGTATTCTAGAAAATCCACTGAGGCAGTCATCCAAGAGAGCAATGAAGGTAGGTATGATTGTACGACTGAGATGCCCACCATCTAGGAGGAGTATCCCCAACACAAAGAAGAATAATATGAGTAGCCATGTTTTCCTCCCACCACTTTCGCTCCCACTGCCACTGTCACCACCACTCCTCCACCTTCCACCTCTTAGGATTTTCCTGTCTTTTCTCTGCCCGCTATGGATATCTTAGTCCACCTCACCTTCACCTCACTGAGTTCTCTGGTGATGATACTTGACTCCTCCTCCTCCACTATGTCCACACTATCATCTTCTTTGCTCCCCCTCCATTGCCTACTTTCTCTACTCCACGGCCTGCAATGCCCATTTTTACCATACCACCTCTTACTTTGTTTCATGCTTTCATGGCATACATGTAGAACATCCCCACTAAACTTTTTAAGGTAATCCTTGAACCTTTGACTCAATCTTTGCTGGTCCAAATTGTTGTTTCCTTACCTCTTCCTCCACCACCCACAAAGCCACTAAAGATGGAAACTACAATGCAAATATTATAAGAGATGGAGAAACATCATGTAGAACAACCAAGAGAGGCTGAAAATGATGTAATTAAGTACCCTGAGGACTTTGATCAAGATGATTACTTTGAGCACCTAGAAGGTGGGCTAAACATAAATTTGGATAAAGTGGAATCCGATGAAGAGTGGTCACCTTCTTCTTCAGAAGACACTGAATCTCCCAACGAGCGATATATAATAGAAACATCAGACTAGGAATTGGATGAAGAGCTACCCCAACAACCCAAGGAGGTGGGTAAAAAGGATGATCCTAAAGGAAACCTCTCTGAAGAGAAAGCTAACACTGATGTGGATGTGGAGATACCCGAAAAGAGTCCACTAACTAGCCAAGATAAGGACCTGGTCTAGGAAGAAGAAGTGTCTCTCAAGAAGGAGGAAGAAAAAGAGAAATAAGAAGAGGATGTGCCAAGGAAGAGCCTCGAGCTTGAGCACCATGATGAGTGCAAATAATAGAAGGCACCCAAAGAAGAATGCATCAATGAAGAGGAGCAACTTCAAAATTAAACAAGGAGAGGAGGGTGATCATAAATCACCTAAAGAACAAACCAAGGTGCTTGACTAGATAGAATGAAAATTGCAAAAGAAAACTCCTATGGCCATTGACCCAAAGGCCAAACTTGAGGAAATACTAGCCAGAGAAAAAAAAGGGACAAGAAAAGAGAAGAAGCCCAAGGTCCATTCTCATATCATGATAGACACTTCTGGATCCCGAACGGTGCAGATTGCCACCCTTATAATAGACAAAGATACAGATGACATGCAAGGCCAAAGTTATAGTATATCAACAATCAACCTAGGGACATCGACCTGAGAACAAAAGATAGATGAATTCCAAGGGTCGGTAGCCAACATCATGCAACATATGAATGAATATCAGTCCACTAAAGAAGAGTTGATGGAATAAGTGGCAGATCTCATTGTCTATATCTAGCAATGGACTTCCATGGAAGAAGAGACTCCCACAATGTCATCCATGCTCGCTCTCCAATCCCAGGATGAGCTCAATAGAATGGAAAAGATGAAGAACTGGACCAAGTCCACAATGGATTGGTTCAACTCTGTGCTAAACAATAGCAACATGAGAATCTACCATGCTATTTAGGAATTCAACAAGTTCCTAGGGTTGTAGAAGCAAATTGAGGAAATGAGAAGGACATGCAATAGGTTCTCCGAGCTATACAAAATCTTGTACCCTAAGCTCAAGAGCACCATCAAACTCTCCCGAGAAATATGGGAAAAGGAGTTGGAGCTCATAAAAAGATGATCACTGGCTAGTGGAGACATGGAAAATGAGCTTAGCTTATAGGAAGGATGTCTAAGAGAAGGCTTTGCATGAGTTGGAGATCAATCTTGAATGGGTTGAAGAACTTTGTGCTGACAATGAGGATTATTTGAAAATGATGACGAATTATGAGATGCTTGCTCTAGAGATAGATCCAAAGAAGATCAAGCCATTCTTCCACAAGAAGATGGAGCAATAAGCTACAAAAACACTATCACTAGACTTTATGTACTTTACTACCAGGGCTTTCGTGCAGTCTGAGCAGATCATCAAGGCCACCCCAAAAATGCACCAAGAGTTGGGAGCATATTACTGATAGACACAAGAAGATATCCTTCCAGATCCTTCAGTCTGATATCATGGAATGGGACAAGCTTCAAGCGTTGATCAGGAAATTCATGGAGTATGCTTCTCTCCAGAACAATGCAGGAAATCTGGTCAGAGATATGAATATTTGAAATTATAACTGCAAAGGGATGGTAATCACTTTAGGACAAAATTTCTATAGTTCTAGTTTCACTACATGACAAAATAGGGAGAAAGACAAGAATGTATTTTATATTGTCATATATTTGGGGGTAGGTGAAACCCTAATGTAAAATGAATCTAAACCACACAATGAAAGTTAATCCTTTCCATTGATTTTTCTTTTGGAAAACTATAAATAGGGGGTCTCCTCTCATTTTCAAAGAGAGAGTTGAGTTGTGTAAAGGAATGCTACATAAATTTATTGAGAATATCATTATTTTGATGTATTCTTGTGTTTCTTCACATGTGTGCATGATTCATTCTCCCAATCTTAGATTTAGCTTTGTTGTTCTAGTTTTAATTTTCTTTTAGTTGCTAGTTTATGTTGTGCTTTAATGGTGGAGTATGTTGTTGTGTTTAATGACTTCTTGTCTCATAATTTTTGCTCTTTATTGATGATAAACTTCTTTGTAAAGTTAGTCTGAGCTTATTTCCCATGCTGCACTTGAAGGTCAATCTTTATTCATGCTTTAATGGTGAATGAATGGTTTGAAAATATGTAGACCCTAGAATATTGTACTAGTTTTATGAGACTATAGGCCATCCTTGGTTAAGTGGAACTCAGTTTTAGGAAGGCTATCCACTATAGTGTCCTCCATTATTACTGTTCAACATTAGTTGCAGCTTTAGAAAACTCCCTACCCCTTTCCCCTTTTTACTTTTATTTACTAGAGTTAGAACAAAGTTCCAACATCATCAAAGAGTCATATTTGATGAGTGAAGAGGAGTTTTAGCTTGATGTCTTGAACTTGCAACAACTATGCATCCATTTCTAGAACTCATAAACTCCTTTTTTCAATCCAATTCCCTCCATTCTCAACTGACCATAAATGCCCTTTGTGATTACCAGCAAATCACATCAACCAACTAAATTATTTCAAGCATTGTCATGACCTGACACCGGAGAGACCTTGGGGTGATTATATGAAACTTAGTTGCACATTATCACCTTTCAAGAGAGGCATTTCACTTGTACATTGTCTGTGTTGAGAAGCGAAAAAACACCCATCAACACTTACCATGATGAAATTCCCCTCCTTCATGCACTTGTGTACTGCTCTTCGTGATTATCAAAATTTGGTTAGTAGTCGAGATACAAAATCCACTTCTTGTCATAGTGAGAAGTCCGAATCTGCAAACCAAAACAATTCTCAAACTTTTAGGAAATAAAAAAGGCTTCATTCAATTCAATCCCCCTCAGCAAAAAACTCAAAATTTCAATAACCAAGTGGCAGTTGTTAAAGCCATGATACCCTTTAGCTATGGGAACCCGAAAAGACAATTCACTCCCTTATCTGATACCCTTCACAACACAATGTCACAACTCTTAGAACATAAAATGATTACCTTGCCTCCCATTAAAACTCTCGATCCTCATAAACCATTACCTACAAGCTATAGACAAAACTCTTACTATCATTATCACCGACAAAATGGACATGACATGGAACATTGTAAGCATCTCAAACATCTTGTGCAAGACCTCATCGATTTTGTTTGTATTTCTATTGGAGGTGTTAGTGATCAAGGAAATAAGTTTGCTGCCCCTCCTAACTAGAACTTGCAGATCTTTACCAACCCTATGCCTAATCATAAAATTTCATTTTCCAAAGCTACAAAAACTACAAAGAATGATGTGATGAATGTTGATACAGATGATGATAACAATGATACTATTCAACATGGTCCTATAGATAATGATCCTATGGATGATATGGTAGGAGTGATAGACACCATTCCTTATAAGGGCTGAACTGAAAAGATTCTTGAGATTTATTTCTCCTCACAAGACATACTTAAACATCCACCTAATGGTCCTCCTTACATAGCTGGTCGAACCTATGATAAGCCTACTAATGGGATACTAATAGACCCCATCTGTGGAGATAATGTGATCACCAAAGAATTCTTAATTCTGCATGAACTCTATCAAGATATATATGATAAAAAAAAAGAATGGATCAAGATGCATAATGGTTTTGCTTTCCCTATGATGGGATCGATCACTCTTCCTTTACAAATAGGACCGAAAAAAATAGATATCTCATTCTCCATCATCCTGTAGTTAAACCAATTTCATGTGAAGATAGGCCATCCATGGATTTTCTCCATTAATGTCATCCCATATGTCATACGTAAATTCTTAAAGTTTCCCTTTCACAATGAAATATTTACCATCCATCATAGTGGCTTTACCCCTTGTCTTCTCGTGGAAAATTTTCCTTAGATTTATTTTGGCTCAAGCCTATAGAACCTATCAAACCATGAGAAGAATTATTTTTCAAATCCTATAAAAAGTTCAAGGAAAAGAAAATAGCAGAATTATCCCTCTGAAACATGCCTCCACCTACTACCGAGCCTATCATCATTGGAAAAGCCATGATTGAACCTAAATAAATTCCAAATGACCAAGACTAACCTAAGACAAAACCTTCACCCACTTCCTACAAAATACCAAGAGATAACAAAACTAATCCCATCACTCCTACTAGAATAAAACAAGTTTACAAAGTCAAAGAGAAAGTGGTCAGAAAACCTCCCATGGTTTTTTTTGTTCCACCCCTTAGGGAAGAAAAGAAACCTATGGTTGATCAACATGCTCCTACACAAACACAACTTTAAAATAGATCTAAAAGAAATAGAAGTGCTAGAGAGCATAGGCATAGACATTGTTCTCTTGCTCACAAGTTACATGACGAAATAAACTAAGAAAATCAAGATCCAAACTTGATTGAAGCAATGCATGATGAGTCTACCTCTTTTCTGAAACAAAAAGATCCTATAACACAACCACAACAAGAGCTAAACCCTTCTTTAGAAATTATCATTCAACCTCATGTTGTGATTAATTTAGATGATGAGGAGGAGATTATTAAAATTGATGAAGAGGTATAAAAGGAATTGAATACATTATTTTCCTCTTCTATGAGCTTAAAAGATAATTCTCCTAGGAAGAGTGGTGAACTTGGTAATGACCCTAGTTCGACACTTGCTATTGTCCCTTTGGCTAGTTTCCCTCCTTCGATATATAATGAACATGATTGGGATGCGGATGACCTACTTTAGGTTGACTCGCATGTGCCTTAATAGTCTTTTGAATTATTTCTTTTGTATTGTCTTTTACGTGATGGCATGTGCATGATGTGATCCCTCATGATGTTTTTTTTGATATTATCTCTCTGTTTTTGTGGCATTCCTTTATTTGTACATTCATTCTTCTATATGTAGTAAATATTTTATCTTTTTCTTGTGTTTTCCATTTGGGGATGATGCAAGGTGTCGAGACATTCATGTATCTTCCATGTTGACCCAAAATATTTTTCTTTGTCATTTGATTGGTCTTGTGTTTTCCTTTTGGGATGACACAAGGCATTGAGACATTCATGTCTATTCTATGTTGACCCAAAAGATTTTCCTTTACTTTTCTTTATTTCTTTTCTTTGTTTTGTGTTTTCCTTTTGGGGATGATGCAAGGCATTGGGGTATTCATGTCTCTTCCATGTTGACTCGAAAGGTTTTTCTTTGTTTTCACTCTCTTTGTGTCATTCTTCCGGTTCTATGCATACTCGGGGAATGATGATAGTTTCGATCTCTCTAAAAACATTGTAGCAAGAACATATTGAACCCAAATCCATAGATCCTTTATGTATGTTTGGAATTTCATTTTGGGGGCAACCCCTTTTCTCTTTTCTTTTGCATGACGAAGCTTCATTTGGAAACATATGACTTGGCATATGGCTTTCTAAGTTAGCTCTCATGTCTTCTTTGTTGTTAGAATTTTTCATTTGCTGCTTTAAAGTAATTTCTCACAGCATGGAGTTCAATAATTTCTTTAAAGTGGGGGTATATATTGGCATTATTATTTTGCATTTGTTTCTCTCATGTTTCATGGTGCAGTTTGTAATGATGGATTATGTTTTGCAATTTCAAAACTAGGTTAGTAACACTTGCAAGTTAATAAAAACATCAAGCAATCAAATGCATAAGGAGAAAATAACAAGAAATGAAGGAAATTCAAAGGTTCTCACCCATTCCTATGCTCCATGGCTGACTTCAATTGCACCTTCTCAATCTTGTTGTTGTGATAATGGATGCCCTCAGATTTGTATATGTGAGCAAATCTTAAAATGTCTAGTCCTAACAATGCCTTTGAAGGATTTCTAAATAACTCTATGCAAAATAGAAAGTTAATTCTATTATGCAAGAAATAATAAGCCTAAGCTGATATGAAAATAATGATATTCTCAATAATACTAAGACATAAATCCCAAAAGTGAGATCAAGATTGTCATTTTATAGAAAATGCAATCTTGAACAGATGGATGAGATGAGAGATTGAGAAATGCCCTAGAATCAAAGGTCAAGATTCAATAAGGCAGCTCTCAATTAGGGTTAGGGCAATAATCCCCAAATGTGTGGAGAAGATTTAATTTAAGAAATTAAATCAATGGTGGAGAATAAATATGACATTGAGATGAAATTAGTAAAAATTAGAAGATAAGGGGATGAGATTTTAGAAAATTAGTAATTCTAGCAATTACTTGATTTGTAGAAGAATATTTCCCTTTTGAATTAAATTAATTCAAAATATGGATTTGTGAGATAATGAGTAATTGATTTTTGAAATTAATTACTAAAAAGAAGAATCAGTTAACAATGTGAAGTCATTTTTAAATAAATTGTTTTATTTAAAAATAGGGAAATGTCACATAAGAAAATTAAATAATTAAAAATAATTATTTAATTTAGAAGAGTAGTTAATTAATTAAAGAAATTAATGAATTTATTTAATTAAGAAAGGATTTAGGAATTAGTGACATATTAGAATAAATACATAAGATTTATTTATTTAATAATCATGAAGAATGTAAGATTATGAATTAATTAAATAATTATGAATTATTCAATTAATAGTTGAATGTGGGTTAGAAACATAATTACAATGTCATAATTATGCTTAGGATGAAAGATGGTAAAATAGTGGTCGTAGGCCTAAGTCATTTTTATGTGTCTACATTTTCCCCTCTTTGTCATAATGTAGTTTATCATGTCATGACAAAGAAAACAAGTACAGGATCTGCCCCAGCGAAGGTACGAAGTGCCTATGCCTCCTCGGGAAAATTTTTGAATTTCGACCCGGGGTCAGAAAAATTTGAAAAATATCCCAACTACTCAAATTAATGACCAGATAAGTAACAATGCAAATGGTTAAAAGAACGGAGGACATTGAATCAACGAAAATGCCAGTTAAAGGCAATCAAATGAGTCTCCAGTACAACCTACTAGGTCAAAACCCTAATTTTCACCCTATAAATAGGTTGAAAAGGTCTATCCAAGTGTCATTTTCTCATTTGCTAAATAGGAATTTCACATATCAGAGCTCAAAGCGATGATGGTGATTCCAGTGACCACCCACTGTGGATACCACATGCAGAATTTCTGACGACCCGAGTGTGTAGAGGCACCGGTAAGTACCCTATCCCCCTTATAAATTTTTGAATTTAATGCACTTATGAGGGTTAAAATTGAGTTGAAAAAATGTGTTGCGACGCAAATGCTATTGTGTAAGCTGCAATTGCCTTTGCATTCACCACATTTGTTTGTGTCGCGATGCAAGTGCAACGGGAAGGTGGGCTAGTTTGTTAAGTTGTGCATTTGCGAGGGTAAATGAGGCAATATGCGACACATCTGTACTGTTGCATCGCAATTGCCAAGTCGAGCGCCGCAAATGTGAAACTGTGACACGATTGCATGTATATGCAATGCAAATGTTGTTAGGTCGCGCAACTACTAGATAGAGTGACACACTTGATAAATTGTGATGCAATTTCCATGTTCAGAGCTGCATTTGACAAATTGTGACACAATTATGGTCAACACAACGCAATTGCCGTTGATCAAAGTTGACTTCCATTTTGGATGCATTTTAATTTTAGTAATGCTGACCTGCGGGTGCTAACTCATGTTTCTGTATGTGTAGGTGTGATTGGTTCCGATTTACACATGCGAGTCTAGGCCGGTGACCTATTCCTTCAGAGATCGCCTATGCGATAGACAAAGACAATGACTGATGGCACTAGGTCTGTATCATATCACTTATATGCCCATTATTCGGGCAAATAGGGGTTTGCTGACAACTCCTTGTGAGAGGTGGCATTTAGAGACCTACTCATTTCACCTACCTACTAGAGAGGTGACAGTGACTTTGGAGGATGTCTACTGTATTCTCTGCATTTCGATTAGCAGAGAGAGAGTTGTCTATGATCCACACCAAGGGTGATAGGCCTTATCAAAGATGTATGAGGGTGTCGATGGTGTCTAGTTAGGTATGGATGGTTATGAGATTGGGTGGGATGTTGTAGCGAACCAGTTTCCCAAGTGGGACGCTATGTTGATGACACTGATTGCCGGAGTGTTGATTCTAGATCACCATGGTCATGGATTTCCCATTGGATGGGGGGATGTACTCGTCTATATGTGAGGACAAAGGACTATTTTTGCTTGGGGACCTTATTTTCTGACCATGCTTTATCATCAGCTACATGGGGTTGTTTATCACTGGGGTCACAGTATCACCTGCGGGACTACCTTACTCATGATCTAGGTATGGGAGCGCATTCCCATTTTTTGACCACTGGTGTAGATTCAATAGTTAGGTGATGGGATGCCGTATGTTTACCTATATGTGGGATCAGTTTGCCAGACTCGTGTGGGAGATACTAGGTACTGGCATCATCAGATTGATATGATAATCAGTTTTGTCTAGAGGCCTTATAGAGATTTTTGTCAGTGGCCTGATGAGGATAGCCATTTATCCTTTTCTAGACAGTTCCGATATTTGATTGGCCGCATGGTTCAGAGTCAATAAGTACTATGGTAGTTCGAAGAGCAATAGGATGTGCCAGTAGGCACAACAGAGTATGCTTGATCTTCTAGGGAGACCATGTGGGGGCCTCCAATAGCAGTGACAGTGGCTGAGCAGCAGGTCGATGGTTTAGTTGCAGTGCAGTGGATGTGGAGGGGGGGTCCCACAGATCCAGGGACATTAGCTGAGTTCGACGCCTGGTGGCAGATTCACAGGCCTATCCCCTTGATAGATCCAAATGGTCCTCCACGTATAGATCAAAGGTCAGTTATCCCATGGGTACCGAGATGAGGTCGGGGTGGCAGGGATGGAGGCAGAGATGGCAAAGAGGCTGGGGGAAGAGATGGAGGTAGGGGAGATGGAGGCAGAGATGGAGGCAGGGGGGTGGAGGCAGAGGAGATAGGGATGATGGGGGTGACAGAGGAGGAGGGGATGGCAGGGGGTGAGGAGGAGGAGGGATGGTAGAGGGCAGAGGCAACCCAGGAGAGTTTGGAGGAGAGTGGGAGGTGTACCACTGTCACCTATCTGAGAGGAGGGTGAGGAGAGAGAGATTTCAGCCAAGCAAGAGGCAGTGGAGCAGGTCAGAGGGGGGGAGGAGGAGGTGAAGGTTAGGGGTGGAGAGGAGGCAGAGGTGAGGGGTGGAGAGGAGGTGGTAGAGATGGATCCATTTGTCGGGGGACATCCTCTTGATATAGATGTGGAGGAGATCCGGGCAGGGGAGGAGAGGGATGAGGAGGAGGATGAGGAGGAGGATGAGGTAGACTAGAGGTTGTAGGAGCATATGTTTACTAGGGATGATGAGGGTGACAAATCACCTATTTTTCCTACTGATTCTACCATTGATCAGAGGATCACAGATCTTCAGAGCAGACTTGATGTGGCCTTGTCTCAGAACAAGGCCTTGGCGGTGGAGCTAGAGGTCACCCGAGTAGAGAGGGATCATGTCGTCCTTCGATGGCAGGAGTCAGACTGATGAGTCACTGAGTTTGCAGAGTTATGCTCTGGGCTGAAAGGGGACATGGCTAGAGAGCTAGCTAGGATGGTAGAGAGTAGGGGGTGGTATAGGTTATTATATAAGCAGGCAGTTCCCCCAGAGAGATGGGACCTAGGATTGTCTCGATCCTATAGTAGGACAGGTAGTGGTAGTCAGACACACAGTAGCAGCAAGTCACATAGTGGCAGTCATACTAGTGCTGGGGGGTCCACTGCATCAGGTCAGTCATCAGGCCATAGGTCACATAGCTCGCACAGGAATTCATCAAGCCATAGCCACAAGTCAGAGCATGGGCATAGAGTAGTGTCATTAGGACACCAGATAGAGCAGAGCCATCCTCATGTTACCGAGGCCTCGGGCTCTCAGAGTCAGACTCAGGACACCAATCACATTCAGGTCACATTTCACGTGGTTGATTAGGCACAACCACCTCGCAGTTCACCTCCATGGGATGGAGGAGGGCCATCATAGGACTGATTTTTTTAAACACTTGTATATTTTTGATATTCGAGCCTGTGAGCTCCATTTTTGGGATACCATATGACTCTATCCTGTGACATGACATGTTTTTGAGATTATATATATGATACAGTTTTGATGTGGCCTATATGATGTTATGTGTCATGGTATTCTAATGCTGTATCATATGCTTATGAGATGCTTTAATGATGCTATGAGGTGTATGGATATTATGCTTACGTTTATGAAAGCAATTATGGATGTGGTTATGTATGCATTGTGTAATGTGATGATGATGTGATTCTTATATGCTAATGCAAATGTTTATTTATGATGCCTATATGTTGATGCAAATGATTTTTTTATGATGTGAGATGAATCTAAATGCTAGCGTTATGCAATGTGAATTATGAAATTCTCATGTGATCATGTATGCAACTATTTTTTTTTGTGTCACAAGATATCATCAAAGAACGAGAGAAAAAGAAGGTGAAGATTGATGTTAGTGCGAAGAAAGATATGCATGTTAGTGCAGAAATTAAAAATCCTTCAAAGATTTTCTATAGTACTATCCTAGTTATTGCTCTTTAATCATCATTGGGCGAAAATGTCATGATGACCGACAAACACTATGATATGACGTAGATCAATAGTGTGCAAGGTCTAACCATCATGTAGATCAATAGTCGCAAAATATGATCATGACTCATACGGGGACCATAATTTCCCCTAGTCCTTTTGTCATGACCAACTGTCAGAAAAGCCAAACTAATCATGAGACATCATTGCTTCTCTAAATCTTGATGTCAGGACATCCTTGAGAAACTAGCCACATGATAGTAAAAAATAGATAGGAAAATCATCGTACTACATCATTGCTTCTCTAAATCCTGAAGTCAGGACATCCTGGAGAAAATAATAGTAGGGTGATAAGTAGACAAGGATAATCATCATGATATGTCATGGTTTCTAGGACATAAGGAACTAATATCATGATAATCATCAAAAAGACAAAAAAAATTTGCCAAGTGTTTTTAATGTCAAGTGTTTTAATGTTGAGCGATATCAAATTTAGGAAGGACATATCCTAAATGACGTTGATATCTAGGAGATTGATTCTCAGAGTTAGGAGAATCCATCGAAATGCTAGATGACAAGGACAATGCTTAGGAAGGACACATCCAAAAGCATAAAGAAATGATGAGATTTTCTCTTTAGAAGGACACATCTGAAGAAGAACCCAAAGATTTTTCCAGGTTAAATTGTCTCAATAGGATTTTGACTACATGTCATTGGTGACATGCTCAATTGACTAAAAGTGTTGATGAAATAGATTGCCGATAGATTGATAGTTTGAGATTGACATAAGATTTGCTTGATTTGAAGATAGCTCGACATGTGTAAAAATTTTGTGCCATGAACCCTAATGGATTGACCTAGTGTGGCCTCGGAGGCTCATCTATTGATGGCCTTGCCTACATCGTGCACTCAAAGACCTCGTAGTTCGACATGACCAATGACGTTGTCCAATGGAAAAAAGTTTGAATCATGATTTTATTGCAACAAACCTAGAAAGACTGACCTAATGTCTCGGGGATTCAAAGATGAATCTTTCCTACGTAGCAAATACACAGAGACAACGCAGTTTCGACTATGATGAAAGATTGATTGACATGATTGATTGAGTTGATCATACTAACTTTGACTCTGTTTTTGGGATTTTCACATTGATTTGGATGTTTTTGTATTTTCTCAGGACGTTTTCAAATTTTAAGGATTTTTTCAGGACTTTTTTTGATTTTTTATGATTTTTTCAAGAATTTTTCTGATTTTTAGGATTTTTTCAGGAATTTTTAAGGATGAAGGATCATGCACGATACCCACTGTAGTGACATGATAAAGGTCTTTCCCCTAGATAGAGTGGGGATTATCCAAATCCAATGATGTGGACATAGGCAGACACAAGGCAAAGGCAAGAGTACGCAAGGGATGATATCAACCAAATACTAACTTTGGCTAGAATTGATAGAACATAGGACGAATGTCATGAATGTGTCAGCTCTTTGTGATTGTGACAAATGGATAAAGGTTGATTTGAGTAACAGAAGATGGCAAAGCAATGATCGACTACACATGGTACCTGTTTGCCAGCTTTTCACCATGGTACCTATCCAAAGCACCTATTTTCCAGGTTTTCACTATTGGATGAATTCATTTCTTTTTACTATTTTTGCCATTTTTTGATTTTTTTGGTGTCACAAAGACACCTGTTTGCCAGTTTTTCATCAAGGGATGAATTTTTCTTTATTTTTCATTTTTTTTGTATTTTTAGGTTTTAGCCTAGCCCTCTGATGCTATGTGTAGAACTTCTCAGATGTAAGTTAATGATGGGTTATGTTAGCTGTTCTCCATTAGGTGTGGCCAACTGATAAGCCCCGAAACCAAATGCAACAATAATGATATAAGGACCAAGCCAATAAGCCTCAAAATTTTTGGGCTTTTCACGGTCCGCCTAATTTCTGGGGTTCTACATGAGAACCAAGTCACCGATTTCAAAATTTCTCACCATTACTCTTTTGTTATAACTTCGGTAGAGCCGATTTTGATATGCCTGTAGATGATTTAAGGCATTTTGTCATATTTCTTGTAGCATTTCTAGCTCATGTAGGTGAGTATGTCTATACTCTTCATCATCAATTATTGATTTCAAGGAGACTCATAGAGAAGGAATTTTGACCTTGATGGGTAATATGGCCTTAGATCCGTAAACCAGGGAAAATGGAGTGGCTCCAGTGGGGGTACGAATGCTGGTACGATAGGCCCATAAAACAAGATTAAGTTGCAGGTGCCAATCTCATCCAGCATCATTGATGGTCTTCTTCAGAATGTGAAGGATTGTTTTATTTGACACATCAGCTTGGTAGTTACCTTGTGGGCAACATGGGGTGGAAAAATGGTGTTGGATGTGGAATCGCTCACAGAGTTCACGGACGTCCTAATGTTTGAATGGATTGTCATTATCTGTGATGATGGATTGTGGGACACCATATCGGCAGATGATGTAATTTAGAATAAACTTGGATATTTGCTTACCGGTGATGTATGTGAGAGGGATGGCTTCAATCCACTTAGTAAAATACTGAGTGGCGGTGATTATGAATTTATGGTCATTAGAAGAGGATGGATGGATCTTACCCATGAGGTTGAATCCCCATTGTTTGAAAGGCCATGGAGAAGTAATCGGTCTCAATTCTTGTGCAGGTGCATGAACTAGGTCACTATGCCCCTGAAATTTCTGACATGTTCTAACAAATTGAAGAGCATCTTTTTCCAATGTCGGCCAGTAGTAGCCTAGTCTAGTGACTTTTTGAGCTAACATTGGACCACTCGAATGAGATCCACATATACCCTCATGTACTTCTCATAAAGTCATTTGGGCTTCATCAGTGTCGAGACAACGAAGAAGGGTGTTATCAAAGCCATGATAGTATAAGGTGTCACTGACGATGGTATGTCTAGCTGCTTTTCAGATAAAGGATTTTCGTTGGTTGTTGGACAGGTCGGGTGGGAGGGTTTGGGACTTAAGATAGTCATATATGTTTGGATACCAAGGTGAACTAGGACCAACAATCTCACACACCATTTCTGACTCTGGAATATCGTATTCCGGTATCAATAGTTGTTCCACTAAGAATTCAAATAGTGACACATTCTTAGGGATGTCTAAGAGAGATGCAATGGTAGCCATTGCATCGGCTACCTTATTTTGTGTCCTTGGGATTTGTTCAAATGCAATCATTTTGAAATACATCAGGAAACTATCCACCATTCATTTGTAGGGAAGAAACTTCTCATATTTTATGTCATAATCATCATTCACTTGGTTGATGACTAACTAAGAATTCCCAAATATGAGCAATGTCTGAATTTTCTATTTAATTGCTATCTTAAGACCTGTGACCAATGCCTCGTATTCTGCAATATTATTTGTATAGGGGAAAGTGATCCAAAATGATTTAGGAATTGAATCCCCTTGTGGTGTGATAAATAATATACCAGCTCCTGAGCCGTGACCAGTGTGGGACCCATCAAAGTATAATTTCCATGGTAAAGTTGGTTCTGTGTGAAAGATAGACTCATTAGGAAAATCAGTTATTAGTGGATGGGTGGCTTGGATTGGTGCATCTTCTAGTTGATCTTCTATTACTTGACCTTTTATTGCCTTGTGCTCCACATATTATATGTCATACTCCCTTAATATCATGACCCACTTTGCCAAACGGTCTGTCAATGCTACTCGACTCAGGAGATATTTTAGTGGGTCAATCTTAGCTATCAAATGTGTTTGGTGGCTTAGCATATAGTGTCTTAGTTTCTGTGCCGGTTTCTGCACCAGAAAGACAACTGCAAGGCATGCCCATTCAATGGTTGTGTAGTTGAGCTCATATCCAATTAGTGTGTGATTGATGTAGTATATGGCTCTTTCTATTTCTTCATGGTCATTTTACACCAATAATGCCCCCAGTGCATTTGTCATTGCAAAGACATACAAGATTAGTGGCTTGCCCTCAATAGGCGGCATCAACACTGGAGGTGTCAATAGATATTCCTTAATTTGTTCAAAGGTGATGTGGCATTCATCCATCCATACAAAATGAATGATTTTGCATAATAGATATTGAAATGGTTGACACTTGTTTGCCAACTCTGTGATGAAGTGATGGATAGACTACAATCTGCCCTGAAGTGTCTACAACTCATTGATTCCTTTTGGAGGAGGCATGTCTAGAATTTCTTTTACTTTTGCTGGGTCAACCTCAATGCCTCATCGCGAAACTATGTATCCCAATAGCTTGCCCGAAGTGACTCCAAAGACACATTTCTTTGGGTTCAATCGAACCTTGTAATCCTCAAGCTGTCTAAAGATTTTATCCAATATTTTGATATTTTCTTTCCATGTCAAAGATTTTTCAAATAGATCATCCATATAATCTTCCATTAGGATATGCATCATTTTATGAAATATTGTTGTCATATCCCTTTGGTATGTGGCACCTACATTCTTTAAGCCAAAAGGCATAACATTCCAATAGTATGTTTCCCATGGGCAAGTGAATGTTGTTCTATGCTGATCTTCTATTGCAATTCAGGTTTGGTTATATCCCGAGAAACCATCCATGAGGGATAGAATCTTGTATCCTACTGTGAGGTCAACAATCATGTCTATGTTTGGTAAGGGGAAGTCATCCTTTGGGAAAGCCTTATTTAAATCTCTGAAATCCATGCAGATACGGATTTGTCCATTTTGCTTTGTAATAGGGACAATGTTGGATATTCAATCAATATAGTCTATTGACCTTATGAACTCGACATCCAGTAACTTCTTTAATTCAGCTTTGACAAGTAGTGCAATTTGTGGATGCATTTTGCGCAACTTTTGTTTGACCGACTTGATTCCTGGGATTAAAGGAAGATGATGTAAATCCAATTCTAGATCAAGGCCTAGCATGTCAACATATGACCATGCGAAGTTAACTTTCCTAGCTGTGAAGAATTGTTGCAATTCTGGTTTTTCTTCGTCTGACAATGATGCGGCCAAGAGAATCATTTTGGGATTCTCTAGTGTGCCTATGTTAACTTCCATTTTGTCCTGAATGAGCATATCTTATTTTTCCTATGTCATAGGAAGAAAGTCCAATCCTCCATCCTTAGGCGCCTCAAAGAGGTTTTCACCTTCGGATACGTCCTTTGTTTTTACTATTTTACTATTAGAAGGTGCCTTGCAGTTTTCACCTAAAGACATTTATTTTCCTTTTTTATTCTTCGTATTTTTGTGACTGGAGGATTGCACAGTCTCCCCAAAATAGGCTGCACAATCTAGATCAATGGAAAACCCTGTTTTGTGATCACCTCATGGAATACCTTCTCTTAGACCTATGCATTATGCAATTGCCTCATCATTCTGAAATATTTCCATCACAGGTGGATCTTGTTGGTCCAAGTTGATCAGTTGTGGGTAAATAAGGGGGATCCCATCATCAATGTTGGTAAAAGATGGGGAGGATGCAGAAAGTGTGCAAATTGATGCCTCAAGTGTAAAGGAAAAGTTGTCAATTTCAACTTCCGTGTCAGATGCAATGGATGGCCCATACTCCGAGTCAGATGAATCAAATTCAAAATCATAATATGGGATAAAATTATCAGCATCATGACTAGTGGTTGGCACTTGAGAAGTATGGATAGTGGGCTCAGATAAGTTAGGCTCATGGGTCGGCTCGCGAATGGGGTGGGATCTTTCAGGTGTTGCCGACGACACCTTGTGTTCTTCTAGATTCCAAGGAATGCTTACCTATTCCTTATTTTTGGAATGTCGGTCAATAGGGTCAATGTTATATTCCTATCAGAATCTTTCTTCAAAGGGAAGTTGGCCAGGTTCCAGTAATAGTTTGTCAATGTCATAGTCACTTAGGGTTTTTTCAGATCCCCATTCTCATTCATTTGAGTATGTTTCGGTAAGGGATTCTTCATTTGTCTTGACACTTTCCATTGCTATTATGTCCTTACTTAAAAATTCATAGGTACATTGATCATCAGTTCTGATTTGGTCGAACCCTAGCCCTATGTACTTTGGTCTTGATTTTATGATAACAGGTTCCCTCCTTCCATTGTTGGCCTTTCCAAGACCACTTGTGCCATCAAAACCTAGGGCCTTGCATATATCATAGCCTTTTGTATAGAGATGTACTAGTAGCTGAGGTAATTCCTCAGGGTCTTTGTAGATCTAGTTAGCTATGTTGTCGATGACTTCATTACCCATATCACCCCATAGTGTGAAAACACTTTTTGGTGGAACTTTGAAAGTTGTTTTGGGCTCAACTAAGAAACATGGTCTACCATAGACTTTGAATGGCTTAGGTATTGTGGTGATACAGTAAGCTGTATTCAATTTGAACTCTCCACAACCAAGGCTCTAGATTTGAAGGTCTTTACTTGGGATGGAAGCCGAGGAAGATGGTGTGGTAGAAGTTGATGGAATGGATGATTTTGTGAGTGTCGATGGGTCAACATATTTGGATGAGGTGGAAGTTGAGGCTTCCCAATTGATGGGTACTTGGTGCTCAGCAGTGGCTCGCAGGTCAGTACAGTATTGAAATGGATCAGGATCTCCTGGGATAGTGATCTCAGTACCATCAAAAGGAAATTTTAGGCATTGGTGGTATGTGGATGGAATGGCCTTTAGAGCATGAATCCAAGCGTGACCAAGTAAGATAGTATAGTGTATGTCATGATCCAGGACCTGGCATGTTATATCTATTATAACTGGTCCTACCCAGAGTGGAATTGTAATAACGCCTTTAGAAGCACGTTCTTCATCATCGTATGCCTTGATGACGATGCTCTTGCTAGCATCTACACATGCATTAGAGAAACCAAGAGCTTTAACCAGTTTTAGAGAGAAGATGTTCAATCCTACTCTGCCATCTACTAAGACTCGTCTAACCTTATGCTTGTGGACAAAAACCTCGATGTGAAGGGCATCATTATGAGATGGTTTGGGCGAGGAATAGTCATTGTCTGAAAAGGTGATGTGATGAGGCGAATTTAGATATCCGGCCATAGTCTCAAAGTGGTTGACATCAATATTGGTTGGGACAGATGATTCTTGTAGGACTTTATCCAAGATTGCCTTATGTGTGGGTGAAATACGAAGCAGTTCAAGAATGGATATTTGAGCAGGTGTTTTATTCAGTTGCTCAATGAGGTTGAACTCTGGTTTTGGGTTTGACTATCTGGCGGATGGACCAGGTATGGTGATTTTAGGTGGATGTGCAAAAGGACTTGGGATAGTGAGCTTGCCCTTATGTGTGGTGACATTGCATTCTGAGGCCTTCTTAATGGTGATGGTATTAACACACTCATCTTCATCAGTAGTGCGAAGATTGTTAATAATGGTACCATTTGGATAATTGTATGGAGGATAAATCATATTATAGGCCAGACGGATGTGGTTGGCTTGATTGTTGGTAGTATTTGTGCCAGATGAGGAAGCTTTACCATGATCTTGCAATGGGTTTTTGTGAATAGTATGGTCCACATTGGATGTGAATGATTGACCACCCAACTCAATGGTGTGGTTCTCAATGAGGTCTTGAACCAAATTTCGCAACTAACAACAAGAGGAAGTTTTGTGCCCTTTGGCACGGTGGTAATCACAAAATGCACTGTCATCCCACCATGACGGCTTGAATTGACCAGGGTCATATGGCTTTGTCTCTTCTAGTGTTATGACGTTGTTTTGAAGAATTGTCTTCAAGACAATTTCAATAGGTTCACCCAAAGGGGTGTATGTACGTTTTTGGAATTGTCGAGGTCGACGCAACTGCCTTTGATCAGATTGCATATGATTGCTTTGGATAGCATTGGCATTCGGTGTCGATGTAGTTATAGGTGCATTTTGATTTTGTACTCCTTTGATTGTGAGTACATGACCTGTTGCATTGACAATTTTTGCATCAACTACACCGTCATTGGTGATATGTTTGTTCTTAACCCAGTATTTGGTTTTTTCATTTGGGTTACTTGGGTTATTATTTGTGGTGGTGTTGATGGTTTTTCCACCATATTTTAATTCGCCTTTGGCGGTCAAGGCTTTCTCAAGTTGAACACCCTTTTCAACAAGGTCAACAAAGGTGGTGCAACAATGGACTTGTAAGTCATACCTTAGCAGTCCTAGGAGAGTTTGCACAAACATGGTGACTTTCTCCTTTTCAAGTATTTCTACTGGACATCTTCTTGCTAAGGTTCTCCATCTTTGAAAGAATGGAATAAAAGTCTCTCCTGCATCCTCTTGGGTAAGTCTGCATAAGGAGGCAATGTCGATATCCATGTCAATGTTATAGGCATAGTTTTCAACAAACTTGTTTTCCAACTCATCCCATGTTTTGATTCCCTTAGGCAATAGCGAGAACCATTCTAGTGCATGACCTATGAGACTTCTAGAAAAGAGTCTCATGAGATAAGTTTGCTTATATCTAATGTCCATGCAACTAGTGGTGAATTCTCTTATGTGTTCAATGGGGTTTGTTTTGCCTTTGTACTTGGGAAAATGAGGTACCACATATCCATGAGGAAAGGGTGGCATATACAAGGTTTTGTCAAATGGATATGGACACAAGTCATGTGACATGTATGATTTTTTGTTGGATTGTTGCAAGGTCTCCACCTATGTTTGAAGAGCAGCGAGTTGGAGTGTGAGTGCTTCCACCATAGGGTTGTTGGTAGCATCACACATGTTGGTGATAGGGACATCTTGAGTGCCCACCTATTGTGATGTGATGTGTTGATTTGGAATTGGTTGCTGGTGAGAAAAATGAGTGTTTTGGTTATGCGGTTGTTGGAAATGAGTGTTTTGATGAGGGATGTGCTATTGTGTATGAACTTGGGAGGCATAAGTGGGGATGTGAGATCCTTCCATGTTGGATTGAATTTGTGGGCCTTGTTGATTTTGAGCATGTTGATGCCCAAATGGAGTGAAGGATTGAGGACCTTGTTGGTTTTGAGCTTGTTGGTGCCAAAATGGAGTGAAGGATTGAGGGCCTTGATTGCCCTGCCCAAATGATAAATTGTGGCCATGAGGAATGTTTGTGTTTTGGGCCACATAAATGTTGGTGTTAACCTATGAGGAATTGGGTTGGGTGCCTTGAATGACAACTCTTCATTTATTTCTCCCAAAAGGGCTGGATGAGTTGGTTGTCATAGCATTTGAAGAACCTAATAATAGGTTTGCTGATGTACTCATGGAACTAGATGAAGTTCCAAAGAGGTTTGAGGTGGCCACACCTATTGTTTGCGAAGGGATGGTGGATGCTTGTTGGGGGATGGATTGTGATGTGGTGTTGGTTTGGGAAGATGACCCCCCAATAGATGTTGTTTTGGTTGTGGTGGTAGTATGACCAAGGGAGGTAGCATTGATTGTGTTGATGAAATTTTGTGATGATGCTCCCATGGAAGGATTGTGTGATGGTGGAGTGGGAGAAGTTGATCTAAGAGTGTTGAGATCAAATCCCTTTGGTAACTTAGCCCCTTGGTCAAGGAGCATAGCTAGGAATCTAGAAGGGTCATTTAAGACTACTTCTTCCATAAAAGCACCAACTTCTGGATGTTGGGAAATAGCTAATAAGTCTTCCTCAAAAACTTCCCCATTTTGACCCCATCCGATAAATGGTTCAAAAGTATGTGATGGAGATGGTAGGATGTTCATTTCACTGAATGGATTGATGTTGAAATTTCCCATGTCAAAACAAGGATTGTTCGTGGCATTAGGGAATGAGTCCATGCCAGTTGTGAAATCAAGAAAGTTGGTGTCTTGTCTAAAGGAATCCATGAGTCTTTTCTTTTTCTGCAATCTAGTTTCAACCATACAAGGGTTGCTCAACTTGGGATGATGGAGAGAATGATCTAAGTATGACACTATGTTTCTGGTTTCTTTGGATTTTTAAGGAATGCTATGAAATGCAAGTGAGACCAAAATGAGACTAAGGACTTATGAATGCAAATGGTGTGACACTAAAATGGAGATGCAACTAAAAGATCCTAAGATGTATTTACTATTGAGGGATCTAAAGAGGACAACTTGAGCAAACAAAGTTTTTGCAATGATTCAAGTTTGGAAGATCAATGGACCATAAGAGGACTAAAAAGAGACAAAGTGAAGTTTGCACACTAGAATATTGAGTGGGAAAAAATTCAAAAAAGTTTTGACTAAATGACAAAGGGTAATTTGGTCCAATGATAACTTACTATTGAATGCAAAGTTTGGACAATGAATGATAAGAGTCAACTCCTAAAATCTGCAAAATTAAGTGTCTAAGGAGATGGTGAAGTTACAAATGAAACTAATGGAAAGCCAATGGAAACCTATTGTGGTCCTAAAATGGCTCCTATAATGCAATGTTTGATGGAAGTTGAGCAATTCAGAGTCTGGTTTGAACTATAATAGTGAAGGAAGACTTGATTGAATTTAAGACAAGCTATGGACTTTTAGTTTTGACAGTGAGAGGATGATTTGAAATTTTTTGAAAATGTGTCATAGAAAATGTGGTACAACAGAGCGAATGCGGCTCACAAAGGTGAATGCGGTCTAGCAAATGTTGATTGCAACATAGTATGGCAAATGCGGGTTGATAGTTGGAAAATGTGGCGCAAGATACCGAATGCGGTTTGATACTGCCGAATGCGGCATAGTATAGTGAATGTGGCTTAGTGTGCTTCAATTGTGGCTCACCAAAGCGAATGCGGCCCATCATCATGTTTGTGATTTAATAGAGTGATTGCGTCGCATGAAGCAAATTTTGGAAAAATCAGTTTGGCCGATTTGAGAAATTTTGGGACCCAGATTGTTGATGTTTCAATTTATTGAAGTTTATTTGAAAATAATTGGAAAACACATAGAAACTAAATTACTTCAAATAGACTCACTCTTAATAGTCAAAGGGTCATCATAACAATCACAACCCATAGCTTAAAATCGCGTCGACTCACACAACCATGTCATCCCCTAGAGGGCGCCCATGTTTTTGTCTTTTCCAGGTGCGTACTCAAGCTGACGGAAGTGGATACCGAATCCCCTGAGCAAACAATTTGTGGTGATTATATGGTGAGTGTCTTGGGGGGACATTCTTCCCTCCCCTTGCATCGTGATTGAAACAATGTCTGGATACTGACATGACTGGCTTCTACACTATGGTTCTTAGTAAGAGTTTCCGTTCGGCGTGGCAATAGATAAACTCCCTACTGCCAATAGAACAAAGACTTTGGGGATGGTTATCTTGCCTACTGCCATTGAATATGGGTTTCCCCAAAATTCACTTTTGATTATAGTGGGTTAGAAAACTTGGCTTTGGTTGTTCCACTTAGGTCGTTCCCATAGGGTGAGTACTTTTTCCCACTATGGCAGGCCTTCTAAAGGATTTAAGAAAAGTAGTAAAATCCATAAAGAAAATGGGTAAGTGTGGTTTTTTGGTCACCCGGTAAAGGGGAGAGCATATACCTATTACCTAATCAATCACAGTAGATAGTTGTTTAGTTTTAAACCCAAATGAAAATTTTCTACTCTAAGTGAAGATATTGCTTCATAACAAGCATGGGGTTCATTTTAACCAAAAAAAATAAACAATTTGGTGACTATCCTAGGATTGATAATTTCCAAATTAAAATGTCTATCTTAGGGGTGATAAATTCCAAATTAAATGTCTATCCTAGGGTTGGTTCATTTTAATCCCATCAAAAAGAGTAACTGGTTGCGGTCGCGTCGGATCTAGATGAAAAAATTAAAAACATAATACAACTAGTCATTTGCGGCTCGTTAGAGCGGATGTGGTGTGAGGTCTATCAAATGCGTTGCATCCTAGAAAATGCATCATTCTAGCTTTCGCATGCGTCGCGACAGAGTGTATGCACCATTCGCAATTGCAAATGCGGTCTGCCAGAGCACTTGCGTCGCATCGGCCTGTGGTTGCATCGTTTCGTACTCCTATACCTGCAAAACAAAATCCGAGGCCATACGAAAACCTACAAAAATGTGTTAGATTGTTGGGTTCACTAATGTAATGATGGATTATTTTCTGCAATGTCAAAATTGGGTTAGTAACACCTGCAAGTTAATAAAAACATCAAGCAATCAAATGCATAAGGAGAAAATAACAAGAAATGAAGGAAATTAGAAGGATCTCACCCGTTCGTATGCTCCATGGTTGACTTCCATTGCACCTTCTCAAGCTTGTTGTTTTGATAATGGATGCCCTCAAATTTGTATATGTGAGCAAATCTTAAAATGTCTAGTCCTAACAAAGCCTTTGAAGGATTTATAATAACTCTATGTAAACTAGAAAGTTAATTCTATTATGCAAGCAATAATAAGCCTAAGGTGATATGAAAATAATGATATTTTGAATAATACTAAGAGATAGATCCCAAAAATGAGATCAAGATTGTCATTTTATAGAAAATGCAATCTTGAATGGATGGATGAGATGAGAGATTGAGAAATGCCCTAGAATCAAAGGTCAAGATTCAATAAGGAAACTCTCAATTAGGGTTAGGGAAACAATCCCCAAATGTGTGGACAAGATTTACTTTAAGAAATTAAATCAATGGTGGAGAATAAATGTGACATTGAGATGAAATTAGTAAAAATCAGAAGATAAGGGGATGAGATTTTAGAAAATCAGTAATTTTAGCAATTACTTGATTTGTAGAAGAATATTTCCCTTTTGAATTAAATTAATTCAAAATATGGATTTGTGAGATAATGAGTAATTGATTTTTGAAATTAATTACTAAAAAGAAGAATCAGTTAACAATGTGAAGTCATTTTTAAATAAATTGTTTTATTTAAAAATAGGGAAATGTCACATAAGGAAATTAAATAATTAAAAATAATTATTTAATTTAGAAGAGTAGTTAATTAATTAAAGAAATTAATGAATTTATTTAATTAAGAAAGGATTTAGGAATTAGTGACATATTAAATAGATATATTAAAATATATTAATTTAATAATTAGGAGGACATTAATGATAAGGATTAATTAAACAACTGAGACTTTATTTAATTATAAGAGGACTTTGATAGTTAGTGACATATTAGAATAAATACATAAGATTTATTTATTTAATAATCATGAAGAATGAAAGATTATGAATTAATTAAATAATTATGAATTATTTAATAAATAGTTGAATGTGGGTTAGAAACATAATTACGATGTCATAATTATGCTTAGGACGAAAGATGGTAAAATAGTGGTCACAGGCCTAAGTCATTTTTATGTGTCTACACAGTATTTTGCTTCATGTTATGTATCTTTCACTCTATGGTTGACATTGGGTGTGATGTCCCTTGAGAGCATGACCTATGTTAGCATATTATATTCCTCATAGTGGGTTGAAGTGATACACTGCATCCCCTAAGCTTTGAATCTTCTATTCTTTGATTGGTCCTCTCTTGGAGATATTAGGCATAATGTTCCCTAAGTTAATGACCTTGCATGAATTAAGAAAGACTCCTTTGACCATTCTTTACATTTTTGCATTTGCATATTCAGTTACATGGCCACCTTGCATAACACACTTTGCATGCCTGTGGAGCCATTTTGTTTTTTCATGAGTCCCAAGCATACAAAGATTTTCTTTCCTCATGAAGCTCAAAGTTTATTTTTTTGTGTGGCACCTTATCAAAGTTATGAAGAGGTATAACTTTAGTATGGTTTGAAGAGAAGCTAGAGAAGGGCATGAATTTCCCTTAGCCACTTGCATATGTGTGTGAGAACATATCAGTTGTGTGTGTATGTGTCTCACCTTCTTGGATTACTCACTCAACAGACTGCTTGAAGTTTCGTTTCCTTAGAGTGAGCATGCGCTTTTCAGAAAAATAGCCTAGATCTAATCCATCTCATGATGGACAAACAATCGAAGATTGATCCACCCAATTTTTGTCTTGTTTCATCTTTTTTTTCTTTGAAATTTTATGCTTGTTCCTTGTTATTGTTCTTTACATCATCTTAATGTGTGTTCTTTTGTGCCTATGTTAATTTTCCATAGGACCTTGGTCCTAGGGGCTTGTGCAGCCCTCTTGATCATGGTCATCTTGTGTTAATAGCATTGGTACATTTGGACCCCTATTGATGTGTGTTGGTCTACTTTAGTGTGAGTTGGAAGCAAGTTCATCCTCTCACTAAAGTTGGGGCTAGATGTAATGACATAAAAATTATTGCCTAACATGGCCTTGATTTAGTGTTGTAATATGTCTACCATATTCACATTAGGTCTTGGGCCCTTGTGAACTAAATGGGTTAATTTATGCCTTATTTAGAGTTTTGTAAAGTGTTGTAACACACTTTCATACTTTTCTAGAATTTTATTAAATAATTGGGCTTCTTTATGCTTTAATTGGCCTTATTTTGCATCCACAAGCCTCATTTAATGCATATTTTTTAGGATGATCTCAACATAAACCTAGATCCAATCATAATTTAGGTGTTTTCAAGTTGTGTTGCCTAGATTTAGTGGTCTGGGACTCATATGCCACCTTGGACGTATGGGTCCCACCTGAGGTTTTAGGTCTTGATCCTTTTTTCACCTTCCTAATAATTTTTGAATTTGGTCCCATAAATTATGCCTAATGGGACTCATACACCACCTTGGGCATATGGTCCCATGTGGCCCAAAATTAAAATTAATTCAAATTCTTGGTGGGATTTAATTCTCCTAGATTTGATGTTAGCTTGTAGTGTTGTAATTTTTAGAATTCTTGCATAACTAAGTATAAATACAAGTTTCTTTAACTCATTTTCACCTAACAAGCAATCAAGTCACCTAGAAAGTTGAATGAGAATCCTTATAGAAAATTTGAGTTCACAAGAGCATTCAAGTGTTTACAAGAGAATTCAAGGGAAGATTATCAAGCATTTTAGAGCATCATTCAAGCATCATGTCAAAGTATTCATGCATCATGTTTTTTTTTGAGCTAACAATTGTGACATAGGGTTTTATGATTCAATCGAGCATTTCATTCAAGATCTATCCAATTCAAGACAGATTTGAGATCTACATCCATTGGAGCCACTTCATACATGTTTGTAGCATCTTATTGTGAGGTTTTGGTGAGTTGCAACATCTTATTTTGTTCATCCATCATTCTCCATTCCTATTTCATTTCATTATAAGGTTTGATTACCAAAATGGGGTTTGACCAAGGAAAATCCCTTTCCACTAACAATTTTTTTTTTCACTCTCTTTAGTGTGTGATTTGCAGGTTTAGGTTGAAGAAAAAGTGAAGATAAAGTTTGAAGAAAGTTGTTAAAGTTGTCACCTTACATTGGAGATACTTGGAGGACTTCTCCAGGTTGCAAATCAGGGTTTTAGATCCACAAATCAATTGGGAAGAACATAGCAGCCTTTGAAGACTAGATTCAAGCTTTGAAATTTTAGAAAGCCCTAACTGAACTGATATGCCAGTTCTAGTGTATGAGTCCCAGTTGAGGTCAATTTAGAGGTTTTTGAAGTTTCAGACACCCATTTTCTAGATTCATGTTTTTGCACAGAAACCTAGATCTAGGACTGATTCACCCAGTGTAGCGTATGAGTCCTAGTCATTGTTAAAGTCATTAGTTTTAGCATTTCAAAGCTCCATCTAGTCATCTTTAGATTTCCAAGTGCACAAATTCCATCTTGCAACTTTTTTTATAAAAAAATCATGCATTTATAGGTCACTTAGGTAAATATTGCATCACATTAGGGTTAATCATTACATCTTGCATTACTTTTGTCTTTCCAAGTCTTAACTTGGTGGTGAACCCCTTATTAGCTTAGAATCATATCCTAGGACAACCCTATTGTAAGGTTTCTTTCTCTTTTGCATTGATATCTCTAGGGTTTCCCTTCAATGAGATAATTGGAAAGTGGGTTGTGCTCTATATTATAAACCATACGAAAGCACCCCTCATCCATTCTTTCATTATTTCAATATTATTAGATAAAAAGACTAAATTATGCCTTAATTTAGTGTTGTAATATGTATTTTACATATTCACATTAAGTACATATTCACATTAAGTTTAGGGCCTTATTAAAATAGAATGAACTTAATTGTACCTTATTTATGGTGTTGTAAGGTGTGCCTTTACACTTTCACACTAATCAAGGGATTTATTAATTAATTGAGGCTAATTATGTCTTAATTTTCCCCTTTAATACAAATCCAGGCCTAATTAATTGCATGTTCCAAAGAGGAAACCTAGCATTCATCAATGCCATAACATAACAACATTGGATTATGGGTACATCCTAGGTAAGTGACCTAGGACCCATTCACCCAAGGGCGAATGAGTCCTCACTTAGGCCTAGAACCTAAATTTCAAATATGTTTTTGGCAATATTTCAATGATTTCAAAGATGTATTCACACATCGTCTTGTATTATTTGAAGTTTGAGAATTAATGTTAACATATTTATAAATAAGAGGTCATTTCACTATTTTTCACCTAGAAGTTCTCAAGCAAGCTAAGGATATTCAGGTGAGCAAGTTCAAGAGCATTTCAAGGCATTCAAGAGCAGATTTATAGATATATTATTGCAGAAATCAAGATCCATTATCATGTAAAAGTCATGCATGTTATTTGAGATAATATGTTGATGTAGTGTTCAAGATCCATTCAAGCATTCAAAGGAATTGTTTCAAATCAAGTTTTAAGATCAAGATCCACATTCATTGAATCAATTTCATGCAAAACACAGATCCATATTCTAAGGTTCAAAAAGGGCTTTGGTGAGTTGTGACATTGCTTGTTCATTCATCATTTCCTTTCATGATATTTCATTTTATTACAAATTTTGATTACCAAAATGGGTTTTGACCAAGGAAAACCCCCATTCACCTAACAAAATAACATTTTTCTCTCTTGATGTGTGTTCACTGATTTTAGGTGGAAGATCTATTGAAGAGAAAAATTGCAAATTTGTCAAATTGCATATGTTGTCACCATTCTTGCAATTTCATGAAAACTAACCTATAGGATTTATTTTTGGATTTTTGATTGCAAGATTCGAGAATCTAGGAGTGCAGACTCAACAGAACAAAACCTAGAAACGGATTTTGAGGAGCCCTTGCCAAGACCCATTTTCCATAGGGAGAATGGGTTCTTTGTAAGCTTTGAAAAAACACTTTTGGTGACTAGTACATATCACTTTCTCATTCTAAGATATGCAATTTGACTTTTGGTTCTATCATAATTGAGCTTAATCTTCTAGATGCACTTTGCAAATTACAATTTGGAGTTGTTTTGGTATTTCTAATATTTCTCCAAAATGTGTTGTTTAATCAGGACCCTCGTCCTTGCATAAAAGGGAAATTTGTAAATTCACACCTTGATATGACTCACCTTTTGGTTGATATTCATTTCATTGTTTGGATATCATTTCCTAAATGAAGTTAGAGAAATAGGTCCATCATACCTCTATTTTCCATTATTCCATTTTGGTGATTCACCCTATTTTTCTATGTTTCAAGATGGAAGATCAAGTCCACTAATTTTTAGGACACATTGTTGGGGAAATAAAGAATGGAAAAGCTGGGATACTTCTTCTGATGAATTTTCAAGTATAATATTCTATAGTGGATCCTACAGACATGAAAGGTAGTCTTATTTCTATGGGTTCCTATCATAGTTATTTTGTATGATGTGGTCAATTAAATCATCCTCATTTTAATTTGTCAACAAGTGGTTGTTTACAATAGTCATGAGACCCTACAAGGAATAGCATGGTCTTCTTCATCCAAGGTAGGCCATATAGTCTGCTCTAAATTTTCATGAGGTCAGGGTGGTGGATAGATGACCAATTTCTTAGTCACAGTTCCATTTGATATTATCATGTTCCAAAACCTACAACCTATAGATGCATTAGTTGTTGCTAACCATGGTTTGCCTAAAATAAGTGGATATCCTATAAGGTTTCCCTTTGGATGCAAGACTATGAAATTTGCATGATACTCAGGCATGAATCTAATGCTATGACTAAGTCCTCAATGATCCCCTCAGGTTTTATTGTTGAACTATCTGCCAACTATAAAACAATAGGAGTAGGTCTAAGGTTGACTAGTTGTAGTAGTTTCATTGTCTCTTTAGTAATGACATTAATGGTTGCCCATAAATCAATCAAGGTTTTTTTGATAAGGGTTCCATTTATATTAACATCCACTACTGGACTTCCAGGGTTTGTATATTTAGGGATAGTTATATTTCCTAGCATAATGTCACCAAGGTTCCCAAGGACATGAACTATCTGAGGATCCTTCCTCTTCCTCTCTAGATTCTTAAGACAAAGGTCTCTTACTATATTGATGTAAATTGGGATATCCTTGATAGCTTGAATAAGAGTAATTTTGATACTTACATCCTTAAGCTAACCTAATAGTTCTATGTTAGCTTGGGTTTGATGTCTTAGAATGGTTAAATGCTCAGCAAATGGAGGATCTAGACTTGAAATAGTTTGGATTACTTGATTTGAATCAGGATCCAGAGGTGAATTGTCTAAAGCTTCTATAGTGGGTTCCTCATCCACCATCTCAATTATTTAAGGGGATGAAAACCCAACCATTATTTTCCATGACCTGAGGTGGACATAACTCACCTCTACCCCATAATTAGGGTATTGAATAGCCTCATTAGTGTATTCCTATTAGATATGATTGTTATTTGGGTTAGGTGTAGGTTGGGCAGGTAATTGAGGTGCTCTTAGTGGTTGAGATGTTGGGTTTGATGGATTGGGAATGATGGCCTATAGTTGTGGCTGAGAAGGTAGCAAGGGCTCCTGGTAGTTCATCTTTTGGTGTTACCACTACTGGCCCTTTTCCCATTGTCTCTACCATTGATTTTGCTACATTGGCCATTAAGGGTTGTAATTAGAGCCTTGGAAATTTTGTAGTGGCCATACATTCGGTTACTATTGATTCTAGTTTTTCCAATGGTTTTACCATTGGTTTTGGGTATTTGGCGAAGGTTGGGGGTTCCAACTAGAGAAATGTTGATTATGAACTGGAAATGGTGTATTGAAATTTAAAGGGTCTTGTGGTGTACATTGTCTTGGTTGCCATGGCCTTCTTTATGCAATGTAGAACAACTATCCATCTTCAAGGATTCTTCTAAGAGTCTATTCTATGGGTTCTTCTTCAAACAAAAGTGGAACCTCTCTACATAATCCTCCAATGGTTCATCCTCTTTCTGAGTCATCTTAAAAATTTAATCCCTTCTTCTATCAACTCCTCTACAATATTCCTAGTATTTTTCCAAGAACTTTAGTGTTCCAATCTAGAACATCTCTACCCAGTCCTATAAACCATCTCATGGAAACATCCTTCAAAGACGAAGGAAATAGCTTGAGCCTATGATCATGAGTTGTGTATTCATAGCTCCTACATAAGACATAAAACTTGAACAAAAATGTGTCTAGATCCTTAGTTGCCAAACCATAGAAGACAAGCAATGTCAAAGGAGTTATATTCTTCAAGACAGTATCCCATTCTTGGTTGGCAATTGGAAATCCAAAAGTCACATGTTCTAGTGGATCATCCAATATTGCATAAGCCATGGTTTGGAAGGTCTCCTCTGTGTTTCCAATAGATTTTGGTGAAAGGGAAAGTTATTCGTCAAGAATACCCTCACTCTAATCACTGTCATCACCAATATCTACTCTAGCTTATCGATTTGAGGGGATAAATCTTCCCAAAGCGTCTCTCTACCTCCACATACAATAGGTATTTGAAGGAAGAAAACCTAATTATCATAATAGTGAAAGAAAATTTTAAACTATCAAAGCTTGAAAATAATAGAAATGAATCTCTGAAAGTAGCACCATTCCTAAAAATGGCACCAAAAAATGTAGATTCCTTAATAATTTTTAGTAGAATTATTTTTAGACACACAATTCAAAAGAAAACCTAACTGAAAGGTCCACTAAAACCTTGAAAAGACCTTCATTAAATTATGAACAAGGGATAACATAGGCTTGTGATGATGTTGGAATTGTATGTACCTCGAAAGACTCAATACTACCTAAATCATCCTAGCATAGGTGTTTAAACTTGATAATAAATCACAAAAATGCATAACAATAAGAGAAGGAATGTTGGCACTATTACTAAGGGTACCTATAGTGAAAGACTGTGACTAGTTCACTGTCAAGAAATGAATCCTAAGACTAACCTGTACTATTAATTAAAACTACACTATGGAGTACAAAAAAACTAAGCACACTAAAGCATGAATGTAAAAACAAGATTTTTTCATGAATTCATTCAAAACATAAAGAATCTAATTAAGATAACAAACATTCTTGAAGTAACTATTTTAATAGTAATACATATACATAAGATAAAGTCGGGAATGATTACCTTGTGTGGAACTTTCTCAAGTGATTGTATCCATGGATTTAACCCAAATTTAACTCCTCAGATTAATGTAATCATAACAATAATAAAAACCATTCACTACATAACTCAAAATATCACAATCTAAGATTCTGTTGAGATAACTTATTCATGAAATCCTGGACATTGTCTATGAAAAAACATAAACTAAACTAGAAATATATTTTTCTATATTTGCTACTAAATAATTAACCAACTTAACTAACACCTCAACAACCAAATCATACATATAGGCACAACGTAGTTTATTGAAATAAGGACTCTAAACTAAAATCATAAATTACCACTCCCTACATAATAGAGTGTGATAAAGTTTGATCAACTAAACCATAACTAAAAAAGGAAGAATAGTCCAAATAGAACTATGATTTTTCTACAATAAGAATTGGAATGTGGACTATTGAAACATTCACGAGCTTGGAATCCTAACTGTAATAGAATTCTTCTCCTTCAACTTCTTTATTAAAGTCGATAATGATGCACAATCATCTTCAATAATTGCCTCCATTTCAGCAATCACTATGCTCAACTTATTTTGGAACCTCCCCTACATAACTATCTAGAAACTCCTTTGCCTATGGGCTGCACCTCATAATTGTTGTGGGCTATAGTCTACCTCCTCTGGATCCTTGGGTGCAAAGAGTTAACTAATAATTAAATACACAATACTAATAACCATATCTTAAGCACAAATATTCATTACAATTCATACATATCCACACATAAATTATACAATAACTATCACATTATAGTTTCATATTTCCATATACTTCAAATCAGGTTCAAGTTTGCATAATGAGCATAAAAGAAAGTAAAGTGTAGGAATATGTATGAGATAAGTTTCTGGAAATGTCTATGACTATGCACATAAACATCAGAAAACTAACTAATAACTAGACTCATAAAATACCTTACAATTATTTAAAGGAATGTGTTCCCATTTTAGGGAGTCAAAAACTTGAAGTACCACACCAAGTTTCAAAGAGAGTGATTCCATTCTGTAAGTGTGAATAAGGTGTAAAGCGCTAGAACACTTCTTAATGAAATATTGCATCAAAGATCAAGCTAATTAATCAATTGAAAGCATCTCATTGTATCCTATCTTTAAAGATTTATTAAGCTATGTGCTCTCAAATTTAAATGACACTATAACTCTTAAAATGACAATCTAAAGAATAGAATGATGCTGATGCAATGATATGGAGCTTAATGTGATAAAGTCTAGATGATAAAAGAAACTAATATGATATGAATTGATATGAAAACTGATAAAAAAAGCTACAGGAGGCAACCATGATATGAAAGCTTGAATGCTGGATGCTTGGATACTGGATGCCGGATGTTGGATGCTTGATGCTTGAATTCTTACAGAGTAAGAGTGCATAAGTTAGATAATCTGGATCCATTTTTTAGTTGAATGAGGCTATATTTATAGATTTCTTGGCTGTAGAAATGCACAGGGATGGCAAAAGAGAGGCTTGGATTCAATCTAGAGGATTGAATGGTGAAATATGGAGGAGATTGAGAAAATTTTGGAGATTATCTCTTTCCATGAAAACACCAAGAAAGAGAAGAGGAAAGATTGATGGAGGAGGATTGAGAGATAAATTTGTAGTTTGTCTCCAATTCTTCCCGTGAAGTTTCAATCAATTAATTTGACATGATTTTAGACATAAATGAGAAAATTTTGGAGATTGTCTCTTTCCATGAAAACACCAAGAAAGAGAAGAGGAAAGATTGATGGAGGAGGATTGAGAGATAAATTTGCAGTTTGTCTCCAATTCTTCCCGTGAAGTTTCAATCAATTAATTTGACATGATTTTAGACATAAATTAGACATAGGATATCTAATTTTATTTTGAAGAAATATAGAGGAATATTCCTTATGCCTTTATTTAAATATTTTTGATTTATTTAAATTAGCAAAAGAGGGATAAATAATTTAATAAAACAAACTATAAAAGTTGTTTATTAAATTAAATAGAAGAATAATGGTAATTAATCAATAAAGCGTTTAATATTTATTTAATTAATTTAAGATTGATGTGATAGAATAAAATAGGGAAATGATAATTAAATCAAACAAAGTATTTAATTTTGTTTATTTAATTAAGATGAGATAATAGAATTTAGAAGAATTTAAATGTGAACTATATAAACAAATATTTCTATTTATTTAAACAGTAGAGGAAATTATGATAATCAATTAAATAATTTGTATTTAATTAATTGGATTCTCTAGACCATTTTTAGGTGTATACATTTTCCCCTCTTTGAAGTGATGTGTTTACGTGTTGCTTCGAAGAAAATTTTTGTTGCTACTGTGAGGATCGATGATAAAAATTCAGTGTGCCCTAGACATGCTCCAGATATTGATTTTCAGATGATTGCCAATAATATTCTCCCTCGGGGGATAAATTAATGATGTGATGATTTTTGAGAATTTTCTAATTTTCATGATGACTTGATGATGATTTGATGAAGATTTGATGAAGAAATAATTTATCTCCTGACAATGATGAAGAAAATATAGCCCGCAGATGAAATTCAATTAATTCCATGGATAAAATTAATTAAAATAAAATAAAACCCACCAAAATCTTTTTCAAAAATCTATATAAAGTTCAAAAGGTCATTTTCAAAGTCATTTGCACCCTTTTGACTTTCAAACTTCAGTGAGAGAGACATTTTAGCCAGCTGGAGCAAGATGCCAATCCCTTACCACACACATCGTTTCGAGCACATTCGACGTCACCAGCAGCCGCCTGCCTATGGACCTCCTATATGTACCCATAATCCTCCTTGTTTTTTGTGCAATTGTGTTTTTTATGCTTTTTTGTGATTTTAGCATCTTTTTCCTAGTTTAGCACATCCAAGTTGTGTTGTAGCATTTTGCACTCCGGTGTAGCCCCTTGATAAACTATTTTAGTGCTTTGAGATTTAGCGCTTGCACTTCTGTAGGATAGTTTAGCGTTTTCATGATTTAGTGCTTAGGTAGTTAGTTTTAGTGCATCGATGCCAGATTTTAGCGCCTAGAATGTTCTAGCTCTTTGATTTGGTAAATTAGCACATCTATGGTCTGTTTTAGCACTTTGGTAAAGCAATGCTTTGATGGACTGTTTTAGCGCATCGATGCGGTAAAACAACGCTTAGGGTAAAGTAGTGTTTTGGATGCCTATTATAGCGCATTGGAGCGCTAAAATAGTGCTTCGAATAAAATAGCACTTTGGATGCCTATTTTAATGCATCCATGTCAGAATTGCAGATTTTGAGTTAGTTAACCTTGATTTCGTCAATTCCGATCATGTCCATTCTTTGGATTGGTATGATTGATAATCCAAATTCCTAATGTTGGATTTTGTTTGATTTAAATAAGACTTACTCTCATGATAGGTGAGAAATAATCCTATTTGTGATGATCCTCATGATAGGTGAGGAATGATTCAATATTTGATAAACCTCATGATAGGCGAGATTAGATAATGTTTGATGAACCTCATGATAGGTGAGGTTTGTTGATGTTTGTTCATGAATTTTGATCGAAAATTCATACCAAAGTTTGATTAGACTTGATAGTAGAATGACTTTTGATTTCTTGACATAGTGCACTGACTATAGATTTTTTTTATGATGATAGGAGGATCTGGGTACTCTCCAAATGCGAGAGCGATTTCCTTGGACCACCGATTTGATACCTCATCTAACTCTAGATGAGATTCAAATTATAGATCGATGTGGCCTCACTAATTTACTTAACATGCCCCAGATTAGGATTAATTAGGGTCTCCTTACCGCTTTGGCCGAGCGATGGCACAATGACCATAACACTTTCCATCTGCCCACTGGTGAGATGATGGTCACACCTGAGGATGTGTGATGGATTTTGTGTATTCCATTTATGGGGAGATTGTAGTATATGATTCTCATGAGGCTAGTGTGAGAGATGCTCTCCACAGAGTGTTTCAAGATCAAGACATTGCAGGTCCAATTCTCTGATGGAGGATGATTGTTGATGCATACACTTCACTACCAATAGTGCTTGCTGGATTCATTGGATGTTTCCTTTGCCCTGATCGTAGGTCAAAGGGATTCTCTGTGGGTTGGGGCTGGATTCTAGAGAGCATGGTCGTACATGGTATGAGATATGCATGGGGGATGTGTATTCTGGCACATCTCTACCATGACCTTCATGCAGTGGTTTACTTGGGGGCACAGAGTTTATCAATAGGGATGACCCTGTTTTAAGTGTGGGAATGGGAGCATTTTTCCATTGCTTGACCATTTCCAGTTTTGGATAGACCAGCAGGCAAAGCGTATGTCTTTCGGTATAGAGGTCGGCTTACCCAGGCTCAAAAGGGTAAGTTGGAGCATTGGAGATGACTTTTTGATGATATGGAGAGCGTCGTCTAGCGGCCTTATCTAGACTATGAGAAGTGAGATGAGGACAATATAGTTCTCGGATACCTTTGCAATTCCATGTAGCTGATTGGTAGGACACCCTTTGTATTGGAGAGGTTTTTTTCATGACGTGTATATAGGCAGTATGACATCATATACTGTATGCCTTAGTGGATAGCCCACTATGCCAGGAGACGTAGTGATGTAGCAGATTGGGGACCATGTTTGTCCTATGAGACCATTGTAGAGGGATATAGGGCACTGCAGTCATCAGCCTGGGACATGCACAGAGATATCACGAAGGTGATAGTGACTAGGGAGTATGTTGTATTTTTGGCATTGACTCCACATCCTCGCATCACCATTCCCGATGATCCAACACCATTACTTGTTGAGGAGGATACTACCGAGGGTTCAGAGGATAGTGTGGGTGATACTCCATTAGGTAGTAGTACTGAGAGTGGTAGTGATGACAACAATAGTGGGGATGACAGTGATGGTGACAGTGGAGGTGGCAGAGGGGCTAGACCAGTTAGTGTTGATCCTTCATCTAGTAGGCCTCGCAAGAGGTGAGCAGTGCCAGTACCATCACTTGACTACCAGAGATAGATTGTAGGTCTTCAGACACAGGTATAGACACTGTAGGGACCATTGGTATAGGCCTGAGGTTTATTATTTTAGATGTAGAATCAAATGCAGACCCAGGCTCAAGCCCATGCACATGCACTAGCATAGGTATAGGGATAATTGGCCGCTATGCAAACTCAGGTTGCCACCTTGATAGCCAAGCGAGATAGTGCCCAATAGATTGCCGAGAGGGCACATGAGATGGTCGAGACACTCCAGAGAGTAGCCGACGGTACCTCTGTGGTAGATTATATGAGAGAGGTTCTACAAGCTAGCCGAGAGGTAGAGTTCTATAGGGGTAGATACCATGATGCAATACCTACTGATCGTAGAGTCAGTTATGCCCCATCGAGATCTGGTCGGACTCATACCCAAACAGTCAGTGAGGGTGTGACACAGCCTCCTCGAGGAGATCCTAGAGATCCTGGTCCTTCTGGGGGTGTTGGTGGTACTGGTCCTATTGGGCGTACACATTCTGGCAGTAGCATATCATAGATGCTATTGTGATTTTGAGATATTCTTTTTGAGACATGATGTATACTTCGAGTTAGCTCATTTTTGATGATGTATCTTTATTTCAGACTTCATTGTATACTTGACATTGATGATATATATATGAGATGCAGTTGATCACTATTGATTTTATGATGGTTTATGATTCTATGTGATGGATACATTTATTATGTGATGATGTGTCATGTGATGTTTCTATATGAATGTTTTATTTTAATGTGATGATGATTATGAAGAATGGATATGTAGAATATATGATATATGGATATATGATGTAATAATGTATGAATTTCTAAATGATGATCTATGATGTATGTATAATAATGACATGACTTGTATTTATTTTATGTTGATGATAATAATAATAAATGATGATGTTTTAAATGATGAATGTATTTTATTTATGATGATGATAATAATGATGATGTATGATGATGATAATGTAATGATAATAAAGATTAATTTATTTTATATGTTTTTATGATTTTTGAATTTATGTCAAGTATACTCAGTCATATTCATAGAAAAGATAATCATTGATTGGAATCCCTTATGCAACAAATACTCTGTAGATAATGAATTTATGATGAATGCAGTCTAATTTTAACATGCAGCTATATGCAACCATTGTCATTTTAACAGTACTTTTTGTTTCGTATCATCATAGAGCTTTTATTGGATGTTGAAAGTGAGTACTAGCATTAATGGTAAGTGTTAGACCAATGAAGACCTGAGTACTACTTTTATGATTTTTTTTATTGCAAGCGAACACAAGCATCTAGCTATAATTGAACCGAGATGACCTAAGCATTCATTACGTAAACAGGCAAAGATTAATCATTTTAGTGTGTGAACTTTGAATGTCATCGGTGATACATTTGCATAGCACATCCCCCGACAATTCACACATTTATATGATTAACTTATAGATAGTAGACAATTAAAATATCATTCTTTTTCCTTGTTTCTCTAGTGCAATACATCATCAAGCTACTCCAAAGAAATGATAATAAAAAATACAATTTATCCATTTTTTACTTAGAGTGTTTCAATCATTATTTAGATTTTAGATCATCCATCCTAATTTTGTGATATTCGAGATTTTGACCAAAGACCTAACCTAATAACTTATCCTAGGGGTTTCGTGGGCTGATCAAAGATTAGCCTTGCCTACGTTACACACGCAAAGACCATGTAGTTCAACTGACATAGACCTATGATTTTTTTTGGATTTTTCTTTTCTAGACTGACTTTTTGACATGTTTCTGTATTTTTGATATGATATGGATGTTTGATGCCCTTCTGATGATGATTGATGTTGCACTTTGATCATTGTTTTTTTTTTTTCTGTCATACTGTTGTTTGCCCACTTGGTGAAACCGATGTTTTTGTTGCCCCTAGTGATATCTAGACGTTGCCCCCAAGCTTGGAGTGAGACATGACTATGTGAAATGATTTGATAATGGATGCAATGATGGCAAGACTAATGACATGATATGAAATGGTAACGACTTCCAGATTAATGATCCTGATATGTTTCAAAATAGATGGGAAAGCTGATTTAGAATCACATATGACGCCTATTTCCAGGTTTTCACCATATGTTTTGATTGCACTCCTTTTCTTTGTTTATTTTTTTCATTTTTCTATTTTTTGTATTTTTCTATTATTTTTGTGTTGCCAAGATGCTTGTTTGCCAGGTTTTCATCAAGGAAACCAATTTTCAAAAGTTTGATCCGTCAAGTATAGAACTTTCTTAGATGGATATTGTTGATAGGTTCATCGATCAAATCTCCTTCTGACGTTGATAGTTGATATGCCCCCGATCCATATATTGATATGACAACAAAAGGACCAAGCCACTTAGGCTCAAATTTCCCTTTCTTCTCTCTGTCCTGCTAATTCCTAGGTTTCTCTTTTAGAACCAAATCACCAACCTGAAAGACCCTCAGTTTTACCCTGTGGTTATAACTCCTTGACATTCTCTATTTATAAGCTGTTAGATGATTAACAACTTGTTGATGATGCTCATCCAAAAATTCCAGTTCCTGTAGCCTAGAAACTCTATAAACTTCATCTGAAATGATTCCTCTGAGTGATACACAGAGTGATGGAATCTCTACTTCGATGGGTAGTATGGCGATTGTTAGTACGACCTCTGATCCATATACCAAGGCATATGGTGTAGCTCCTATTGGTGTTCTAATACTTGTTCTATAGGCCCATAGTGTAGGATTGAGTTGAACATGTCAATCACGTCCAACATCGTTAACCGTCTTTTTGAGAATTTTTAGAATCATTTTTTTAGAGGCCTCTGCTTGGCCATTTTGTTGAGGATAGTACAGTGTTGAGAAATGATTTTGGATATGGAAATTTTAGCATAGTTCTTGGACATCTTGATTCTTGAAAGGTCATCCATTATCAGTGATAATGGATTGAGGGATTCGATATCGACAGATTATGTAATTCAAGATGAAAGAGGAAATCTGCTTCCCAATGATGGTTGTAAGAGGCATTGCTTCTATCCATTTTGTGAAATATTCTGTAGCTATGATAATGAACTTGTGTCCATTGGATGAAGAGGGATGTATCTTTCCTACCAGATCTAGTCCCCATTGACAAAAGGGCCATGTTGATGTAAAGGGATGTAGTTCTTGAGCCGGTGCATGAATCAGATTACTGTGAATCTAACACTTTTGACATTTCTTGACAAATTGGTAAGATTCTTTCTCCATGCATGGCCAATAATATCCCAAATGGAGGAGTTTCTTGGCTAGAGTTATCCCATTCAAATGAGTACCACAAATACCCTCGTGAATCTCTTGTAAGGCCATTTCAGATTCGTCATGTTCTAGACATCAAAGTAAGGTACCATCAAGACCTCAATGATAAAGAATGTCTGCGATTAAGATATGTCAGGTGGATTGGTGAATGAAGCTTTGTTTTTGGTTCCTAAAAAGATCAGGAGGGAGGATATCATATTTCAAGTAAGCATAGATTTTTTTGTAGATGGAGGTTTCAATGGTTTCTAGATGGCATATGGTAGTCGATTCTGAATTATTATGGGAAGGACATTATACTTGTTCTGCCATAAACGAATAATAACCATGTTTCTTTAGCAATTGTAATAGTGAAGCAATTATGGCCATAGCATCCGCAACTTTGTTCTCTACCCTTGGAGTTTGATAAAACTTAATATTGATGAAGAACTATTTCAGATCATCTATTTGTTGCTTGTAGGGAATAAACTTTTCATCCTTTGTTTGATACTCATCATTCACTTGATAAATGACTAGTTGAGAGTCCCTATATACTTGTAAGTCCACGATCTTCCATTGAATTGCTATTTTGACCCCAGTGATCAATGCTTCATATTCTACCACATTATTTGTACATTGAAACATCAACCTATATGATTTCAAAATGGTGTGTCCTTGGGGAGAGATGAACAAAATCCCTGCTCCAAATCCTCGCTGTGTGTATGATCCATCAAAATATAATACCCATTGTTGAGGCATCACTGTCAGAATGTCTGCATCTGGAAACTCCATTGTCATAGGTCGATCATCTGGTAGAGGAGCCTCGCTAAGTGTTTAGCAATTGCTTGACCCTTGATTTCTTTTCTCTCCACATATTGAATGCCAAATTCAATTAATAGCATGACCCACTTTGCCAGTCTACCTGTTAAGGCAACCTTACTGAGTAGATATTTTAAAGGGTCGATCTTTGCTATTAGCTTGATTGTATGTGTCAGCATATAGTGTCTCAGCTATTGTGTAGCAAACACCACTGCCAAGCAAGACTTCTCTATGAAAGTATAGTTTTTTTCATAGCCATTTAATTTTCTACTGATATAGTAGATGGAGTGTTCTTTTCCTTCATAATCCTCTTGCACTAATAGTGCCCCCAAAGAGATATCTATTGTGGCAATGTACAATATCAGAGGTCTTCCTTCTGTTGGCAGCATGAGAATGGGTACTGACATTAGATATTGTTTTATTTGATTAAACGTTGTTTCACACCCATTATCCCATTTGAAAACCACATTTTTATGCAAGAGATGATTGAACGAATGACTTTTGTCCACCAGCTGGGAGATAAATCTCCTGATTGATTGGAGCCTTCCCTGTAGTGATCTGAGTTGACTGATATACTTAGGAGGTGGCATCTCCATTATTTCCTTGACCTTCACTAGATCTACCTCAATTCCTTTTTCTGATACAATGTACCCCAACAGTTTTGTTGATGTGACCCCAAAGACACACTTCTTGGGGTTTAGCCTAACATTGAATTTTTCTAGCCATGTGAAGATTTTGCCTAAGATATGCAGATGTCCTTTCCTAGTACAATATTTTTCCAAGATGTCATCCATGTAATCCTCCATGAAGGTGTGCATAATATCATGAAAGATTGCTGTCATTGCTCTTTGATAGGTGGCTCCTCCATTTTTCAGACCAAATGGCATGACGTTCTAGCAAAAGGTTCCCCATGGACATGTAAAATTCATCTTCTCCTAATCTTCTCGAGCTATTTTTATTTGATTGTACCCTAAGAAACCATCCATGATTGACAACATGGCATGCCCTACCATCAAGTCCACAATGATGTCTATATTTGGTAATGGAAAATCATCCTTTGGGCATGCTAAATATTTAGGTCCCTAAAATCCGTACATATCCTGATGCTATTGTCTGGCTTTCAAATAGGTAAAATGTTTGATATCCACTCGGAGTAGTCTATAGACCTTATGAATCCTACATCCAACAATTTCTTTAGCTCTATCTTTACCATCAATGTGATATGGGGATGCTTTTCTCTTAATTTTTGCTTGAGAGGCTTGATTCCTGTAGGCAAAGACAAATGATGCATGAGCAGATTTGGATCTAAGCCTGGCATATCAGAATATGACCAAGCGAATTTGATGCCTCTTTCCTTAAAGAAATTTATGAATTCCGGTCTCTCTTGATCTATCATGGATTCTTCTAGATGTAGGATTTTTGCTTTTTCTTCAGTGCCGATGTTCACAGACTACATTGGTTCTACTAGAACTAATGACTGCTCATGAAAATTTTCTAAAAGGGTGTCAAATATTCCATCCTTTGGTGCCTCAGAAAGTTTTTCACCATTAGATACGTTCTTTATTTTTTCATTTTCTAGATCTAATGCTGCCATAGAATGGTTTTCACCATTAGATCTATTTTCCCTATTTTCACTTTTGCAACTAGAAGATTTGACACCCTCCTACCGAGTCGTGTTGTTATGAGTATTATAGATAGAACTTGTACCAGGTTCGTCATGACATAGGAAATTTATGATGGCATTATTGTTGGCAAATTATGGTACATTCAAAGGTTTGATAGGTTCCTAGTCAATAAGTTTGGGATGGATTAAAGGCATGAAGTCATCAGATTGACTTAGGTTGATGGAAGTAAGGGTTAGGACAGCAATGCCATCATAGTTGTTATCAGGGATATTGAGATCAATGATGGTACCCTCTTCAAGATCATCTAGTTCACTCAAATTTTGTTTGTCCCCACTTGAGTCATCGATATTTAGTGATCCTGCTATGAATGGTCTAGACCCAGAGCCTTGTCCATCCTCACACATAGGTACATATTGTTGGATTACATCAACTTGAATATTGGTGAAAGATACATCGGAACACAGATCCCACTCATATTCATTCGAATCCATTTCAGAGCTATCTCTAATCTGAAGGATCCTTTCTACAACCTTCTTTGTCATTTCTTGTTTTTGTTCCTCAGAGTATCCTAGTCCTGGCTTCTCTTTTGAATGAAGAGTGAGGGGCTGAATAGGCTCTATGATTCCATCCTTCCATAACCCAACAAGTCCTTGTCCCTCATAACCCATTTTTTCTAGGACAGCTTTCCCTTTGCCATACTTGTCGCTGTTGATATTGACATTCTTGATATTGATATTTGATGTTGAGGGTTCATCATCCTTGTATAGCCAATCTAGGATTGCTTTATTGTCTGATGCATCCTCTATGGTACCAGCTTTGACAAAGCTTTCTTCAAGAACTATGACTGGTAATGATGTTTGATGTTTGATCATAGATGGTTGACCATATGTCTTAGGAGATGGCATTAACTGTGAAAGGTTAAGAGATTGCTCCATAGAATATTGCCCCATTCCCTTGTCTGTTAGTTGGACTTGCTCTTGAAATTTTTGTGATAAAGAAGTTTGTGGATCCGGATTGTCTATTGATTGAGTTTCAATAGGACTTGTTTCTTTTTCTTTATCCTTCTTCTCTACCCACTTGGTGGTGATACTTGGACGTTTTTCTTCACTTGATTATTTTGAACTGGATGCTTCCCTATTGTGAGGCACAAAGGTATCTTGAGAGATTCTAAGTGTGTCACAATGTTGAGGATGATTATAATCAATAGATATAGTCACCTCCTATCCGTTTACTGGGAACTTTAAACATTGATGATATGTTGAAGGCATGACTTGCATTTCATGGATCCATGTTCGTCCTAAGAGTATGTTGTACGCTAACTCTTTTTCCAGTAATTGGCATGCTATGTGTTTCATCATTGGCCCCACTTGAATGGGTAACACAATTAAGCCCTTAGATGATATTTCTTCCTCATCATATGCTTTTATAGTCATTTCCTTTGAGCATGAATAACATCATCAGAATACCCTAGTGCATGGATTAACTTGAGAGTGCAAATGTTCAGACCAGCTCCCCCATCTATTAAGACTCTCTTGATGTGATGATTGTGAATCAAGACTTCGATATGGAGTGTGGTATTATGGGGATGGTTTAGTGACACATCATCCTATTCAGAGAATGTGGGGTAGTCAAATGCCCCACCATAGCTTGGAACTGGAAAACATCTAGATTCTTTGGTACCGTAGTGGCAACTAGTGCTTGTTCTAGAACCTCCTTATGCGATGGTGATAATTTAAGGAGTTATAGTATTGATATCTATGCAGGAATTTTTTGTAGTTGATCGACAATGTTATAATGAGATGGAGGTGGAAATTCATTTTTAGACCCAATTCCCTTTAACACTACCTTGGATTGTCCGCTGGTCATTACATTTGTTGATTGATAGTCTTGACGGTCTCTGATTTTTAAGACATTGATTTGATTTTCAGAGTTTTGTATGCTTGGGAGTAAATCCAAAGGGGTAGTGTTGCTGGTTTCATTTTCGTCAACGTTATGACCAACTGTGTGATCAGTCTCTACTTCATATAGACAAAGGATTTTTTTTTCATAGACATGATTGATGTTCTTACCTTTGTTGTTTGCAGAGGATGATGCTCCTTTGTCATAGTTTGGAAAAGGATCCTTGAAGGCTCAATGATCATTATTGTTTTGGGATCCCTCCACATATATTTTGTTGTTGTTAATTAGATCTTGTACCGCATGTTTCAACTCCATACAATCGTTGGTTTTGTGGCCTTTGTTATTATGGAAGTTGCAGTAATCTGCATCATTCCACCATGGTGGTTTGACCTTTGGATCCTAGAATCTGGCTTCCCATGCAGTGATAAGGCCACTTGTGACTAATTATTTCATCGTTGATTCCATTGTTTGGCCCAAAGGTGTGAACCTACGTCGATTTGATGGTTTTCGATATGATTGTGATTTTGCGATCTCATTGTCTTCTATGACATTTGATCATTATTTTGATTCTTTGACATAGATGCTGTCAAATTAAAAACCAGTTTGACATTCTGGGAATCAGTTGTTGTTTCATTGGTAGTCATGTTTCGATTCATTTGCCAAAATTTTGGCTTATCACTACTTGAGTACTAATTGGAGGAGTTATTTGTGTTATTTTTTTTATCGTTAAATGCTTGAGTTTCAATTTTAAGACCATTTTCTATTACTTTTTCGAATGTGGGAGGACATTGCAATTCAAGCCTATAACTCATTTCCTCTGTTAAGTTGTCAATGAACAACTCCAACTTTTCTTCCTTAGGAATGGATCAAGGATATCTGGCGAACAGTCATCGCCATCTTTGTAGAAAATACAAGAACGTTTCCCCTTTGTTTTTTTTTTAAGTTATAAAGATCCTTTATTGTAACATCGTGTTGGATGTTAAAAGAATACTGGGAGATGAACCTGTTGACAAGTTCTTCAAAAGTTTTGATACTTGGTTGTAATTTTGAAAACCATTCCATACATGATCCTCCCAAGCTCCTTGGGAACTCATAGTGTCTAGGAAAAGGTATCATGCCGATGGTTGCATCAAAAGGATAAGGACAAATGTCCTTATCGCATACCTTTTGGTACTCCCTTTTGTCATATCCTATATCTATTGTAACATAGGTATTTGGGACGTTAAAGCGACAACTAGATCTATTGCTTGTGGGGGTTGCAGTATTTCTGTCTCACTTGTTCCAGGTGCTTCCTTTAGATGATTTACGTCAAAGTCCTTGGGAAGTTAGCACTTGATTCAGCCAACATCAAGAGATATTTCTCCATGTCTTGTTCTAAAATCTTTTCCATAAATTTATGGAATTTGGGATCTTGTTGGGCTGTTTGGATATCCTCTGGAGTTATTTTGTTCTTATCATTTTGGTGCAGACTGTTCCAAGGATTTTCTTCTGCCATTGTTTGCGATGTTTCAAGTTCTTGTTCTAAGAGTCTCCTTTTTTGGGACCTAGTGAAGATTGGAATACAATTTTTTTCTCTTTCTTCCAAAATGTTGATCTTCTATGCTGAAAAAATGTCAATTGAATTTTTAACAAAGTCGAATATGATGACTGATCTTACCGATAAGACTATGTTAAAAATTTTATTACTATACTTGGTTTCATGATAAAGGATGATAATATCCTGATGATGAAACTTCAGTGTAGTAATCAATTGTGTATTTGATTTGACACTTCTGATTTGCAAGATCTTGTTTTAGTTGATAAGATTGGAACCTTGTATAAACCTATTTGATTTTGGTTCCTAGACAGTGATTCTGATAAAAAGAAACTCATGTTTTGGTAAAAACTATGGATAAATGATAGATTGACTGACTAGTATGATTTTTGAACTCTCTATTTTGAAAGTGCCAAAATAAAGTACAAAGGCGCTATATCACAGAAGCGCTAGAATAGAGTTCTAAAGTGTTGAAACAAGCGATGAAAGCGCTATCTTGACAAAAGCACTAAAATAGTGCCTAAAAGTGCTGGAAAAGTGATGGAAGCGCTATCTTGACAGAAGCGTTGAAAAAGTGCCCAAAAGCACTGAAAAAGATGATGAAAGCGCCGATTGATGGAAGCGCTAAAATAAAGACTATAAGTGCTAAAATAGAGCTCAAAAGAGCTATTTTATGACAGCGCTAAAATAGTGACCCAAAGCACTAAAACAAGTTTCCAGAGCACTAAAAATAAGACTTTTAGGACTCTCTATTGTAAAACTTGACCTGGCCTTGTGGCATACTCTATTATGGGTTGTGGAAAATAAGACTGACGTATGTGTTGACTATGGTTGTGATATTGCGTGAGAGCTCTCCTTTGGAAGAATGCTCGTGAATAGAGTGGTTCTACTACGTAATCAAGAGTGTGACCCCTAGCAAAATCATGATATCTATGGATGAAGGTTCTATGCTGTAAAAAGATTTTTCGATTCTAACATAGAAAATGCCTTCTCCTTAAATTATCCCGATAACTGAGAGGTTTCTTGGGTTTGGTGATTTTGATTGTTCTCTTGACAAACATGGTGGACTTCCACTTTCAAATCATGAATGTCTTGATGTGATTTAACTTGTTGTTTTTCAGGATGATCTTTAATCTAATTTTAATGAATTTTGTGAAAACACAACAAGCAATTGTGAGATAGTTGTTTTATTTTGAATAGATCGTGTATGTTCAAGAACCACGAATGGTCTTATTGATTTTCATGGGTTGCTTTGACAAATGTACACAAATCAGAAAGACTCACACTTAAGGACAAAAATTTCATCGTTATACTCACAACCCACATCTTGAAATTGTGTTGACGCACATAGCCGTGTCACCCCGTAGAGGGTGCCCGTGTTTTTGTCGTTTCCAAGCGCATACTCAGAATTGGATTTCTCGTCCTCTGAGCAAACGGTCCTTGGAAATTATATGGTGAGTGTCTTGGGGGAATATTCTTCCCTCCCCTTGCACTGTGAGTATGAAAATGTTTGGTTACTGACTTGGCAGGATACTACTCTATGGTTCATAGATAGGGCTTTCATGCGGTGCGACAATTGATAAACTCCCTCAGGAGACCTCCCAATCTTTAGAACAAATATTTTGGGGATGGTTATCTTGCTCACTATTGTCAAGTTGGACTTTCATCAACAAATTTCATTTTGATTATAGTGGGTTGGAATCCTTGGCTTTAGGCGTTCCCACTTAGGTCATTCCCGTAGGGTGAGTAATTTTTCCCACTACGGCAGGCCTTCTAAAGGAATTAAATAAAGTGTAAATAGCATGAAATAAAGATGAATCTAGCGCTTTGATCAGCCAGTAAAGGGGAGAGCATAAGACTAATCACCACACAAGCACAACATATAAGTTTTTTTTTTTTTAAGCCCAAAAAGAAAATTTTCTAATCTATGTGAAGATTTTACTTCACAAAAATCATGATGTTCTTTTTAACTGATACTATAAAAATTGCGATGACTACCCTAGGATTGATAAATTTGTTTTAAGAAAAACATAAAGTGGCTACCCTAGGATTGATACATTTTAAAAACTAGAAGTGGCTATCCTAGGATTGATAAATTTTAAAAACTAGAAGTGGCTAACCTAGGATTGATAAAATTTAGTCTAACTGTAAAAAAAATTAAAATCTGGCCACGGTCATGTCGGATCCAGATTGAATTTACAAAAGCGTTGAAACAGTCCACCAAAGCACCATAGTTTTACTTGATGCACTAAAATCGAAAGCGCCAAAACAGAGCACTAAAGCATCAGAGTTTGCCACGAATGTGCTAAATCAACTTTTTTGGAAATGGATCACCGATACGCCGAAACAAGTCATGGAAGTGCTAGAGTTGAAAGTGTTGAAAGTTTTGATGAATACGTTATAGTATCATGGAAGCACCCAAACAGAGCACATAAGTGCCATATTTTTCCGCAGATGCACTATAGTACTTGACGAAAGCGCTAAAACAGAACACGTCGAAAACCTACACGACACTTTTCAAAAAAATTGATAAAAATTGGGGTTAATGCCCCATAGTGGGGGCCAAATTGTAAGTGTGAATAAGGTGTAAAGAACTAGAACACTTCTTAATGAAACATTGCATCAAAGATCAAGCTAATCAATCAATTGAAAGTGTCTCATTGTCTCCTATCTTTAAATATTTATTAAGCTATGTGATCTCAAATTTAAATGACACTATAACTATTAAAATGACAATCTAAAGAACGAAATGATGCTGATGCAATGATATGGAGCTTAATGTGATAAAGTCTAGATGATAAAAGAAGCTAATATGACATGAATTGATATGAAAACTGATAAACAAAGCTACATGAGGCAGCCATGATATGAAAGCTTGAATGTTGGATGCTTGGATACTGGATGCTGGATGCTTGATGCTTGAATTCTTGCAGAGTAAGAGTGCTTAAGTTAGATAATCTAGATCCTTTTCTTGGTATAATGAGGCTGTATTTATAGATTTCTTGGCTGTAGAAATGCACAGGGATGGCAAAAGAGAGGCTTGGATTCAATCTAGAGGATTGAATGGTGAAAGATAAAGGAGATTGAGAGAATTTTGGAAATTGTCTCTACCCATGAAAACACCAGGTAAGAGAAGAGGAAAGATTGATGGAGGAGGATTGAGAGATAAATTTTCAATTGGTCTCCAATTCTTCCCGTGAAGGCTCAATCAATTAATTTGACATGATTTTAGACATAAATTAGACATAGGATATCTAATTTGATTTTGAGGAAATATAGAGGAATATTCCTTATGCCTTTATTTAAATATTTTTGATTTATTTAAATTAGCAAAAGAGGGATAAGTAATTTAATAAAACAAACTATAGAAGTTGTTTATTAAATTAAATAGAAGAATAATGGTAATTAATCAATAAAGCATTTAATCTTTATTGAATTAATTTAAGATTGATGTGATAGAATAAAATAGGGAAATGATAATTAAATCAAACAAAGTATTTAATTTTGTTTATTTAATTAAGATGAGATAATAGAATTTAGAAGAATTTAAATGTGAACTATATAAATAAATATTTCTATTTATTTAAATAGTAGAGGAAATTATGATAATCAATTAAATAATTTGTAGTTAATTAATCAGATTCTCCAGACCATTTTTAGGTGTATACAGATTCAATTCCTTATGCAAACTTTTTTCTAGATGTAAGTAGTGTAATTGATAGCTTATGCTCAATATGTAGGTACAAGGGAGCATGTGTGGATCATGTAACCAACCATATCTTTTAGGTACCTATTTTTCCTCTTTACTACACCATTTTTAATAGTGTGTGTATGAAAGTATGTTGAAGATTAATCCCTTCAAGAGTAAAAAATTTCTCAAAGCATTGGTTTACATATTCTTTTCCTTTATATGTGTGGAGATTTTGATGCAATTTTGAGATTGTTTCTCAAAACAAGCCTTAGAATTATTAAATTTATGAAAGACTTCTTTTTCCTAAAGAAATTAGACCCATGCATATCTAGAATAGTTATCAATGAAGGTAAGAAAATAACAGGCCTTGTTAAGGTACAATGTTGGAAATGAACTTACCAATTCAATGTGAACTAGCTCAAGGATTTTTGAAGACCTCCAAGCCTTCCCTTTGTTGAAATTTTCCGTATGATTCTTTCCCAAGACACAATGTGAACAAATAGCATTTGAAAAATTGATCTAAGAAAAACCTATGACCATATCTTGCATGTTGATCTATTAAAGATAAATGTAGTTGAGATGGCCAAACCACTCATGCCATAGTTTTCTCACAAAATTGAAGTGGGTGAGAAAGGAAATAAAATGTGTATTAGGTACAAAGTGATATAAATAATAGAGGTGAGAAACATGATCAACCTTACCAAGTACAAGAATTGCATTATCTTCAATATCCCAGATGGTGACAAAATTTCAAGTGAATTTGAATTTTCTACCATTCTATACAAATCTAGTAGATGAAGAGAAGCTTTGGTCAAAAATTAGGCACACAAATAACATCTTAAAATATACCAATACCAACATCATCTGGACGGGCTTCTAGATGACATCTTGTGGAGAATCATCCCCTATGAGAATTGGGGTACAAAATAGATCTCCAATAAAGAAAATTATTATTTGACAATACCCATGTGATGTGATGCACTTTGGTCAGGAATCCACTACTACAAATAATTTGCAAAAGTTAAAGTTGTAGTTTTTTTTCCTCTACCTGGCTTGGAAGGAGTAGAGGGTTGTAGAGAAACATAAGAAGTAAATTAATGTTTTTCTCTTTTATAATATGTGTCATTCCATTGATCTACTTCTATGACATGAATGTTCATCATGACTAACCTTCTTACAATAGCTACAAGTTAGAGTTTCCTTCTTATAAGAGTTTCCCTTTGAATAGGAGGAATATGAGTCTACTTTGGGAGTAAATGATGATTGTTCTTGATATTTTTGTGACTTCTTCTAAAAATTCATTTAGTTCTTGTCAAGTTTCCATAACTCTTTATATCCTTTTGAATCACCAACCAACAAATCTTGAGACTAAGAAGGCTTAAGGAATACCAAGTAAAGAATCTTCCATTGTTATTGCATTAAAATTTCTAAAAAGGAAGCAAAATAAGGTATTGTACATGTAGATCCCATAGTCAACCTATGAGCATGAAAGCTAGAAATAAATGCAACATATTTATGTCAATTTTATTAAGAGTATTAAAGATAAGTATTTATTTTTCATCAATAATGCATGATTTAAATTATGCTCTAAGTTCATTTACCTTTGCTACATAGATCTAGATGCTATCAAAATACTTAGGATAAGGACTCATTAATTCAACATTAATCTAATAACCCCTATTTTCATCAATTGTACCATATATAGTTTTTAATTTTTCCCATGTATCATGTGAATTTTTACATCCTTACATTTGAAACATAATATGAAGAGAAACTAAACTCGTAAGAAAACCAAGGGATTTTTTATGTTCAAGTATCTAGATTACCTCTTCCTTATTATCCATGGGTTCATTTAACTTTTGTTCAATATAAGGCATATATCCAAGTTGCATTAAGGTGTTCCATTAATTTTTATGGCATGTGTTGTAGTTTTATTGTGTTAGCAATAGAAAATTAAATTGGCTCATGTATGAAGAAAAAGAGAGCACAAGCAGAAACAAATGCACAAGAAAAAACACACCAAATGCCCCCCCTCCCCCCCCAAATTACTCAATTAGAGAGCCCCTCTAAGAAATATTATTTGACACTTTATATTTAGTGTAGTTATAATTGCCACTAGAAAGTGAATGCTGAGTGGACTTGAATTCAATGCATTTTACAAATCCTAAAAAATGAGCTTATGCTACAATTATAATTTTGGCACAATATCAAGAGAAATGAAAAAGACCACTTCAAAGCACAAGAAAAAGAATGTGCTTTAAAAAAGAGAATCACTTCAATCTAGATTGCATGTGAAATTTAGAAAGCCTTTGAAGTTCCAAAAAATGAGAATGATGCAATGTCACCTATGAGAACCTCAAAATTTAAAAAAAAATGTGCATCAAAATAAAAAACCACCTACATTAGTGTGTAGAACATAAAATTATCCCATATAAAAAAAAACTTGAGAAAAGAGATCAAGAACTCAAGATATAAGCCTTCAAAATTGGCCTCCAAAATATTAACCTCCCAATAGAGGGGGGTATTAGAATAAAAAAAACTCCCTTCACCAATTTAAGAAAAAAAAACCAAAAACATCTCTAGATTTGATGGAGGTTAATTTAGTTTTTAAAAAAAAAATTAAAAAAGGCATGTGGGGAGCCCCTTTCCCTCACCACATGCCCTAAGAAAGGAATTTCAACCTTTTAAAAAGTCAACAAACCTCTTAAATGTTGTGGCTTTTAATAAAGGGGGTGACTCTTTATAAATTATGGGTACTAGGTATGGGACCTATGCAATGCACATGTACCCTTGTACAAAAATAAATATATATATTTTTTTAAAGTAAAAAATTGAGAATATTTTGAAGTAATAATAATATTTTTTCTTCGCAAAAAAAGTATTTAAAAACCATACCATAGGCACTATTGATAGGGGTCATTAAACTCCCTGGACAATTTTGTTTTACCTCACTTGGCAACCTTGTCTAAAATTGATTATTTGATAGGTGATTTTAACATTTTTGGGCCTTCTGAGCAAGATGGACATGTTGAATTTGATCCAAAATTATCTAAATTAATGACTTCTTTCTAGATATGGAAAGGAACCTCCCACTTCAAACCCTTGAAAATATAGGCTCCATTGTCCAAATAGGACAATTCATCAAGGAAAATCTAATTATCTCAGCTCCTTTAGACTCAATGGTGAGCTCAAAATGTCTCCAAAATGCTTTGAAAAAACTTAAAACTAGAAATTAAAATAATTAACCCCTAGAAAATAATATTTTCTTCACACAGTTTTGATTCTCTAGGTCATGCAAAGATATAAGAGAAAAGCGTGCTCATGTGCTTTGAAAAATAAAAGGTCTGAAATCCCCGATTCTAAAATAAATTACCAACCCACAACTCAAAACTTCTTTGATACCATGTAAGTTTTGGCTGAAAAGCTAACTCATAATGTAAATGAAGGAAATAAAAGATAGAAAATAAAAATAATATAAAATAAATTGTATTTTATTTAATAAGAATGCAAATAATAAAATAAAAATGAGATGATGATGTTACAAAACATAGGAGAAGCCTTGGTTATGTAGGGAAAGGTGAAACCAAGGAAGGCATAGGATTAAGACAAGTGTCATGATCATATGCTATGATACAAAAAGAGATAAGGATGCAAATTTTTCTCTAGAATCTACCTAAGTAAACTTAACCTAGTGTGAAAAGGACTAGAGAAAGATCTAGCATAAAAATTCATAATGACCTTCATGGGTCTTGAAGGAAATTTTATTAATATATTCTTTCACCTTGATTTAGTGATAAATTGAGCAAATATACAACTTAGTGAGAAATTTAGCCCCAAAAGACTCATATAGAAAATTGTGAATAATAAGGATATAAAATTTATCCTTGATGGCTAATTTATTGTGCTCAAAAAAATTAGGGAGTATCCACCAACCCACATATTTCTTCAAAAACATAACCACCAAAGAGAACGTAGCCAAAGCATGAATATAAATATGAAAATCTAAAGTGGATCTTTCCTCTAGGGAAAAAAAATCATCTTTTGCAACCAAAAATTCTTTAGTGCCACTAGTATTCTAGTAGAGTCAATGAGATACTAGCATTACATACCAAATTTGTGACCCTTTCCCCATTTTTAATCATAATTGAAGAATATTGCCCTATATTTTTCTACTACTTTAAACTGTGGGGGATTAGTTCCTTTATTTGATAATTTTTTTTTTAGTTTTTAAAAAGAAGAAAATTTGGCTAGTTTCTAAAATCCCATCAATTTGTCTTTTGCATGGCCTATCAAGGCTATAACATTGTAGTAGAAATATATTTTAAATATGAGAACCTTATCTCGCAACTTCTCTTTAAGATTATTGTTGAAAAAATAAAAATAATTGATTCCTTGAAGTCATGTGTCTAGTTGACCATATTATCAAACTCACTTTGATATTCCTTGATATAATGTGTTTGTAATAATTTATTAGAGACATCAATAAAGCCTTCATAGGTGTTAAGGCGAAATTGGATTAGGGTTTCCTTAAAAAATACTAATTATGTTAGAAGTGGGTGAGTCCTATCCAACAATTGATACCATTGAAGGGCTTCCTTTTCCAAGTGAAAAGAGGATTGGGAGAGATTTTGATCTTAGGTATTTTAATAGAATTCAAAATATTGACCAACCTTGCTTAACTAATTAGAAAGATCTATATTATCATATTTAAGAAAAAAAATATTATTTTTGAGGAATGAGGAAAGCCACAATGATTAGGAAGAGGGAACTTGTTGTTGGTGAGGAAGGTTAGACTTTATTTGTACCTACAAGTAGCTAGTCCAATTGACTAGAGAGGTGGGAGAAATTATCTTTGAAGCTTGACTATATTTGATCAAGGTGGTCATTAAGAATGTTCCTGAAAAGTTACAATATATCTAATTGGTCCTAAGAATGATGAATTATGACTATAGATAGCAATGTGACCCCAAAAATATGTAAATTGAGTTATATAGAAAATTGATTCACTCAAATAAAAGAGTGTAATAAAAAAATCCACCAAAAGTGGTTAAGGTTAACCTTTTTCAAAAAAACTGTAAAGTAATATAGTACATTCATCAATATAAAGAGATGAGTATAATGGGTTAATCCAAAACAAAGGGTAAAATTATGTGCTAGAATATTTTTTTAACATGATTTTTGGATCCTAGATCCCTTTGGGTGAGAAATATAGTATATTTATTTTAATTATCGCTCACTAGGTATTTACATGGTGAACATCAAGTATATTGCTAGACTGCACAAGTCTAGATCCGATGTAAGGATCCAACTATATGGGCCACAATAATAATATAATAACATGCTTGTAAGAATACTAAAAATGGTATACTTTTCAATAAATCACCTATAAATTTAGAATTAATTTTTAATACTATTGACTACCAATAAAATTTAATGTCTATATTTAAAATAGGAAACACATAGGTGGGGATACATAGGGAAGACACTATATGGTGTGTCTAGTCTTTGAGTTCACCAACATATTATCATATCCATAAATAAACGGCCCACTATTTCATTTTCAAGGGACACAATAAGTAACTTCTTGAGGCTAACCACTTATTGGTGCATCATATAATATAGATGACTAAAAGTTACCTAGGATTAGGTTACAAAATATATTGGCAAATATTTTGATATACTCATGCATGTGCATAGAATCTTAGGACAGTACTTAGAAGTTGTTTGATGCCTACTTATTGGAGCAAAAATACTAACTTCATTGAACCCTTTGTAGGGAATCTAGCTTAGCCAAAAATATTAACTCTTCTAAGGATATTTAAAACCCATGTATAATTTAAGGTTCTAACATGGGATAGTCCAACAATAGTGTGTCCCACTTAAGGGACATCTTGATTTTTGCCTAAAATCATACATTTTAAAAAACAATAATTCTTTAAGTCTCAAGAGGTTTTATCTCAAAGGGCTTTATTTAATAGGGTTTTATAAAAGTCCCTTATATAGAATCCTCTAAGCTTAAATCAAACCTTCAATGTAGTCTCCTCCACACGTATTAAAATAATAATGAAAATATAATTTTGCTTCATTTTTTGGAAGGTCAAATAAAATCATTTGAAAATATCATTTTGTAAGTGTGTAGTCCTCAATATTGTCTTTACATAAATTTAATAACATGTATTATATTTTATTTAATTTTATTTTAAAAATATTATAATAAATTTTGGTCATATATATGTCCATTGTGAAAAATAATGATCTCTAATCATGAAAATAGAAAAATAACATTTTTCTAAGAAAATATCAAAAAATAGATTTCACTTCACATAGGTTAAATGAATAGTAATAATTTTGAAAAATATGCTAAGAGAAATGTGTTATAGAACAATATAAGCTTGAAATTTTTGTTAGTATTAATTCAAAAATTAATAATAAATAAATATTTAATAATTTTATTAAAGAAATATCTATGCACTAGACCATTGAGCTACTAATCAAATTCTAATAAGTCATGTAAAGTTTTTATTTTTAGTTAAATGGAATAATGTCTATAAAAAACATAAATAAAAAGAGATAGAAATAAATATTAAAAGAGATTTAAAGCTTGAATCTACATAGAAAATTTCATAATGAATTAGTTTACATCATCATTAAATTCTTGTTTGTGTGTTCTCTATAATTGACACAAATTAGAATATACTAAAAATAACTAATTTTCAGTGTCCTAGTTAGGCCAAAGTGTGGCACACTATTGTGAGATTACCCCATGAGAAAAAAATATAAACTACTTGTAATACAAAATTAACAAAAATATATTTAATTTTTTTAGAGCAATGACATATGTAGCCACTTTCTAACCATGAAGATCCCTTAAGGGTGAGGTGAGAGAATACATTGAAGAAATATAAATAGCCCTAAATTGGTAAAACTATTTTTTGAAATACTCTAGAAAGAGTTATCATATTGCTTGTAATGAATCTACAAGACATAATATGTTAACAGATAGAATATTATATAAATGAGATAAAACTATTTTTTAAAATACTCTAGCAAGAGCTACCATATTGTTTGTAATGAGTCTACAAGACATACTATGTTAATGCATAGAATATTATATAAATGAGATAAACTGAATGTTTTTATCAGCTTCACATCACTACTTCAAGTGGTAACCTCCAAATAGAGCATGCATGCTCAATACAAATATTCCAATATGTTTTCAAATGAAAATTAATTACAATATTTAGAGTCTTACCAATGGTAATTAGCACCATAATATGTATGTGGGATAATTATTTTATTCCAATAACTAGTGATATGACTTACAAACCATGTGTGTCCAACTAACACTAGCTAACATAAAGTAGAATGGAGTATATACAATAAAGTATTTGGAGGCATTTTTAGATATAACATTGGTGGTTCCAAAAATACAAGCATAGAATAACCTAGCCTTCATGGGTTAAAAATTTATCATCTCCAGAATCAAATTTCAACACCTCAATAAAAAATATGCCTTCCTTCACTCAAACTATAATTTTATACACATAATTTGAAACTGTTGGATGTTGTTGATACGTCATTGTCATTGATGTCAACACTATTGGGATTAATGCATTAGAGGCTGTATATGTCGAGGATATTGAGAAAATTGTAATAAAATAAGTTGTAGGTTGTTAGTGATGAAGTGAAGTTCAATATGTTGGCTATCTTAGTATGTTGATGATCAGAGGTTGTGGATTAAAGGGTTTTTTTTTTTATTATATCTAGTTTATCCACGTTAAGTTTCAGAGATCCGCATGAAGATTTGATCAAGTTATGAGTATCCGTGTTCTGACAGTTTTTTTGTTGCTTCAGTTGGTGTTCCTGAAAGAAGGTGATGTAATTCTAGAAAGTTCAGTTGTTGTGGATGCCTCTCTAGTGATTCATGATACTTGTGGATGTTTCTAGATCATTCTCTATCTATGTTGTATGTCTGCATTGATCATTGTGCTCATGATTGGTGATTTTATTTTGCGTGTTCATGTTTTTCATGTTCATGGCCAAGAGGGTGACTGTAGCGTGTTGTGGATCTTTGAGGAATAATTATTGAAAATGTTTCATGTTCAAGGATGTTGTTTTGGGTCCTCACTATGTTGTGGCTAACATTGGCTGATTCACATTGATAATTATTTATGTTCTGGGCCGACAGTTTGTATTCATTTCATATTTTATTGAAGCCAACAGGTAGATGATGTTATTTTTGGTTGCAGATATATATGAGTGATTGTTTATATCATTTGAGGTAACAGTGAAGAGAAGTATGTGAGTCTTGTGTGTGAATAATTTTCTAATCATTCGAAGGTAGAAGTTAAGTGTGAAGAAGAGTGAACAGAGTTTATGTGCTTAATTGGAACTATAATCAGGCATGAGTAGATGTTGTTTTCTCAGCTCAAAATATCTCAAATGGATTTAATCTGAATGTTTTTGTAAGACAGTGTGACTTCCTTGGGCAGTAAGCCTTTTTGTATTTGAGTAGTGAGCTCTAGGCAATGTGCTTGAATGCATGTGCATTCCCCATTTGCTATACTTTTAACAGACTATAAACTTGTGGATTAACCTCCATCATGGTTTCTCCCCTAACAAGGTTTCCATGCAAAAATCTTTGTGTTATGTGTGTTTCTGATGTGATGATGGTTTATGCTTTCATTTTTATTAATCAGATATGAGAATAAGTTTAAATTTTTGTGACAATTGATTCACCCCCCCTCTTAGTTTTATGTCATTGTGTTGCCAACAATTGGTATCAAAGCAGGTTCCTTAGAAGAATTTTAATAGCTTGAGGTGATATGGGATGGCAACATATAAGAAGGATAGTCTAAGATTTGATGGAAATGATTATTCTATGTGGAAGACTCGAATGGAGTGTTATCTGAGATGCATTGGTGAACCTTACTGGGACATTACAAAGAATAGATACATCATCCCACATAATGTTCTTTCTACTGTAGGTAAGATCAAAGATGTCGAATATAATATCAGGGCTAAGGAAGCATTGTTGAGTGCTTTGACTAATTATGAGATGACAAATGTAATGGATCTAAAGACTTCTTATGAGATATGGAAAAAGTTGGAAACTTTGTATGAAGGTGATGCCCATGTGAAGATTGCTAAGTTGCAAAGTCTGAAAGGGAAATATGAAACATTGAAAATGGGTGAAATGAGAACATCACTTCTTTTATGCAAAGAGTGAATGAACTTGTGTATAATATCAAATGTGCTAGTGGAACATTGGAAGAATAAGAGATTGTTGCTAAAGTACTCAGATCTTTTCCTACTGCATACAAACACAAAGTTGCTGCTATTGAGGAGATCTAGACTGTGACAAATGTAACCAAAGACATGTTGATTAGTAATCTTGCTGCTTTTGAGTTAAGTGAGTTTTGTGATGCTCTTCCTAAGATAGATTCTGCATTCAAAGCTACTACCTTTGGAAAAGATAAGCAGAGATATGATCTGAGAGAAAGTTCCTCTATAAGATTGTTCAATGAGAGAGATTGAAGAAAAAGAGAGAAAATTAGATGAGCTTGAAGCACTTCTTGTCAAGAGAGTACTCAGAGGAGAAGGTAAGTATAAAGAGAAATTACCTCTTAAATGTTTTTCTTGCAATAAGATAGGTCATTTTTCCTCAAGGTGTCCATAAAGAGTTCCTAAGCCAAGATCTAACAAGTCTAGATTCTAAATAAAGTGTTATTATGCTGCTGATGAAGGTGTGACAAATGATGAATCTGATAAAGGGAATGCAAGTGAAGATGAATGGGTATTTAAATGATCCAGTACCTACTGAATCTGGTAGTTACATGAATGTGGAGAAAGCTCTAGCTACTAGAAATGAAGAAAAAGATGAATGGGTGATTGACAATCGATGCTCTCATCACATGAAAGGTGATAAAAGTAAATTTGTGATTCTTGAAAAGTATGATGGTGGTGTTGTAAGATTTGGTGATGATAAAGCTAGTGTAATCTATGGCAGAGGATCCATTTCTCTTGATGGCAAGAATAATATTGATGATGTTCTATATGTGGAAGGTTTGAAGCATAATATTTTAAGTGTTCGACAAATGGTTGACAAGGGATACAATCTTCAATTCAAGGATGAAAAATGTAGAATATTTGGGAGTTCTGGAAATATGATTGCATCAGGTACAAAAAAAAAAGGTAATATATTTAACCTGAGTGTTTCTAGTAAAAGTTGTCTAATTGCTTAGGTTGATGAAAGTTTGTTGTGGCATAAGAGATTGTGTAATGTAAAATTTGACAATATTATCAAGATAAGTTCTACTCAGACTGTGAGAGATCTTCCTAAGTTGTTAAAGCCTACTAATACCATATGTAAGGAATTTCAGTTAGGGAAGCAAACTAGAGTGTTGTTTCAGAGCAAACAAAATTGTTCAAATGAAGTATTGGAGCTTGTGCATACTGATCTGTGTGGTCCTTCTAGAGTCAGAAGTTTACAAGGAGACAAGTATTTTCATGTTACTCATTGATGAGTATTCTAGATTGATGTGGGTTGCTTTCTTAAGGGAAAAATCTGAAGCTCTAAAGAAATTCATTTTTTTTAAGGCTAAGGTTGAGACAGAGATAGGTATGAAGATTATATCTAAGATCAGATAGAGGTGGTGAATTCATTCCTGGTGAGTTTATTTCTTTTTGTGAAGAACATGGGATAAAGAGACAATTATCAGTCCCACAGACCCCTCAGCAAAATGGAGTTGTGGAAAGGAAGAACAGGATAGTTCTAGATGCTGCTAGGACTATGATGCTAGAAGGAAATGTCCTGCATATCGACTGGAGAGAAGTTGTGAGTACTGTTGTTTACACTCTCAATCAGGTACATATCAAAGGTGATACTGGTAAGACCCCTTATGAGATATGGTTTGGTCATAAGCCTACTATTAGATACTTCAAAAAATTTGGGAGTAAATGCTATATCAAAAGAGATGAAGATATAGGAAAGTTTGATGCGAGGAGTGATGAAGGAATCTTTCTCGGTTACTCTAGTAAAAGTAAAGCCTACTAGTGCTTCAACAAAAGATTGAGGAAAGTAGTTGAAAGTGCTAATGTCAAGGTTGATGAAGACACAGTTAGTACATCCAAAACCTATGGATATGATTTAGATGATCAAAATGTTAGTTCAGTTAAGACTCAGAATCAAGTTCAGATCATTCCGATGAATCAAGAAAGCCAAGAGGAAGGAACTAGTGAAAGTGTAGAAGTGAGATCACAAGAGCTTGAAGTTCAAGAATAGCCTAAGACTCCAAGGTATGTAAGATTGAATCATTTAGAATATTAGATTATAGGTGATAAGAACAAAGGTGTTCAAACTAGGAGAAGAATTGCAGAAGAATACTGTTTGATATCAAAGACTAAGCCAAATAGTGTAAATGAAGCATGCAAAGATGAACATTGGATGTAAGCAATGAAAGAAGAGCTACTGCAAATTGAGAAGAATGATACATGGATTCTTGTTCCTAGACCTAAGGACAAAAATGTAATTGGAACTGAATGGGTCTTTCGAAACAAACTAAATGAGCAAGGTGAAGTTGTTAGAAACAAATCAAGACTGGTGTGTAAAGGATACTCTCAGATGGAAGGAATTGACTTTGAAGAAAAAATTTCCCCTATTGTTAGGATTGAAGCTGTGAGACTATTTCTTGCTTATGCTTCTTACAAAAACTTCAAGGTTTATCAAATGGATGTCAAGTCAACATTTCTAAATGGTGAACTAGAAGAAGAAGTGTATATTGAGAAACCTGATGGATTTTAATTTACTGACCAAGGAGATATGGTTTTTTGGTTGAAGAAAGAATTGTATGGACTTAAGCAAGCCCCAAGAGCATGGTATTCCAGATTGGATAAGTATTTGTTGAAGCTTGGATTTAATAAAGGTATTGTTGATTGTAATTTGTATTTCAAGATTGATCATGATAAATATTTGATTGTTAAAGTCTTTGTTGATGATATCATTTTTGGAGGAGATGATAGTTTGTGCATGAAGTTTGTTGATGAGATGTAGAGTGACTTTGAGATGTCTATGATTGGAGAAATGAAATTCTTTCTGGGATTGCAAATTTCTCAGCTAGATAAAGGGATCTTTATATCTCAGTCCAAGTATGTAAAAGAGCTACTAAAGAAGTTTGGTATGGAAGATTCAAATCCAATTGGTACACTTATGGTGACCGGATGTAAGTTGATACATGATGATGATTCTCCTAAAGAAAATCAGACTAGATACAGATCTATGATTGGTGGATTGTTGTATTTGACTCAAACTAGACCTGATATCATGAATGTTGTATGCATTGTTGCAAGATTTCAAGTTGATCCTAAGGAATCTCATGTGATAGCTGTAAAGAGGATTTTCAGATACTTGAAAGGGATAGTTGATTTTGGCCTATGGTATCCTAAAGAAGATGATTTTACTTTGAGTGATTTTACTGATGCTAATTGTGAAGGATATATGAATGATAGAAAGAGTACTGGTGGTGGTGCATTTTTCTTGGGAAATAAGCTGATTTCATGGTTAAGTAAGAAGCAAAATGCCATTTCTTTATCTACTACAGAGACAAAATACATTGTTGTTGCTAACAATTGTACTCAAGTATTATGGATGAAGTAGATGTTGAGAGATATTAGAGTTGTGTATGATGAACATATTGCTATATTTTGTGATAATTCAAGTGATTAATATTTCTAAGAATTTGGTGTTGTATTCAAAAACCAAGTATATATCTATCAAGTGTCACTTTTTGAGAGACATGGTGAGTGAAAAAGAAGTCAGATTGGAGTATGTGCCTACTAAGGAATAGATTGCAGATATCTTTACCAATCCCTTGCATAAGGATACTTTTGTGTATCTCAGAGGGTAGCTAGGGGTGATTACCCATCCTAATTAGAACTAAGGTGCATTGACTTGCATCAGTCTATGTATTCCATAGTCATATCTTGATCCAGATTGATGTTGTGGTGGTTGCTAATCAAGGGAGTAATTAGATGTTTAGGAATGTGGTTCAAAGCTTGTGTGGAGAAAGATACACATTATCTTTTTCATTGATGTCAAAGGGGAAGAAGATTCATGTGAAAAATTGTGAATTATCTGGGGAGAAGAGTCAAAAATCTAAGGGGGAGAAAGTGCTAAGAGAAATTTGTGTTGATGGTGTTTTTCACATCATGTGTTTTCATCAATGCCAAAGGGGGAGATTTTTGGATGTTTCTGATATGTGGTTGTCATTGATGTCAATACTATTGGAATTAATGCATTAGAGGTTGTATAAGTCGAGGATATTGAGAAAATTGGAATAAAATAAGTTACAGGTTTTCAGTGATGAAGTGAAGTTCAGTATGTTGGCTAGCTTAGTATGTTGATGATCAAAGGTTGTGGATTAAAGGGTTTGTTGTCGAGTATATCTAGTTTATTGACGTTAATTTTTAGAGATCCACATGAAGATTTGATCGAGTTATGAGTATCTATTTCTGATAGTTTTTATGTTGCTTCAGTTGGTGTTCCTGAAAGAAGCTGATGTAATTCTAGCAAGTTTAGTTTTTGCGGATGCTTCTTTGGTGATTCATGATTCTTGCGGATTTTTCTAGATTGTTCTCTAGCTATTTTGTATATCTTCATTGATCATTGTGCTCGTGATTGGTTATTTTATTTTACGTGTTCATGTTTTTCATGTTCATGGCCGACAGGGTGACTGTAGCATGTTGTGCATCTTCGAGGAATAATTATTGAAGATTTTTCATGTTCAAGGATGTTGTTTTGGGTCCTCACTATGTTGTGGCCAACATTGGTTAATTCACATTGATAATTATTTATGTTTTGAGCCGACAGTTTGTATTCATTTCATATTTGATTAAAGTCGACATGTTGATGATGTTATTCTTGGTTGCGGATATATATGAGCAATTTTTTATATCATTTGAGGTAATGGTGAAGCAAAGTGTACGAGTCTTGTGTGCAAATAATTTTCTAATCATTCAAATGTAGAAGTTAAGTGTGAAGAAGAGTGAGTAGAGTTTATGTGCTTAACTGGAACTGTAATCAGGCATGCACAGATTTTATTTTCTCAATTCAAAATCTCTAAGATGGATTTAATTTGAATGTTTTTGTAAGACAGTGTGTCTTCCTTGGGCATTTTTTGCCTTTTTGTATTTGAGTAGTGATCTCTAGGCAGTGTGCCTAAATGCATGTGCATTTCCCATTTGCTATAAATTTAACAGAGTATAAACTTATGGATTAACCTCCACCATGGTTTTTCTCCTAACAGGGTTTTCAAGCAAAAATCTTGGTGTTATGTGTGTTTCTGATGTGATGATGGTTTATGCTTTCATTTTTATTAATAAGATCTATGAATAAGTTTAATAAGTTTAAATTTCTATGACAATTGATTCAACCCCCCCCCCACTCTCAGTTGTCTATTGTTGTGTTGCCAACAAAAACTAAGTTTTTTATAGCATTTCAATTGTAATGCTAATAAATAATTACATACAGGTCAATGCATTAGTTTCTTGGGAGCTAGATTTTACTGAAAATAAATAGCTAATATGAATACATTTTCTTGTGACAAACCAAAATCTATCCAGTAAAAATTATGCACAACAAAGAGCTAATTTGTCAAATTATTAGTCTCCTTGTATTAAAAAAATCATGTAGGAGAGTACCATGTAATCTCATAAACGGGTTTATTTTTATTTTTTGAAATGAATACAAATTTATTTGCAATAAGAAAAAAATCCTTTAAACTATGTGTGGCCCATTTATGATTATTCATGCCACTTATCTACCAAAATATTCCTTTACATGACATGAAAAATCTCAATGTTTTCAAAATGCTAAGATCTGCATAATTAAAAAATAAAATTTGAAAGCTTACAACTATATAGTGAGGTACGATTATAAACTATATTTGGAAAATAAACCTTACTATTTATTACAATCTAAGATGCAACTTCAAGAAATAATATTTCTTCACCATTTATTTTTATTTCACTAAGTTCAAATTTAGATGAAGGTAGCATTTTTGCATTGTTTATAGAAAGTACAACTACATTGAATTCCTTTTAGAAGCCTTATTGACACAATTGAATTTTGAGTAGATTCACATGAATAATCTATTGATTAAATTTATAGAATTACTATTAGTGATTCAAAGCTTCTACCATTTTTTCAACAGTAACCTCTTGGTTTGGTTCATGAAAGCATATAATAACTCTACTACTTGTTAGAGAATACAAAATACTACATAATAAAAACTTCATCATTTCTCATGGTGCCATCATTGTCACTCCAGGGTAAAAGCACAAAGTTGTGTCACACTTTCAGCCAACATACCAGCACAACTTAATTTACATATTTCTAACTAAAAATCAATTTTGGTCAAACATATGACCTAGTAAGATTCATTCTAGCTAAGTAAGATACTTCCACAATTTATTCAACTACAATTGTTGGCTAAAAATATATGGAGCACCACTTTGAGTCCAATTTACCAAAAAAAAAAAAAAATTTAAAAACTTGAAGTTTTAATAACTCCTCCTCATGTAAATAACAGTTTTTTTAAAATGTAAAAATACCCTTTTGTAGAACCATAAGTGTAGTTTTCAAAAATATATTTATTTTAATAGTTTAATTATTATTATTATTTATATTTTTATTTATACTAAAAGTAGGTTAACAACAAAAAATATTAGTTTGATTACCATGCCAAGGAAAAATACTAAAACTTATTAAAAAAAATTGAAAAAAATATGATGCACTAGATAAAAGAATCTATTTCAAGATGGTATAATATTTTTTCCATTTTAGATAAATATTTAATATGAATGTTGACGTCCGATGGAAACAGTTGTTTTTTACTCATGCACATTTTAATATTTATATAAAAATATATATTTATCAAAATTGGAAAAAAATATATCCATGCACTAAAGTTTCAAGTTATAAATACACACAAACAATTTGAAAGAAAAAAAATAAAATTTACTATAAAAAGTTTGACATCCTGTGGAACTTCATTTTTCAACATTTTATCTGCAACTAAATTCTAGTGTTAATTTATGAAAAACTAGTTTAAAATAATTTTTTAATTTATTATAAAAAATGCAAACATAAAATATTCTAAAAAATACATATTTTACTAGTTTACATCATTTAAAAATTCAAAACATATATGCTACTTTTTAGTGATTCAAGTTTAAAAGTTGGATCAACATTGGCTGATTCCTTTATAAAGTGTGACACAACTTTGTGCTTTTACCCTCCAACAAACAAATTAAAACCATCTTTTACAATTCTTGGGTGAGAAAAAATACCCTCCTTTTGTAGTTTACATTAATCTATAGAGTGCATAAATTGTAGTTTGAATTGAAAATTACATTCATACCATGTTTAAAAATAGAAAAGTCAAATATTTAAAGATTTTAATCATAATAATATAGTCAATAAACATAATCATAAGAATAACATTAATTTATTCAAAATGGTTACCCATACATCACAATATGACATATAAACTTTCTCAAAACATACTATCCAAACCACCCAACAACTAACATTACACTAAATGAACATTTTAACTGTTAACCTCACTAAATCATGCTAAAAAAAAAAATTACAATATTTAAACATTATTTTCTAAATTAAACAAACAAAAAAAAATCCATCTACATTTTTTTAGGGTCAATGCAGACCTGAATGTGACCAATAGAGAGATCCATACAATTCATTCTCCTCTCTACCGTCATTGAATAAAGTAAGCTCATTCTCCTGGCTCATGTATTCACTTTGTTGTATCCCAACTGATCCTATGTCCAACGTTAATAAATTTTCAACATAGCCATCACTAGGTGGGCCTTGTGCTAAAGTAGATGGAACTTTTGCTGCTAAATCATTAGCATTTTGGGCATAATAATCCAAACAATTTCCATTTCTTGTGGGATTTATCCCCTTGGAAGAAGGAGCCATAGTAGATGAGGCATGTGACCTTCTTGAAACAGGGTGACATGGTGAAATAGCTTATTCTTGGTTGAAAATGTGGTGCTACAGGAGCAGTTCTAGGAAGTGTTTCCGCACTTGTTTCCGTGGGTTTTGAGATCACCCACAAAATAAATGTCCTTTCCGCATTTGTTGCAGGTATACATATTTGTGCAGTGGCTTCTTCTGTAATGGTTCCTTAGGCAGGCCATGGATTTCAATGTTTTGAAATTGGGATGGCACCTATTCTGCCTGCAATCTTTAAAGAGGCATGAATAATATGAATTGCTTACCTTGGGCCTACTAGACCTGAGTTCCTGCTATGTTTTATACTGGTTCCCATGGGATCGCATATGAATCTACACATTCCCATCTCGCTTGAACCTTCTCTGATAGATCTTACAAAAATGGGTATGCTTTGCAAGAATATCTTCTTCCTTGATCTTTATAATTTCCAATATTTCTTCTCTCTCTTCCTTCGATGGCCTCTGCGTATCACTTAAGCCTTGACATTGCAAAAAAAATAAAAGCAGATGTGATAATGATTATGTGCACGACCGAATTCAAGGTTGATCTTGCTAGTTGTTGTTGCTTGTTATGCCCTATTGAGCATTGTGAATGACTTTTTAGGAGTTGAGAAAATACAACACCACAAACCTCGAAGATCACCTGCATGCAAATAACCTGTCACAAAAGAAGAGATGGAGACAAACAAGCAAGGGTTCTCTGAAAACTGAAAATGTATATATCAGAGAGAATGAGAGAATGAATTGATATGAAATACAATGGGATCAATCCTTATAAAAAGGAGATCATGCAAACCCTAATAAAACCCTAATAGAAGCCCTAACAGGATAACATTTAATAATTAATGTAATTATTAAATGTCACTTTATGCAAACTAACATGAAATCTTAAGAAGGGAATAAAGGTAACTTAATCAACATAATTAAGTTAAGACCTTTACTCTAACACCCCCCCTTAAGATGGGCAACAGTGCAGCTACAAACAAATGCAGAAAAGCAAAGGTAACTACAATGCAAGAAGGCAAATATGGGTCCCGACAACTAGGCCAGATCAGGTACCCAAATACAACCAAATCTCTATAAAATGGAGAAATAGAGAAAACCTCATGGGAAAAATCTCTACTCCAAAAAGAGAAGAAGAAAGCCAAGAAGAGACATCACCGAAGCAGAAGAAGCTACAAACACCTGTTGAAAGATGACTGCTATGGTGTTGAAGAACCTCCGCTGAAGATAGGATGATTAGGAACAAGAAGACAATAATCTGCATAAGTGCCCATACGACACTACTCGAATCAAATGGAAAATAAAGGCAAACATCTGGAATGAAGATACAGATGGCACAAGAACCAATAGTCTGAAACACTGGTCAACTGAGAATGGAAGATTCCTTCCAAGGTGAAACCAAGGAAGCATTAGCACGAACAGTATAATACCCCCCCATAATGGTGAACTGGGAGCCTGACAGATCAACTGAAATGGTGTGCAACACCCTGTAGTGCATGAAGAAAAAGATACAACATCTGAAAGTGCACAAGAAAGCACCTGCAACTGAAAAAGTGGTGTGCAAAATAAAGCACACATGCATGAGGCTGGAATCATATGGATCCATGGTCGTCGTGGAGGGACACTCACCAGACAAAGGTGTGATGGCAAATAAAGGAAAACTACACAAATCCCCATGGTATGGATTCAATGTTGTCATGGAGGGATACTCACCGGCCAAAGATGTGATGGCAAACAAAGGCAAACTACACAACCCCTCATGGCACTTTATAATATCAGTGCGAGTACAAAATATGGCACAACCTTATGTGCAAAATCCCCAAAAGATGCATGTACAATAGAGTGGCACTTTATCTTAGTGCGTTTACATAAAAGATTGATTACAAATGATACTCAAAATGTCCTTAAAGGACAAAATGCTAGAAATACATGAAGAACAGCCAAAAATGAATCATCCCATGCAAACAAAATGTTTCCAAGAGAAAATATTTCCAGGTAATCCACCAGAGTGTGAAAACACAAATAACTAAATAAAAGATACCTAGAGTGAAATCTGGAAAAATGGCATAGATGAAACTGAAGAGCTCGGAAATACGGTTCCAACGTTGCTGAGATTGTGAAAAACGGAGAAACTGATCAAAAGTAATGAGCTTGAGACTGAAAATAGCCCCTTTGTCTTCAACTGGCTATAGAATACACCAACGGAAAAAAGAAGTGATGAGACCCACACCACTAGAAAGATGAGAAAACCAGCTTTCCGACGATATCTTGTCTACCAAAAAACGATATCGTATGCCCAAGTTACGGCCTCTGGAATAAATTAGCTCCAAAGAGGGAAAAAACCAGTGCTAGGTTAAATTTGACGGTCATACGGCCGTCGTAGCAAAAACACTGTGTTAAATTTGATCGCCAAACGACCATCACCATAAAAGTGCGATTGGGCTATAACTGAAAAAAAATGTTTTTTATATAAAAAAAACAATAAAAAAAACATTTGATTTTTTTGTTAAAAAAAATCATAAATTTTTTTTTTTTGAAAATTCTTTTGAAAAAAAGTTGAGGGGAGGCCGAAGGCCCACCCCCCATGGCAGACTGTGTACCACCGGTCGGCGGTACTATCTACCGCCGGTTGGCAGTAAGCTGCCGGCGGTCGGCAGTATGCCAACCGTCGTACCACAGTGCCCACAGGCCTGCAGGAGCAGGTACTTGCAGGTACCAGGTCTGCAAGCCAAAAGGCTTTAAAACAATTTTTTTCCTTTCCCTTTTTTAATTTTTGATTTTTGAAAGACCAAAAATAAAAATTTACAATAATCTTTTTTGCAGAAATAAATTTATTTCGAAAAATTAGATAGGCGGAAAAATAATTTCGAAAATAAAATTTACCAGGCAGGGACGGCCGTACGGCCGTATTTGCAAAAAAATTTTGCCTCAAATTTCGACTTTGTCCAAAAATGGACAAATGGACAGTCGATTTAGGGGTTTTGGACCACTGCGGACGCAATGGCGATGTTCGTTTGAGCTGAAAATGCTTCAAAATTGCAGGTATGCCCTAGATCAAGAAAACAAACCCCAAACCCTTGAAGCTCCAAAAATCTTCAAAACAAGAATAGGAAGCTGCAGGTGTGGAGCTCTGATACCATGTAGGAATTGAGAAAATACAACACGACAAACCCCGAAGATCACCTGCATGCAAATAACCTATCACGAAAGAAGAGATGGAGAAAAACAAGCAAGGGTTCTCTGAAAAATGAAAATGTATATATCAGAGAGAATGAGAGAATGAATTGATATGAAATACAATGGGATCAATCTTTATAAAAAGGGGATCATGCAAACCCTAATAAAAGCCTAATAAGAAAAACCCTAATAGAAGCCCTAATAGGATAACATTTAATAATTAATTTAATTATTAAATGTCACTTTATGCAAACTAATGTGAAATCTTAAAAAGGGAATAAAGGTAACTTAATCAACATAATTAAGTTAAGACCTTTACTCTAATAGATGTGATAATGATTGTGTGCACGACCGAATTCAAGGTTGATCTTGCTAGTTGTTGTTGCTCGTTATGCCCTATTGAGCATTATGAATGACTTTGAAAAGATTGATCGTGTTGTTGGGCTTTTTGATCAAGGCAAGAAAGATTAGATGTCAGAGAAAACAAATTTGTTTCCATCTGTTTGCTTTCCTTCCTTAAGATAGATTTATCATTATACAATTCTCAAAATTTAACATGGGCTATGAAGAGTACTGACTGCAGTGATACTCAGCTTCATCATAATTATTCCCAGCTTTGCAATCCATCATAACAGTTGGAATTTACATGAATTTTATTTTTCTTGATGTTCTAGTAAATTAAATAATTTTTTTAAAATAGTACCTGATGCTTGATTTTGCTTGACTAAATGTTCCTTTTTAGCAATTTCATCGCCAAGTTTGTCTGAGAGAAAGTGCATACGAAGCGTCCCAAGTGACAATGTTAGCTATTATAATATCGGGCTTAATCAACACACACTTACGGGTATGTCTGAGAGAAAGTGCATATGAAGCTTCCCAAGTGACAAAATTAGCTATTATAATATTGGGCTTAATCAACACACTATAAGCATTGACAACTTAGGCAGGATCTAGCCATAACCCTTCCCTTCCATTTGTTTGATGAATATCAGTATATTTAATTATTTTAAATTGCTTCTCTCCCCCACCCAATCATGGCTTAAAATTACCACATTGTAGAAGCTAGAAGACATGTGTATTATCATGAGGAAGTCACACATTAGGTCTCCAACTAGCATAGTCGCAAAGACAAAAGCACATGAAATGTTTGACCGAATGACTCAAACATGTGGTCTTATGGATTACTATGATTGTAGGATATGCACAAAATGTGTTTGTTGAAAAGTGTAAGAATAGGCCCAAATCATAAAATAGTAGCAGCAAACAGGGAAAAATAGAGCATAAAATAGTGAGAAATGGTTGAAATAAATTATATTGATGTAGCTTGCTTACATACAATCCAACAACTTACCTCAACATTAGTGTTGTGTACAATGGACAACTTCATATTTATACTTGAAGCCTCTAAGATCTAGAAACTTCTAATGTTCTAGATATCTCTAAAATTGGAATGTTCTTTTCCTTGAACAACTTCTAGTAGCTTCTAGTTTCTAGAAGGTGGGTATGTGTAGGATCATGATGGGCCAAAAAGTGGCAGTATGTAAGTGATATGATGGCCCATGTGGTTACGACTTTTTTTATATGCAAAATTGATGAAATGAAAAGGGTTTTTAAAGGATATTCTCATCTTTCCACCAATATAAATTATGCTTTACTTTGAATTTAATAAATAATTATTATTCATTTTCTAGTTCAATTACGACTAAAGTCCTGATTGACAGGCTGATTGAAAAACATCTATAGCTTTCAACTGGTATCACATTTTTTGAATATGAAACATGCGTCACATTCTATGCTTCACAGACTATAGGATTAAAAAGGAAAGAATTAAATTTTATGAAGTTTTGACCAAGTTAAGGTGGTTAGACATACAAGTTTTTATATTTTTTAAAAGTTGTAATAAACAATTCATAATTAATTATTTAATTGGAAAAAAAATACAAACAAATATGTATCACATCGAGACATGAGTCCTCTACTTATATTTAAAATATTATAATTTTATTGTGGTTAGGGTGGTCAGACAGAAAAGTACTTCTTATTTTTTCCCTGAAATTTAAGTACTACTGCATTGAAATTTCAAATTTTCATCAAATAGATTTATATTTTTTAAAAATAAACCTAGTATTTTAGAAACTACATTCAATTTCCTATAGATTCTATTCTTACATATTTTTTAAATAATATAGATAACTTATTCAAATTCTTACATCAAGTTGCCTAACTCTGATTTTCTGAATTTTTATTGCCACTTAAGGGCCTGTTTTTTCCATGATGATCCTACACATACCCAGGTTCTAGCCCTTCCAAAAGATTCTAGTTCTTCTAGAAACATCTTCTAACTTTTCTAGACAATCTTATTCCTTAACATCCCCCCTTAAGATTGGATATAATATTACAAACAAGATACAAAGAAGAGGGGAAGATATAAGAGAAAGGAAGATACAAAGGAGAGGGGAACATTATACTACCATCCCCCCTTAATTTTCACCTCTAACATACCAAGTATTTTCCCTAATTTCAAGAATTTGGCTTCAGTCATACTCTTAGTAAATATATCAATTATTTGTTCTTCACTTGGATAGTATTGTAGATTGACAATATTTTCTTGAACAAGATCTTGTATGTAGTGAACAACAAGCTCAATATGTTTTGTCTTAGCATGAAAAAATGGATTTCTGGCAACATGTATGGTACTTTGATTGTCACCATACAAAATAGTAGTAGAACTTTGGGAAAAACCAAGCTCAAATAGAAGATTTTGAATCCAAACTGCTTCCTTTCCTGCTTCTTTCGATGCTCTATATTCTGCTTCACATGAAGACAATTATGTAGTTGTTTTATTTTTGTTACTCCATATAATATGGCTTGATCCAAAATGAAAACATAACTATCAGTATATTTTTTGTCATCTATATCACCTCCCCAATCTGAATCAGTAAATCCAACTAAAGAAATTGAGGACTTCTGGCCATAGTGGATGTCATAGTGTAGTGTTCCACAAACATACCGCAGTATCCTTTTTGCATCCAATCAATTAATTTCTTTAGGTTCCTACATAAATATCGATATTTGATTAACTGCAAAAAAAATTTATGGTCTAGAATGAGTTAGATAAACCAAGTTGCCCACAAGTTGCCTGTATAAAGTAGCATCAACCTTCTTGGAATTACATTCTTTAGTAAGCTTGATTCCAAATTGAAAGGGAGTATAATTTGGCTTGCATTCTAGCATGTTAAACTTTTTCTAAAATATCCAAAGCATATTTTGATTGGCAGAGGAACAACCCATCATGTAGTCTACAAACTTGTAAACCAAGAAAATAGTTTAATTCTCCCAAATCACTCATATGAAATTCCCTTTTAAGTTCTAATTTTAAATCATTGATGATCTCAATATTCAATCCAGCAATGAGTAAATCATCTACATAAATTGTAACAAGAATAATCTCATCTTGGACTTTCTTCACATAAAGATTTTTATCAGATCTACACCTTTTAAATCCATGATGTTGAAAGTATATGTCTATCTTTTCATTCCATGCCCTTGGTGCTTGTTTTATACCATAAATTAATTTCTTTAATCTGCAAACAAGGTGAGGATGTTCTTCATCTACAAAACCAGGTGGTTGATTCATGTATATTTCTTCAACTAAATCTCCATTTAAGAAATCATTTTTAACATCCATTTGATGAACATGCCATCCAAGACTAGCTACCAAAGAAAGAATAATTCTAATTATGTTCATTTTGATGATAGGAGAAAATTTGTCTTCATAATCAACTCCTTCCTTTTGATCGAATCCCTTGGCAACCAATCTAGCTTTGTATTTTTCTATAGCTCCATTAGATTTGAATTTTGTTTTGTAAACCCACTTGCAACCAATAACATTCTTACCTTTGGGAAGGGGCACAAGTTCCCAAGTTTTATTCTTTAGTAATGCATCATATTCCTCTTTCATGGCTTTCTCCCATTCTTTCTTCCATCTAGCTTCTCATATGAGATTGGGTCATTTACTTGTAAGACTTTTTCCATGAGGGCACTGCCATTCCTTCCTTAGAGTTTTGTACTTTGTCTATATATCTCTTCAATACTCTTTGTCTTTTGTCTTGCTAGAAGGTCTTCTTCTTTATCACTACTATTAGTTATATCATCTCCATTAGTAGTAGTGCTCTTATCATCCTCGTTAATATATTTTCCATTTCTTTATAAAATATCTGAAATGTGGAAATCATTTGTGGCTATAAGTTGTGAATTTTCATCAAACTTTAAATCTCTACTAATAGAGATCTTTTTTGTTTCCAAATCATACAATTTGTAAGCCTTTGACTCTTCACTATAATCCATAAATAAACAATTATGACTTTTTGGTTCTATCTTTTTCCTTTTTTTCTTTTGGGATGTGGACCCAAGCAATACACCCAAATACTTTAAAATACCCAATGTGAGGCTTTCTTCCATTCCATGCTTCTTTAGGAGTGACATTTGTGAGGGATTTAGTGGGGATTCTATTCACAATATGTGCAACACAAGAGACAACCAATCCCCAAAATTTTATTATGCAAAATTTTGAAATACAACAAACAATGTGCCATTTCTAAAAGAGTTCTATTCATCTGTTTAGCTACTCCATTTTGTTGAGGGGTATATGGAACTGTTCTTTGTACCTTAATACCATATTTTTCACAAAATGATTCGAATTCATAATTGCAATATTCACCCCCATTGTTCGTCCTTAGGCATTTAATTCTTTTTCCACTTTGATTTTCAACTAATGCCTTAAACCTTTGAAAAATCTCAAATACTTCACTTTTTCTTTCAAGAAAATAAACCCATATTCATCTACTAGAATCATCAATAAAAGTGAGAAGGCACCTGGCAACTGAGATTGAAGGATATCCCAGTTCACATAAATCACTATGAATGAGTTGTAGTGATTGACTTGCTCTACATGCTCTTCCAAAATCAAAAGGATCTCAATGGTGTTTACCTAACACACATCCTTCACATAGACTTTCAGATGCTGAAATCTTTGTTAATCCTCTAACCATATTCTTTCTAACCATGTCTTGTAATTTTCTACAATTTGTATGTCCAAGTCTAGAATGCCACAATTTTAACATATAATCACTTTGAGCAACAAAATTATGGGAGAGTGTGTATTCATCATCAATGAATCCAACAAATTTAAAGAGACTTTCTTTATGGTCAATTCTACCAATAGCAATAATGATTTGTGGGTCTTTTCTATCTCTTACAATAACTTGATCAACAATAACAACAAACTCATATCCATCTTGAGCAATTCTATATACTAAAATAAGATTCACCCCCAATCCTTCAACTAGTAATTTTTTTTTCAAAATTTCATTTGTTACACTTACAGTCCCTATTCCTAGAACTGGTAGTTTCATTTTATTGCCAATAGTGATTTCTTGATCTGAATTCTTTCCTTCTTGAAAATCAATAAATAAAGATCTATCTCCAATCATGCGAAAAGATGCTCCTGAATCTAGAATCCATTCTTTATTAGTATCTGAAGCAAAGTATCCTCCCTTTACTCTAGATGTATTTTTCAGTTTCAGGAGTTACCTCTACACTTGATTTTACTTGCCTGGAGATGGCTACAAAACTTGTTTTATCTGTCTTTACTTCCTTAAACCGTTCTTTATTAGGCTTGTATTGTTGTATTTAATTGTTCCTCTTCTTTAAACAATTTTTTTCGATATGATTCTCACCTCCACAATACCTACAAATAATGGGTTTTATTTCCAATTGTTTTTCCACACCTTCATTTCTAGAAAACTGGTAAGAACCACCATTATTTTGAAATTTATCATATCCCTTCCAATTATTTTTTCCATCATAATATCTAGAAATTTATTTACTCTTATCTACATATGCATGATTCTTCTTAATATAACCTTCTTTAATAAGTTGAGCCTCTTCATCTAAAAATGACTTACAAAATTGATCAAAAGTTTGTTTGGGGGTATTAGGATTTAACTGAATAACCCTTTTTCTTGATTCTTTAAATACCTTATAAGGTTGGGGAAGCTTACTTTCAACCATTGCAATCAACTGAAAATATTTTTTTCCATATTCAACACCTATTTTCTTCAGTTGGCATTTAAATATGTAACCTCACTAAAGTAATCAACCATTTCTTCAAAATTAGCTGGGCCTATGTTCACCAATTTTTCTTCTATGCTGAACACACTAGCAATATTTTCATTTGTATAATATTTTTCTAAATTCTCCCATATTCTATTGGATTATCAACATCAACAAACCTTCTATTAAGATTGGGACTCAAAGCCTTACTAATAACTCCTCTAGCTTGTTGCAACTTGCATTTCCATAACTCATTTTCTTTCTTTTTTTGAGGTTCTCCAATCTCTTTATTCACTATACTCCATATATATTTTTCTCTCAAAGCATTCTTAACTACAATCTTCCAATCTGTAAATCCACTTCCATCAAAGATTGGCAAAATTTCATGTGAAGAGCCCATGTTGGAAAAAACAATGGCCCTCAAACAATAGAATAAACCACTTCAAAGAGTATCTTGCTAAACAAATATCAATCTAGCAATATCTTAACCTTGTTAGAAGATTTATAGCTCTGATACTATGTAAGAACAGGCCCAAATCATAAAATAGTAGCAGTAAACATGGAAAAAATAGAGCATAAAATAGTGAGAAATGGTTGAAAGAAATTATATTGATTTATCTTACTGACATACAATCCAATAACTTACCTCAACAGTAGTGATGTTCACAATGCACAACCTCATATTTATACTTGAAGCCTCTAAGATCTAGAAACTTCTAATGTTCTAGATATCTCTAAAACTGGAATGTTCTTTTTCCTTGAACAACTTCTAGTAGCTTCTAGTTTCTAGAAGGTGCTAGCCCTTCTAGAAGATTCTAGTTCTTTTAGAAACATCTTGTAACTTTTCTAGAAGATTCTAGTTCTTTTAGAAACATCTTCTAGCTTTTCTAGACAATCTTATTCCTTGACAAAAAGGCTCTAGAAACTTTCAAGCAAATGTAATTTACAGGTGTAAAGCCAGATCCAACATTTGCCAAAATCCTCCTTGCCTGTGCCAAAATGGGAGCTTTGGGACAAGCTGTGCACACCCGTCACAATATAAAGGATAGACAAATTTTGTTAGATGTTGCAGTTGCAACTACCTTGGTAGACATGTTTGCAAAATGTGGAAGCATGGACAAGGCACAAGAACTATTTGACAGAGTGCCTCAATTGCAAGATGTTCACAAGGTGGATTTGTTGAAAAGCCTTTAAAAACTTTCAAGCATAGAGGATAGAGGAATTTTGTCAGATGTTGTAGTTGCAATTGTTCTGGTAGACATGTATGTAAAATGTGGAAGCATATAGATAAGGTACGAGAATTGTTAGATGCATAGAGTGTATATATTTTGTTGGGTATTAGTTACATATTTATTTTATGATAATAAGGACATTTAATTGAATTTTTTTCATAAATATAATGTAGACATTTAAACATGTCTATGTTTGATCACACTTGACTTTATCCCATTCTATCCATTAATTAGAGAAATAATAATTATTTAATTAATTCATCTATATCTCACCGTTAATTAAATCTAACCTTAGCCCCCAAATCCTCCAACTAAATAAATAAATTAATACCTACTTAATTAATTGATTTAGGTTAATTAGCCTTCATTATCATTTTATTATTATTTAATTGCAGCTCTCCATCAATCCTTGTTATGTAAAAGTGTTATCCTACAATGATTATCTCCTTCCTTAATGACAACCTACTTTATATGATTGATAATATTTTGTATTTAAATGGATTCTCCCATCTTTATGAATAAAATATTGAGAACTTGATGCAATGCTTCAATGGTATGTGATTATTAATGGAGAAATTATTGTCCTATGGATGACTAGGTACATGGAATTCATCATGATAATGCTTCTCTCATTTATGGTAATCATTGAGATCATTATGATTATCAATATGTTTAGAGGTAAATGTTAGAGCTTGAGGGTAGCAAGGTCCCAAGTGCCATGATTAGCATTGGTATTGATGATGGAAATTTCACCTTAATAAGGTAAGATATTATAATAGTTCCATAATAATTCATATATTCCTTCAATATTATTGGTTATGATGATGCTTTTGACTTGAGAAGACTCATATAACACAACATACAATAATAATGTTTCTAAGATAAAGGACAATTGTGATTGTTGTGACCACATGAGTAACTATGTCTATTATGATTATGGCTATACAATAGCCTTATCATGATATATAGTGTATTTTACATAGGGAATTTCATCAAGACTTGTTGAATGGAGTCCCTTATTTGTCTTTCTAATACCATGGTTTTCATCAGTCATGTAACTATCCTCATTTGTAAGTTTATAAAAATTTATAATAATTTCCTTATAGATTTCAATGATAAAATTCGACTGAAGGACTTCCTTAGAAGGATAGGAATATCCATATTAGTCTTATAATATTTTCTAACAACCCAACTTTCTTCCTTTCTTGTAATATTCTTTAGGGTGGTTTTATATCAATCAATGAGAAAATGAGCTACAAGTCTATGCTATAAGGTACATAAAAAATAATGAATATTACAATGTCCTGACATCCTTCATTACTAAGATGATGAATTTGTCATCAAAACAAAAAAATTAAAGTTAGTTTACATAACTTTACACTTAATAAAATCATACAAGGACAATCACATTTTTTATTCATGACAATATTTTGACTTAAGAACAAGGTTATCTTAGTGATACTAGATGTATTTTGGGACTATCTCTTCTATATGTGTGTGGTATGTAATTTGTATGTGATGCTAAATTATCATGGAAAGCTTCTTTGGTGATACAAGACTAGCCAATTGGTGATCACTATCTTATAAGAGAAAAATGGTAGAGTTTTACATGAAATGATCTTAGCCTTCATATTAGAATTTATGAAACTCTTACTCTTGATTAAATATTCCTCTTAGTTTTTATTGTTGAATTTTACTTGATGCCTAGCAAAAAGGTGGAAACCTTCATAATTTATTATTATTGTTGATTGTGATTTCCTGTGCATGACCATCTTATAAGATTTACAGTAGCCTTAATAACCATGACTATCCTAAGTTTTTATGGCTTTCATGATTTCTTGGGAGTAGATTTTTGTTCTATTATCATTCTCTATAATGACATGTGTAGTGTAGGAAAAATTATCCATTTTTTCACACTTAATTTGGAAATAATTAATAATAAAATGAGCTTAGTTATTCCTTGATTTAGTGTTGTAATATGATTTACATATTCACATTAAGTTTAGGGCCCTTTTAAATTAAATGGACTTAATTGTGCCTTGTTATTTATGTTGTAACGTGTATCTTTACATTTTCACACTAATCTAGGGCTTTATTAATTGATTGAGGTTAACTTTCCCTAATTGGCCCCTTTTATTCAAATCCAAGCCTAATTAAATAAAAAATTTGAGGGATAAAACCTGATATTCATATATGCCATTTCACAACACTTAACTTTGGAAGATGTGTGTCCTAGGTAGGTGGCCTAGGAACCATTCACCATAGGGAGAATGGGTCCTCACTGTTATGCCTTGCATAACCACCCCATCTTTTGCCTTGGTCAAAATGGGTCCCCCTTGTTATTTTATCGTTTGTTGTTTTTCAAACAAAGTTTGGAGTCTTGTTTTTCCAACACTTTTTTTTTCTTAAATTTCTCTGTCGGAGGCGGAATCGGAATTGAATCGGGTTCTGAAAGTTCTTTTGAAACTTGTTTTTGTTCCCATCCTAACAGTCTTTCTTTTAGATTTTTTTTGTTTTGTCTCTGTCAGAATCAAAGCCAGAGCGGGCGTTAAGTTGGCGTTTTATTCAAAATTACAAAATCAAAATCCATCCTATCTCCGCCTCCGCTTTTCCAAATTTTTGTTTTAGTCTATGTCCTTGTGTTAAGTTTTTTATGTCGATCTTTTGTTTTAATTTTTGTGTTTTGTTTTGTTTTGTCCTTTGTTGGCGGACTCGGAACTGGAACGGGAACGAAGTCGGGAATTTACTTAGGTTTATGAATCAGTTTCCATTCCGACTCTGACCCCGCCACTTTTGGGTCATTGAATTTTTGACTGAAGTCACACTGTAGTAAAGTGTTGGTTCTCTTTCAGTTCCGACACTGCTTAACTGCATTTAATGCATTAATGACAACTGCTCGCGTAGGTAGAAATTCTCATTTTTTACCTTCATTAAGGATTAAACGTATCATTATTATCATTGTTAAGAGATTAAAGGGCAAAGAAGAGCAGCGACGGAGTTCATTTGAGCAAATCGATTAAAGGAGGAGAAGATTATTGCTTGCGAATCAATTCAGAAGGTTAGCTGGGGTCTTTTGTGTTCAAGGTAGGGTTTCTTATTGTTATTATTCTTCATTTATTTATTGTTGCATTTTTTATGTTCGCTCGTGCTTTGAATCATTTCGTTTTAAATGAATTTGTGGTTCTTGGTATGTTTGTTTGAGTAGGTTCTTGTTTTATTTTGTTTGTCTAGTTAATTCTTTGTTTCTTTTTCTTTTATTTTTTATTCTTTGTGTTTTAGGGCACGGTCGCTTTCACGTTTTAGTCGTGATCGTGTCGTGCTATTTTGATTTGCAGTAAGTTAGATTAAGTTGAGGTTTCAAAGGGCGTTAGTTAAAATTAGGGATTTACAGTGAGGTAGATTAAATTCATGTTTTTACAGTGAGTTAGGGTTAGTAAAATGGAGGGGTTAAATCTGTGCCCTAGTTTTATCGTGTTTTTTTTAGATTAGGGTTTTGTGTGTTTTGGTGATTGCATGTAAAGGTTTAAAGTATGATGCCCTAAAATATAGTCATCCCCATGATCATATGGGCATGGTCGATTTCATGATGTATTTAAGCCCTCTTTTCATTTAATATGACCTTAATTTTAACCATGGAGTTATGCTTTAAAGTTGATAAAATTACTGATGATGTCATGGTTAACATGATCGGAAGCGGGATCAGAATTGATTTAGAGTTTTGAATGTCTTTTATGTTTAGTGTCAATTCCATTTTCCATCCTGTCTCTGATTCCGCTTATAGTAAGAAGCTTTACTTTATAAAAATGTTTACCTGTTGAAAGCGGAAGTGGAACTGAACCCAAATATGAAAATAGAAAATCTGAAGGAAACCGAATCAGTTTCCATTCTGGTTCCGGTTCCGGTTCCGGTCACTATTTCACTTACGACTCCGAGTCCGCTTCTTATTAGTAGAGTGTCCATTCCAATTCCAACTCCAAGCCCAGTAGTGTTTTGAAAGAAGATTATTTAAGGTGTTTCCTACCTGGTTCCGCCTCCGATGTATGTTTAGAAGGTATGATTTGAAGACACATTTTGAGATATTTCATTCAAGGATCTAACTAGAATTTTGCTGTAGGAAAGCTAAGAGGATGTCAGGAACATCAGGATAAGCTGCTCAAAGGAATTGACCTGTAGGAACATCAAAGACAGTGCCTAAACCAAAGAAGATGAAGCTAGAAGAGTTGCCTTATACCTTGAGGTATAATCATAGGAGTCCAGTTGTGAAAGTAAGCAAAGTGGAATCCGACTGGTCAGAAATCACTGAAACAAACTTGGGCCAGTACAACTTTGAGGAGGCATATGCTAAAACATTCAATGAGGATGAGACGCCTAAGATGAAGAGGATTGTTGAGTCTGGTTTGGCTCATATCACTTTATTTCCCTTGTCAATCCAATGCCTAGAGCTGATCTTAACAGCAGCCAGTGCATACAATCCTACTACCAGACAATGCATGGATTCCCAAAACAATGTGATTATTGATCTTACTCCTCAAGCATTGCAAAGTATATTCAATGTCCTGGATCCTAAGAACTTGGTGCAGTTGGATGAGGCAGAAGCCTTAGAGAAGTACAACCAGTACAAGGACTCCAATAAATCTCATTTGAACAAAAGATGGTTGAATACATAAAAGAAATCTTTAAGCAAGCTTCCAAACTAGCCAAAGAGGGCAGATTTCTATAAGGAGGTGTAAGATTTAATCATGATGTTGTCTAGAGTTTTTGGGAAGAGAGATACATTTTGGTTTAGGGAGTGGATGTTTCCTTTCAGTCAAACAATCTTAAATGGAGTCCAAAAGTTTGATTGGCCTATGATCGTATCCAATGCTATCCATGATCAGCTAACTAACATTAGAAACACAAAGTGTTTCTTTATGACTTCTTATGTTGTATATGCAGCGGCAAGGTTGTGTATTTTCCCAGGTTTGAACAAAGTGGGCATCATGGGAGTCTTGGATGGATAGAAGAAAGTGTGGGAGAACTATAACCAGTTGTCTCTTCAGGTTGCTGAGACTCAGTTCAGAAGAGTCAATGATGCATTCATATATGTAGTCATCAACCAATTGAATGGAGATGCAAGGTACAGGTTGAGTCAAGAAGCCATGGCATTCATTGTTGAATGGGGATGTTGGTACATTCAATACCCCAGATTCACATATTTCAGGTTAGCTAGTTTTGAAGGCCATCCACATTTGCTTCCAAGGTGTTGCAATAACATGATAGTGCTAATGGAGTTTGTATATCAAGCTCTTGGAGTCAATGCTAGGTTTGGAATAAAGCATAAAACAGGATGTCACAAGTTCCCCATGAAGTTGGGTGAGTATGGTTGTCAGCATCTGGTAGGAGCAAAGGTTGTTTGCAGTGAGATGATACAGTTGAAATTGGGTTTATACACAGCTTGTAGGCACTTTGATCTAAAGGGTAAGATGTATGCTTTGTTACCTTTGGTGTTTGACAAGCATTTTAATCTATTAGAAGACTTCTAGAGTGACTGACAAGATGAGTATGATCTAAGAAAGAAAAATTATGAAAGATTGTTTGTCTCACTCATGTCAGAGCTTGGTGTTAAAGATAACATTCCTGACACATTGGTGGATGATGGGATTGTATTGGATCCATCCTATGAAGCTTTGAACATTGGCACCAAGAGCCTGGATCCAATTGACTGGGATGCTAAAGAAACCATTGATATTAAGCGGATTGGAAGGATAGTATTGGATAGGAGTGTGTAATGGTTAGTTCTAAGAAGCAATACTCCTTAAGGACCAGCCCCTAAAAAAGGTAAGGGATACAAAAGGATCAAGAGGAAGACACCTCCTAAAGAACCTTTGGAGTTCTTTCCTCCAGATATCGAAGAGATAGAACTTGAAGCAGTAGATGATGAAGAAGAAATACAAGAAGGAGATGCTCAAGTTGGATCAGTTGTTTCAACACCGGCCTTAGGAGAATCTTCTACTCAAGTCCTAGTAGCAAAGCAGCAAGGTAAAGAATTGGAAAAGGAAACTCTTTATGACATAGCTGAATCCTTAAAGGGAAAAGGGGTAGAGATTCATGATGTTGGAACAGATTCAGATAAGATTGAGTCAGAAAAAGATATGCAAGAAAATATGCCTCTCGAGGAGGATACTGAGCAGGTTTTGACACAAGAAGATCAATGGACGTTGTTTGAAGAGGCAAAAAATGATTCTGATGCAAGGGCTACAGTATTAGAGAAACAAAAGGAAATCAATGCCAAGGCACAAGATGATGTTATACTACACCAATAACAATTAAAAGCCAAACAAATTGAAGCTAAGGTAGCAGTTGATGAAGTAGAGAAACAAAAAAGGCAACAAGAACATGAACTCAAGGTCAAAGAAGAGAATGACAAGTTGGAACTAATACAAAATATTCATGATCTAGAAGAAGAGAAGGAAAGAAATCAGAGGGAGAAAGAAGTCTTGGTTGCTAAGTTGAAACTTGCAGAAGAAGCTCATTGAAAAGAAGAAGAAGTAGAAAGATTAAGAAAGAAAAAGGATGCCAAAGAGCTGGTTAGGAAGCAACAAGAAGAAGAAGCAAACGCATAAAATCTTAAGGCTTTGGAGGCAGAAAGATTAGAGAGAGAAAGGTTAGAGGCTTTAGAGAAAGAGAAATTGGAAAAGGAAGCTCTAGAGAAAGAAAGAATAGAAAAGGAAAGATTGGAAAGGGAAAAGTTGGAGAGAGATCGACTAGAGGAAGATAAGAAGATACAGGAACAAAAAGATAGGGAAGAGGTTGAAAGGCTTGTACAGATGCATATAGTGCAAGAATAACAAGATAAATCAAGGTTTGACTCTCAACCCCAAGTAAATGTGCAGCCACCTTCTACCATTACTTCTTCTTCCACTATGATGACTACTTCTCCATGTGCTCCCACTTGGTTAAAACTGGACCTACAGAAGAGGGCAATGACACCTTCACAACCTCTCAATTGGGAGGATATGATGAAGGAGATTGAACAAGAGAGGCCTAAAAAGAAGGCCAAGATCCTACAGTCTACCAGACTCATGGACAAAGGAGAGATTATTGTTGAGTGTGCCATGCCAATGACAGAAAAGGAGGTAGGGGACATGCTACTAATAGATTATCAGTTGAGTACTGTCAACTTGGGAAGGCCCACTAGGAATCAACAGATGATCCTAATTGATGTGGTGGCTTCAACAACCAAGTCAAGAATGATAAAAGATAAATAGAAGAAGGATGAGCTTAAGGCTCAATTGGATCAATTGCATTCATTTTTGAAAAGTGTCTCCTCTTCGAGATCACAATAGGTGTGGCCATTGAGACTCCTATTTTGTTAAGCAAAAAAGAGGTAGATGATTTAGTGCAAGTAAGAGGCAAAGCGGAGATGGTAGATAGATGGGTAGACAAGTTGAATCGAGAGGTAGGTGAAGTTTTGGTTGAGGGTTTTGAAGTTTACAAAGGCACTGAAGAGTTAATAGGAGAAATGCATCTATATATTGAAGCATCAGAGAAACAAGAAGAGGAGTATAAAGAGTACAGTCAGAAATTAGAGAAAGTTAATACATTGCCTTTGACTACTCTTCTTGAAAAGTCAATACTTGAGGAAGATAATAAAGATTTTGTTGGAAAAACCTCTCATATACTCTGATTCAGAGCAAATTTCTTGTGTAAACATAGGAGTGAGGTTCAAGAGGCTGTTAATAATCTGACTGAATAGTTTGAGGAGCTGGAAGCAGTCATTGCTATCATTGCAGATGTAAATGTATTAACCAAGGAAGGCATGCCTTTGAGTTAGATCAAAGAGAAATGGGATGAAAGATTTAGAGGACTCATGTAGAAAGGAGATGATGGAGAAGATCTGATGATAGATCAACTAATGGATGTCAAAGAGGAAATAAAAGATGCTAGAAGAGAGTTGGCAAAGATAAAAGGTATGAGAGGGTTCGCTGCAAAAGAGTTGGAGCGAATTAAGTTTGAGGACAACTAGGTTGATGGGCCAGAAATAGATATATTACAAAAAGTCTTCACCAGTTATGATGAGTTCATTACAGATCCAGCTTCACATATATAGATCTCCTGCATGCATGATTTTCTTCTTCTTTGTATGTTGCATGCAACACTGACAGTTTTGAGGCGCATGGCATTTTTCTCTTCTATTTTCTATTTCTCCAGTTTAACTGAATGTCTAATGTAAGAACTCAAGATCAAATTGATCTAAGTTTCCAAGAAAGTTTTTAGTTCCTGAAAAGGTGGATGACCTAAAATAGAAGTGGAGTTCAAATTTTTGTATATCTATAAATACCCTCTGGGTATCATATTGTAAGGGTAGACTAATTGAGAATAGAATTGGCTTACCTGATATTAGGAGATAGAATTTTGTAGTGATTACTGAGATACATTGTTACTAGATACTTTATAGTTAATAAAATTACAAGTTTTACGTAATATGGTGTTAGAATGGAGTTTTACTTGATAAAGCTGATAAGTTATAATCTATCTAAATGCCAATGATTGCACTGAAGCATGCTAGTTTCTTATGTGATGAAAGTCATTAGAAGAAACTAGATTTAAGGATTATCTTGTTAGATTATCATTGAATTGAAGTTATTAAAGTTTGTTGATCTATGGCCTTGGAAATGAATAGATGTGTATTCTTTTGAAATCTTGGAGATAGTTGTGATATGTGAATAGTTGTATTAAATTAAGCACCTTAGATGCACGTAATGGTATAGTTTATTCTGTAAATTGTGTCATGCTTTGGTTTTGTGATCTATTAGAAAATATTCATTATTGAAGGTATATGTCCGGATGCTAGATAAATTTGATTCATACTTACTAGATTACCCTATGATCTATCTTTTTCTTTTGTTTAAAACCCCCTTTATTTACAAAAACAGTTTGATAAAATGAGTCATTGCTTGAATCTTTTGTTACTAGCATAGGCCCCTTGAAAATTACAATTGCACGAACCAATTGAGTGACACTAGACAGTTGAGAACCAACTACCAGGACCTTGGGAGTTAGGCTACTATATGTTGTCTTTCTTTTTCAAGAGAAATAGAGTAGAAATATTATGTTTTAATGTTGTTTGTGTCATTTTCACCATCAACACTCACTTAGTTCTAGGACTGCATTTTACATAAGGTTTAACATTACATGATGTGTGAAGTGGCCTAGGACCTATTTGCCCTATGATGAATGGGTCATCACTTAGACCTAGGACCCCCTTTGGAATATATTTTTGGTGGTATTTTAATGATTTCAATTCTTTAATTCAATTTCATCTTGTGATATTTGAATTTTGGGAATTAATGATAAGATACAAATAAATACGAGGTTATTTCACTTAGTTTCACCTACCATTTTCAAGCCTTTAAACATTTGAGAAAACTTATGATCAAAAGAGCATTCAAGAGCATTTCTAAGGCATTCAAGGGAAGATTTGAAGAAGATTATTGCAGAAATCAAGATTCCATTGTCATGTCAAAGATTTATTGCATCATGTATGTTGTTTGAGCTCATATGTTGATGTAGTGTTCAAGATCAATTCAATCATATCAAAGGCATTATCTTTAATCAAGTTTCATGATCAAGATCTACATTCATTGAGGCCACTTCATGAAAGTTTATATATTTATACTCTAAGGTTTAAATTAAGGTTTGGTGAGTTTTTACATGTTGTTCATTCATCATTCCTTTCATGCTTTTATTCATTTCAAGGTTTAATTACCAAAATGGGGTTTGACCAAGGCAAAGCCACATTCCCTAACAAAACAACATTTTTATCTTTAATTTGTGATTGCATATTTTAGGTTGAAGATCAATTGGAGAGAAAAATTGAAGAAAGTTGCAAAGCTATCAAAGTTGCAAAAAAAGTTGTCAAATCACATAAACTGATCTATAGGATTTATTTCTAGTTTTTCAACAGTGAACAACTAGAATCTGGGAGTGCAGACTAAGCATAAAAGAACCCATAAAATAGTTTTATGGATCCCTAGCTAGGACCCATTTGCCATAGGGTGAATGAGTCCTTAGCGAGGTCTGAAAAATCATCTTTGGTGACAGGTACACAACATTTTACCCTTTCCAAATCTACATTTTGATAGTTAATTCTATTAGTTTTCTAATCTATTTTCTATAGCACACATTTTAAATGAAACTAGGCTAATAGGTGCATCATATCCCCATTGTTATCAATTCATTTTGGCACCACACCATATTTCTTTATGTTTCAACATGTAATGATAATACATAAGAAATTAAGTGAGCATCTAGCCTTATTATGATAATAAGCTCACATGATTTTTATCTTATGGAAACATTGGCACTCCTACTAGGCTACTAGCTACTATGAAAGGATTATAACTCATGTTGATAAGAGGCATAGAATCTATAGAAAATATGAATGCTTCTATTTTATGTCTTTCCATGATAAACTCCACTTAATTATAGTCTTCTTTATTGTCTCTGAATCCCTCTTCATAATTCTTAGTGTAAATAATGGTTCTAAAAATACCATTAAAAATATTCTAAAGGTGTGATATCCCCCATGATGCTATTAGGATATCCCAAATAGGATTGTAGTTTGTTACTCATTATATAATATCTTGTGCCTATGTTTGATAATGTTATTATAAGTGAAGAATTATTTTCGATGGTAACTTTATGGGCTAATTAACTGACCTCTATTTTGTTACATTATTTCTTAGTTCAATACTATCTTATTGTTCTTTTAATAGTCTTAGGATGTCATTTATTGTTGACAATGTATGGTTCTCCAATGGCATTGACTATTCAACCTAGTTTTGTGGCATATCTTTATTCTTTCTTAGTAGACTATTACCTTTGTGAATTATATTTTTTTTTACATTTTATAATCATAGAGTTAGTAAGGAAGAGATAGCTCACTATCTCTAGTTTGGTGAAATTACTTGTTAAGGTTATTTTCAATTGCTCTAAGTGTTAAATATTGATCGTCCAAAGAAAATAACCATCTTTACTACATACGAAACTCATGTAGGATGATAATTAAATTTATTTCTCTCTACACCCACACTTACACCCTGATGGTGAAATGTTGACTAATATGAAATAATCTTCTTTATCGCTATTTCATCTTCAAGGGACACAATAAGTAACTTCTTGAGGCTTACCACTTATTGTTGCACCATATAATATAGATGACTAAAAGTTACCTAGGATTAGGTTACAAGAAATATTGGAAAATATTTTGATATACTCATGCGTGTGCATGGAAGCTCATGACCATACATAGAGGTTGTTTGAGGCCTAGCTATTGGAGAAAAAATACTCCTTACTTCATTGAACCCTTTATGGGGAATCTAGCTTAGCCAAAAAATATTAACTTTATAAGCATGTTTGAAAACCCCTAAAATAGGGTTCTAATATGGGATAGTCCCACAATAGTGTGCCCCACTTATGGGACATCTTTATTTTTGACTAAAATCACACATTTTAAAAAAAATAATGCTTTAAGCCTCAAGAGATTTTATCTCAAAGGGTATTATTTAATAGGGTTTTATAAAAGTCCCTTATACATAACCCCCTAGCTTAAATCAACCTTCAATTTAGTCTCCTCCACACCTATTAAAATAATAATGAAAATCTAATTTTGCTTCATTTTTTGGAAGGCCAGATAAAGTCATTTGAAAATACCATTTTGTAAGTATGTAGCCCTTAGTATTGTCTTTACATAAATTAAAACATGTATTATATTTTATTTAATATTATTTAAAAAATATTATAATAAATTTTGGTCATATTTAATGTCCATTGTGAAAAAAAATGACCTCTAATCATGAAAATAGAAAAAATAACATTGTTATAAAAATATAAAAAAATAAATTTCACTTCACATAGGTTAAATGAATAATAATAATTGTGAAAAATATGCTAAGAGAAATGTGTTATAGAACAATATAAGCTTGAAATTTTTGCTAGTATTAATTCAAAATTGATAATAAATAAATATTTAATAATTTAATTATATAAATATCCATGCACTAGACATTTGAGCTACTAATCAAATTCCAATAAATCATGGAAATTTTTTTATTTTTAGTTAAATGGAATAATGTCTATAAAAAATATAAATAAAAAGTGAGAAATAAATATAAAAGAGAGTTATAGCTTAAATCTACAAAGAAAATTCCACAATACATTAGTTTACATCATCATTAAATTTTTCTTGTGTGTTCTCTATAATAGACACAAATTAGAAAATAATAAAAATAATTAATTTTGAGTGTCCTAATTAGACCAAAGTGTGGGACATGCTATTGTGGGATTACCCCACGAGAAAGAAATATAAACTTCTTGTAATACAAAATTAACAAAATATGTTTAACAAATTTAGAGAAATGAAATATGTACCCACTTTCTAACCATAAAGATCCCTTAAGGGTGAGGTGAGAGAATACATTGAGGAAATATAGATAGCCCTAAATTGGTAAAACTAGTTTTTGAAATATTCTAGAAAGAGCTATCATATTGCTTGTAATGAATCTACAATACATAATATATTTACACATAGAATATTATATAAATGAGATAAGCTAAGTATTTTTATTATCTTCACATCACCACTTCAAGTGGGTAACCTCCAAATAAAGCATACATTCTAAATTCAAATATTCTACTATGTTTTCAAATGATAATTTATTACAAAATGTAGAGTTTTACCAATGGTAATTAGGACCATAATATGTATGTGGGATAATTATTTTATTCCAACAACTAGTGAGATGACTTACAAATCATGTGTGCCCAACTAATACTAGCTAACATAAAGTAGAATGGGGTACATACAATAAAATATTTGGAGGCATTTTTAGCCGTAAAATTAGTGGTTCCAAAAATACAAGCATAAAATGACCTAGTCTTCATGGGTTTAAAATTTATGATCTCCAACATCAAATTTCAACCCCTAAATAAAAAATATGCCTTCCTTCACTCAAACTGCTTCAATTTTATACATAGAAGTTGAAACTAATTTTTTATACCATTCCAATTGTAATGCTAATAATTAATTTCATATAGGTCAATGCATTAGTTTATTGGGAACCAACTTTTATTGAAAATAAATGGCTAAGATGAATACATTTTCTTGTGACCAACCCAATTTTATCCTCTAAAAATTATTTTTATCACTTATTTTACTCATAAAAAATATCTTTGAATTCAATTAATGTGCACAACAAAGAGCTAATATGTCAAATCATTAGTCTCCTTGTATTAAAAAAATCATGTAGGGGAGTACCTTGTAATCTCATAACCCAATTTTTGTTTTAAATGAATGCAAATTTAATTGTAGTAAGAAAAAAATCCTTTAAACTATGTGTGGCCCATTTATGATGATTCATGCCACTTATCTACCAAAATATTCATTTACATGACATGAAAAATCTCAATGCTGAAGAAATGATAAGATCTACATAATTAAAAACTAAAATTTGAAAGCTTACAACTATATAGTGAGGTATGATTATAAATTAAATTTGGAAAACAAACCTTACTATGCATTGGAATATAAGATGCAACTTCAACAAATAATATTTCGTCACCATTTTGTTTTATTGCACTAAGTTCAAATTTAGATGAAGGTAGCATTTTTGTATTGTTTATAGAAAGTAAAACTACATTGAACTCATTTTGGAAGCCTCATTGACACCATTGAATTCTGAGTAGATTTATATGAATAATCTATTGATTAAATTTATAGAATTACTATTAGTGATTTGGACCTTCTACCATTTTTCCAACACTAATTTCTTGGTTTGGTTCATGAAAGCATAAAATAACTCTACTACTTGTTAGAGAATACAAAATACTACATAATACAAACTTCTATCATTTCTCATGATGCCATCATTCTCACTCCTTGGAACAAACAAATTAAAATCATCTTTTACAATTCTTGGCTAGGAAAAAATACCCTCCTTTTGTAGTTTCCACTAATTTATACACCACATAAATTGTAGTTTGAATTGAAAACTACATTAATACCATGTTGAAAAGTTGAAAAGCGAAATATTTAAATATTTAAATCATAATAATATAGCCAATAAACATAATGATAAGAATAACATTAATTTATTCAAAATGATTATCCATACATCACATTACGACATATATAAAATTTTCTCAAAACATACTATCCAAACCACCAACAACTAACATTACACTAAATGAACATTTTAAAACCTCACTAAATCACTTAAAAAAATATATTACAATATTTAAACTTTATTTTCTAAGTTAAACAAAAATAAAATAAAAATCCATCTACATTTTTTTTAGGGTCAATGCAGACCTGAATGTGACCAAAAGAGAGATCCAAACAATTCGTTCTCCTCTCTACCGTCGTTGAAGAAAGCAAGCTCATTCTCCTGGCTCATGTATTCACTTTGCTGTATCCCAACTGATCCTATGCCCAACGTTAATAAATTTTCAACATAGCCATCACTAGGCGGGCCTTGTGCTAAAGTTGATGGAACTTCTGCTGCTAAATCATCAGCATTTTGGGCACAATAATCCAAGCTTTTGTCATTGCTTGTGGGCTTTATCCCCTTGGAAGAAGGAGCAGCAGCAGATGAGGCATGTGAGGGCAGCACAGGCTTGTGACCTTCCTGAAACAAGGTGACATGGCGAAATAGCTTATTCTTAGTTGAAAATGTGGTGCTGCAGGAGCAGTGCCAGGAAGCGTTTCCGCACTTATTTCCGTGGGTTTTGAGATCACCCACAAAAGAAAAGTCCTTTCCGCATTTGTTGCAGGAATACAGCTTAGTGCAGTGGCTTCTTCTGTAATGGTTCCTCAGGCAAACCATGGATTTCAATGTTTTGAAATTGGGATGGCGCCTGTTCCGCCTGCAGTCTTTAAAGGGGCATGAATAATATGCCTTGCTTGCCTTGGGTTTGCTGGATCTGAGGGCCTCCTGGGTTTTATACTGGTTCCCGTGGGATCGCATATGAATGCGCACATTCCCATCTCGCCTGAACTTTTTCCCACAGATCTTACAAAAATGGGTATGCTCTGCCAGAATATCTTCTTCCTTGATCTCTATAATTTCCAATCTTTCTTCTCGCTCTTCCTTCGGTGACCTCTGCGTATCACTTAAGCTTTGACATTGCGACAAAATCGAAGCAGATGTGATAATGACCTCGGGCACGACCGAATTCATGGCTGATCTCGCTTGTTGCTGCTGCTCGTTATGCCCTGCTGAGCACTGCGATTGACTTTGAAAAAAATGATCCAGCTGCTGGGCTTTCTGATCAAGGCAAGAAAGCTTAGATTTCAGAGCAAACAGATTTGTTTCCGTCTGTTCGCTTTCCTGTCTCAAGATAGATTTATCATTGTAATTCTCGAAATTTAACATGGGCTGTGAGGAGTACTGACTGCAGTGATAATCGGGTTCATCATAATTATTCCCAGCTTCGCAATCCATCATCACGTTTGGAATTTCTATGACTTGGATTGTTTTTGATGTTCTACTAAATCAAATAAGTTTTTTAAAACAGTACCTTATGCTTCATTCTGCTTAACTAAATGTTCCTCTTCAGCGATATCATCGCCTGGTTTGTCTGAGAGAAAGTGCATACGAAGCTTCCAAGCGACAATATTAGCTATTATAATACCGGGCTTAATCAGCTCACTCTAAGCGTTGACCGTTTAGGTGGGGCCCAGCCGTAACCCTTCCAGGAAGCTTCGTTTGATGGATGTCTGTAGATTTTTTTTTTGTTAAACTGCTTCTCTCCCCCACCCGCGCATGGCTTAAAATTAGTGCGCTGCAGAAGATACAAGACATGGGTATTATCACGAGAAAGTCGCACAACAGGTCTCCAACCAGCGTGGTCGCAATGACAAAGGCGCGTGAACTATTTGACCGAATGCCTCAAACATGTGGTCTTATGGATTGCTAGGATTGCAGGATATGCACAAAATGTGTTTGTTGAAAAGGCTTTAGAAACTTTCAAGCAAATGTAATTGGCAGGTGTAAAGCCAGACTCAACCTTTGCCAAAATCCTCCCTGCCTGTGCCGAAATGGGAGCTTTGGAACAGGCAGTGTACACCCATCACAATATAAAGGATAGAGGAATTTTGTCAGATGTTGTAGTTGCAACTGCCCTTGTAGACATGTCTGCAAAATGTGGAAGCATAGACAAGGCACGTGAACTGTTTGACAGAATGCCCTGATTGCAGGATATTTAGAAAGTGGATTTGTTGAAAAGGCTTTAGAAACTTTCAAGCAAATGCAATTGGCTGGTGCAAAGCCAGACACTACAACCTTTGCCAGCATCCTCTGCCAAATGGGAACTTTGGAACAGGGTATCGACATCCATCAAAGCATACAGGAATTTTGTCCGATGTTGTAGTTGCAACCACTCTGGTAGACATGTATGCAAAATGTGGAAGCATATAGATCAGGTATGCCAATTGTTAGATGCATAGAGTACATACATTGTTGGGGTATTTGTCAAAGATTTATTTTATGATAATTTGGGCATTTAATTGATTTATTTTCATAAATTTACTGTAGACATCTCAATATGTTCATGTCCGACCCCATATTATATCTCATTTTATCCATTAATTAAATAAATAATATTTATTTATTTAACTCATCCTCATCTCATCTTTAATTAAATAAATTTACATTGATTTATTTAATTAAATCTAATCTTAGCCCCCAAACCCTCCAGCTAAATAGATAAATTAATACCTACTTAATTAATTAATTTAGGAGCTAATTAACCTTCATTACTATTATCTTATTATTTAATTGCACCTCACCATCAATCCTTGTCTATTCAATCCTAGCCTTTGAATCCATCTACATGGATGAAGATCTAAACTTGTGACCATGTGACAAGTGTCCTAACCTACTTATCCTATCCCTTTCTTACACATGTGTGAGCATATCTTTCAGACATGTGAGGCCACTCTACCTCTTACACGTGTCATAGACATGTTGATTTCCCAAGCCATCCTACCTCAAACATGTCTCTTTCATGATCTTTCCAATGTGTGAGCACACCTTGCTCTTACACCTCCTTTCCTTTTGTAACCCTCTATTTAATCAATGGATCTTGGCCATTGATTTCCCCCATCAAAAATATATAAATGAGGCATTTTCTCTCATTTTGATAATATTCATTCATCATATCCTTATGATGTCATTTTCTTCTATCAATCTTCAATCTCAACATCATGTTGTCAGTATAAACAACCACATTCCATTCAACTACAACAACATCAAAAGGAGCACATCAAGTAGACATGAGTGCATCTGATTTAGCTCAATCCATGAGATGAAAAGGTCAAAGGCAAGGTAAAATGTTCTCCATTTGTATTTATCTTTGTATTTCTATCTTTTATGTCTTTTATCATCTTCACCTACTTATGTATGAATTGAAAAATTGGAGTTCGAGAAAGAGAAAAATAAAAGGTGAGGAAAACATCAAGTAAATCAAAAGATGCTTGTCTAGAAAAAAATGGGAGAGGAGGGTTCACAATTACCCTTTCCATTTTGTATAGTTCTTTTGTCTAGATTAATTGTTAGAATGGGACATCATAAATCAATTTAAGGGGAAATCAAGTGCATAAGACATGGGCAAGTAATTGATTGATTGACTAACTAATTAGGAGCATCTAATCATACATGATAGTGTGTAAAGGGTGTATGACTAGCTTCTTAGTTACTTGGAACAACATATAAAGTGATAGCCTTGCACATAATCACCCATCTACGTATTATGGTAGGATATAATGAGTGGACAATATTTGGATTTTAGTTGTCTTTCATAACAAAATTGATACAATAGCTCTCTTCTACCTTAGTGACAACCCCTTGTTTCTATTTGACATTATTTGGACAACCCATTATAATGATTATGGTTTTGCTAGGATTTTGATTACAAATATGATTAAGGTTGAATTTAGTGTGGTTTTAAGTTCCTTTGAATGTTTAAGATTATCTTCATATGTAGGAAATAAGGGTTAAAATATAGGAAAACCATCCATGATTGTCAAATTCCTCTAATAATGTCATTTCTTCCATGACACTTTGACTATAGCAATTGTCTTAATTATCCTTTGCTAGTTAAGACATGATTATTACCCTAAATTAATTTTCAAAATAGGACATGATAGTGCCCTTGACTTGATGAAAACATAAGGGAATATAGGTATTTTTTTACTATCACAAGTTTGGTGTGATTTTTCTTATGACTATAGTGTAGTAGTCCTTTTAGGATAATTTTTTATGGTTACATGATGAAGTGAAGTAATAACTATGAAAAAGTGTTATTCTACAATGATTATATCCTTTCTTATTGGCAAACTACTTTATATGTTTGACAATATTTTATATTTAAATAGATTCTCCCATCTTTATGAATAAAATCTTGAGAACTTGATGACAATGCTTCAATGGTATGTGAATATTAATGGATAAATTATTGTCCTATGGATGACTAGGTGCATGGAATTCATCATGATATTTACTTCTATAATTTATGGTAATCATTGAGGTAATGATGATTATAAATATGTTTAGAGATAAATGTTAGAGCTTGAGGGTAGCAAGGCCCCAAGAGCCATGATTAGCATTTGTATTTATGATGGAAATTTCACCTTAATAAGGTAAGAGATTATAATAGTTCCATAGTAATTTTTATATTTCTTGAATATTATTGGTTACCATGATGCTTTTGACTTGAGAAGACCCATATAACACAATAGGGTAAGTGCAAGAAGTTGGGTCCACGAAAAGGGGAAGTTTCGGCCAAAAAAAAAAAATCTCGCAGAAAACACGTATGCGTTATTAAAAAACGCATACGCGTTATTAAAAAACACGTATGCGTTATGCATTGGGTACCCGAGCCTTAAAAAATGCGTATGCGTTATAAAACGCATATGTGTTTTTGAGTGCATACAAATAATTTATTTTAAAAAAAATGCTTTTTAGAAATGCATATACGTTTGTCTTTTCAAAATGCGTACGTGTTTTAAAACGCGTGCGCGTTTGTCTTTTCAAAACGCGTATGCGTTTCTAAAAAGCATTTTTTAAAAAAAAAAATCAAACAAATAAAGAGCGCATATGCGTTTTGTAACGCGTACGTGTTTTTAAAAACGCATACGCGTTATTAAAAACTTGAATCTCCAACCCACTTGCAGCCTTGGTTTTAGGCTCGGGAAAGGCTTGGCAATCCGAGCCTTAGCCTTTGACCTGCAACTAAAAAACTAAGGCAGATTGAAGAAGAATGTCCATCTTTGACAATATGGTTGATGGACTTTTTTTCTGAATCAATCTATAAAATTAAAACTCATTACAGAACATGATTTCTAGTTTCCAAATATATAATTTTTATTAATATTGGATTATATTTGATATTTTTAAATTAATTTCAAAGCAAACTAGTCCTTAAACATGAAATATCAAACTTTTTTGTTTTTTAATAACTTTTTTTTGGTGAAGTTTCTTGTAAAAAAATTTATATGACATCAATCTTTAGACAATTCTTTATAGAATGAAAAAAAAAAGTTTCAAAAAATGTTTAGTTTATGTCAAATTATGTTGTCCATACACCTTGATTTTTAAAAACAACAATTAAGGCCAATAAAAATTTAATAAAAAAAAATATATTCAATGAAAAATTACAAAAAAAACTCCTCATCAATCTTCATGTTGTTAGCTCTCTTTCCTCAAAAGGAATTAGCAAAATACTTTTATTTGGGTCAAAAAGTGGTGTCCATACACGTGCATGGTATGGTAAAAAAATAGGGACTTTTAAAAAGTGGTTTTTATAGATCACTATCAAAATTTAATTTCTACAATTTGGGTATTTGAATAATTTACATATTTAGAAACTAGATTCAAAATTCAAAATTTCATATTACTGATTTTTTAAAAAATTCATTGTGTAGGTGCCTCAAATTTTTAGTCCAAGTGTGACAAATTATGAAAAACAACAAAAACACTTCCACTTTTTGGGCTTTTTGTGTAGCCAACTTCTTGCATCAGCCCAACATACAATAATCATGTTTCTAAGATTAAGGAAAATTGTGATTTTTGTGACCATATGAGTAACTATGTCTATTATGATTATGGATATATAATAGCCTTGGGATGATATATAGTTTATTTTACATAACACTAAGGCATTAAGATATTGAATGGATTCCCTTATTTGTCTTTCTAATACCATGATTTTCATCTCTAATGTGACTCTCATCCTGTTTAGAAAACTTTATATTATTTCTTTATATATTTTTCAATGATACTATGTGACTTAAGGAATTCATTAGAATGATAAGACTATCCATAGTAGAACTATGATATTTTCTAACAACCCAACTTTCTTCCTTTCTTGTAATATTCTTCAGGGCATTTTTGTATCAAGCAATGAGAAAGTGAGCTACAATTATATGCTCTAAGGTACATAACAATAATTAATAATACTATATCTTGGCATCCTTCATTACTAAGATGATGACCTTATCATCGAAGCAAAAAAGTTAAAGCTAGTTTGTAACTTTACACTTGTAGTGTAGTAAAATGCATACCCTTGCATTTTCACACTTGTTTGGGCCCACTTTGCTTTATTTATCCTTCTTAATGGCTTCATTGGCCCTATTTTGTGTCCACAAGCCCTATGAACAACATTTTTTTCTATTTAATCTCGATATCCTCCAATGCATAAATGATATCCTAATTATTCTGATTGGTGTGCCCTTGATTTATGGTCAGGACTAAAATGCCAATATGGCCATCTTTGTCCCCTCGAGGTCTTGGGACCCTGATTTTGAGGTATCTTAATTAGGCCCCTTTTTGGTGTCTACGTCCCAAGTTTCATCACTTGGGACTAAGACACCACCTAGGGCATCTTAGTCCTCAAGTTAATTTTCGGGATTTAAATTCAAATTTTGACAAGATTTAACCTCATTCATTTAATGAATTCATATGTCAACTTGGTGTGATAAAATTTCAAGATATTAAGCATAGATAAGTATAAATACAAAGTTCATTCATTCATTTTGACCTAATTCTTTGTGAGAGCATTCATCATAGCATAATTGAGTTCACAAGAATGTTCAAGAGAAAATCATCAAGAATTTGGAGCCATAATCAAGATTCAAGAATCATGTCAAATGCTATTCTTGCATCATATGTGTTGTTGTGCTAACATTTGTGATGTAGACTTTTGATCTAAGCAAGCAAGCAATTCAAGATCCATATTTATTACAACCATTTCACACAAGTTTGTAGACTTCACAAGGGTTTGGTGAGTTTTAACATTGCATGTTTTTCTTTCACCATTTTGTTCATCATTTCTATTTCATTTCAAAGTTTAATTACCAATAAGGGGTTTGACCAAGGGAAACCCCCATTCACTAAAAATCAACAAGTTTTTTCCATCTTGCCTATTTGTGTTTGTAGATCTATGTTGAATACTTGAAGATCACTTGGAGTGAAAAGTTGTCAAAGTTGCAAAGTTGTCATCTTCATGAAAACTCACCTATAGGTGAAATCTGGTTGTTTAAAAACTTGAGATCTGAAAGGAAGCAAGTGCAGATCTGGGAGCTCATGACCACATTCAAACTTTTTAGAAATTCAGAGCAAGACAAATATGCCATCTTGGGTGTCTTAGTCCTCCCAAGCATATCTTTCACAGATTCCTTCATATCTAGTTCTGACATTCGAAGATTGTGTGTTTTCCCCTAAAAACAACAATAGGAGTAATACACCATCTTGGGTGTCTTCATCCTCCAAGGCATATTTTGACAACTTCGTTGCATTTGCAGAATCCTTATTGCATCTCCAAACTTCCCAAGTACACATACCCAAACTTGGTTTTGTTTATTTTTTGTATTTGCATCTTTCATTTAGCTCATTTTAGGTTGTTTGCATAACACATTGTCTTTTCCAAGCATTTTCTTGGTGGTAAACCCCTTAAATCTGAAAACAACCCCCTCCTATGTACTCCTTATTGTGAATTGACTCACCTTGAGAGGTTGATAGTCAATCCAATTAGTGTTCTTAGGACATATTTGAATGACCAAGATAGAATAGGAAATAAGGATATTCCCCTCTCTTTCCCATTTTATTTTCAGTTCATTTTGGTGAACCCAACTTCTTTGAGCATTCTTATTTTTTTGATTTGGAGTCCTTTAGAGTCATAGATCTAGATTTCATTCATTACATTGTACATCTAGGGTTTCTTGCATCTAGCATTAGTGAAATTACATTTAGGGTTTGCTATTTGGCATTGGTGAAAGTGCATATAGGTTGCATTTTTACTTTCTTACATCATTTGATTTTAATGAAAAACTGAAAAAATGCATTGTTCATTCTCTTAATTGTATTTAGAAACATTCTTATTGCATTGAAAATTGAAAAATTACATTTCAATCTTGCATTCAATTGCTTGTTAGTCATTTCTTTTCTTTTCATCACTTTGCACAATTTACTATTTCCAAACATCAAGTCCCTGGGTAGGCAACCTAAGAATTTTTTTATCAAGCTATAATTTATTGTTTTTCTCAGAAAAACCTCTGCTAGGACTAAAATGCCCTTCCTAGCATCTTAGTCCCTCTCAGGTTTTTTCTGCTCAGAATCCTCTCTCTGCTATTTGTTGTCTATTTTAGCCTCTGGAACTTTAGAATCTCACTAGGAGGACCTAAATTCCCTTACTAGCATCTTAGTCTTTGTTGACTTTGACTCTCCAGTTTTCAGGGTCTGAAATTTCTTTTTTGTGTTTATGTGGGCTTCTTTCAATTTTTTGTTTCAGTTTCTAGAATTGTTGTTATCATAGTTTCTTTCATTGTCAAGTGCATTTGCGTAATTTTGCATCATGGATATGTTCTTTGGAAGGTTTTGGATGTCCCTAAAATCCTTAGTAGATGTCTCAAATTGTGCCTTTGGTTATGATCCTAATGACATTGAACTCACTCATGCTCACTCAAATCCTAATGCATGTCCTCATGATGTTGACATCATTGGAGAAGATGATGACAACATGAATAAGTTCCTAAACAATTGTCTTGATAACCTTGAAGCTAATGCATCCTTCTACCCATCCATGAAACAACCAAATCCCCCTACAATACCACCTCTTGAGATGTTTGGTTACTTACATCCTAAAACTAAAGCAAACATTGACCCTAAGTTCCCTACAATAGGTGATCCTAGTTTGTCTACACAAGAAAACACTCAACCATTTTATGACAACAAAGTAACAAAAACTCCAATAAATCTTGAGGAAACATATGGCAAGGATTCACAATATTGAGTAAACAAGGATGCGATATAACAAGAAAACATGAAATTCATCAACTCCTAGAGAAAGTTCCAACTATTGAAAACACAAAAGGGTTAGGATATCAAGATCCCCCTCACAATGCAAAAATACCTAGAGAATACCTAAATCTTCATAGTGATGGCATGGTGATTTTAGATACAAATATCTTGACTCCTAACAATGAAAAGGATGCTAGTGAATCTAGAAAATGCAAAAGGCCTTACAAATTACAAAAATTATAACCTCCTTGTCCACCATCTAAAGTTGAAAGGAAGCTATGTAAGTACTTCTCAACAAAGGTTTAATAACATTACCACCTGTGAATAGATTAGTGCTTTATCCTAAAGATGCAAAATTCCCTCATTGCACATACCATCGAACTTTGAGACATAGCACTGATGAGTGTCATGTATTCAAGTTAATATTGCAAAATTTTCACTTCGATGGCAATGATTTCCATCCAGTGATTGAATAGGCCTTGCACCCCTTTTCATGTAATAGTTGTAGAATCTTGAAATTCTCACTATTACATGACCCTTCTCATCACCTATCTTGGCCCATTCTTGTCTTGCACTCAGTGGGGACAAGAAGTAAAAATGACCTTGTCCTAGTCAGGAATTTGTTGTTGTCCCTTTGGTTCATTATCTACCTTCCGCTTATGCAGATTGAGATTGGGAGGCGCATAACCTAGTTTAGGTTGACTCGCCTATGCCTTACTAGACTTTTTCTTTTCAATTTTTCTTGCATGTGCGTATTGTGATCCCCCGTGATGTTTTTTTTGATGTTTCTCTCTCTTTATGCATTCTTATATTTGTACCTTAATTATTCTCTATGTCATAAGCTTTTTCCTTTTCATTTAACTTTTTGTTTGTGTCTTGTGTTTTCCTTTTGGGGATGACGCAAGGCATTGAGACACCCTATGTCTCTTCCATGTTGACCCAAAAGGATTTTTCTTTGTTTTCGCTCTCTATGTGTCATTCTTCTAGTTTTGTGTGTATTTGGGGAATGATGATAGTTGAGAACTCTCTAATATCATTGCAACAAAGACAAATACTGACCCCAAATCCATAGATCCCTTACGTGCTTCTGGGGGGAAATCCACTCTTCCTTTATCTTATTTTGGCTACTTTAAAGTAATTTCTCAAAATATGGTGTTAGAAATTTCATTAAATTGGGGGCATAAATTGGTATTATTTTGGCAAGATTCCATTTCCATTTCATTTTCCATGTTCCTTGATGTGATTTTCTGACTTCATACGATGCATTTTTCGCTTTGTGGTGACATTAAATGTAATATCCTTCAAGAGGGTGACCTATCTTAGCATATTATATTCCCCTTAGTGGTGGTGAATCTTTTATTCTTTGACTGGTCCTCTCTTGGAGACATTAGGAACGATGTCCCATAAGAGTAATACCTTGCATGAACTAAGAAAAATCCCTTTGAACATCTCTCTTTCTTTTTGCATTTTCTTTTTGTCCTTATTAAAGTCATGGAGGTATGACTTTTGTATGGACTTCCTAGGGCTCACCTAGTGAACAACTAGTTTCACTAGCCCGTGTAAGCGTTTTTTTATCTTTTTTTCCTTATTAAAGCCATGGAGTTATGGCTTTGATATGGACCCCATGGGGCTCACCTAGTGAACAACTAGCTTCACTAGCTCACCTTATTAAAGTAATGGAGGTATGGCTTTGATATGGTCCCTCTTGGGGCTCACCTAGTGGAAAAATAGTTCCCACTAGCCCTCATGAGCATGTGTTTTTTTTGCATAGTGGGTAGTGTGTTCCGCTTGCAAACCCTCTTCAAGCCTAGACCCGGTCCATCGCGTTGGACGACCAGTCAAAGCTTGATCTATTGCATTTATTTTCAATTTTCCTTTTTCTTGTCTTTGATGGTGTATGTTTGAGATCTAATTTTGGCTTCGTATATCATCTACAAGTATGTTCCTTTACACCTATGTTGGCTAACCATAGCATATTGATCCTACGAGCTTGGCCACCCTCTTGATTATTGTCATCTTATCTTACTAATATTTGTACATTTGAACCCCTCTTGATTGCATGGTTGACTACTTGATTGTGAGTTTGAAGAAAGTTCATCCTCTCACAAAAGTGGGGGCTAAATATAGTGTAGTAAAATTCATACCCTTGCATTTTCACACTTGTTTGGGCCCAACTTGCTTTATTTATCCTTCTTTATGGCTTAATTGGCCCTATTTTGTGTCCACAAGCCCTATGAATGGTATATTTTTCTGGATAATCTCGACATTTTCCAATGTATAAATGATCTCCTAATGATTTTGATTAGTGTATCCTTGATTTCTAGTTGGGACTAAAATTCCACTAAAGGCATCTTTGTCCCCCCGAGGTCTTAGGACCTTGATTTTTGAGGTATCTTAATTGGGCCCCTTTTTTGTGTCTGTGCCCCAAGTTTCATCACTTGGGACTAAGATGCCACCTAGGGCATATTAGTCCTCCTTAAGTCATTTTTATGATTTAAATTGAAATTATCGAAAGATTTAACCTCCTTCATTTCATGAATTCATATGTTGTCTTGGTGTGATACGATTTTGGGATATTAAGCATAGACAAGTATAAATACAAGGTTAATTCATTCATTTTAACCTAAGTATTTGTGAGAGAATTCATCATAGCATAATTGAATTCACAAGAGCATTCAAGAGTAAATAATCAAACATTTGGAGCCATCATAAAGATTCAAGCATCATGTCAAAGGCTATTCTTGCATCATGTGTGTTGTTGAGCTAACATTTGTGAGGTAGGGTTTTGATCTAATCAAGCAAGCAATTCAAGATCCCTATCTATTGGAGTCATTTCACACAAGTTTGTAGACTTTACAAGGGTTTGGTGAGTTATATAATTTTATGTTGTTCATTCACCATTTCCTTCATCATTTATATTTCATTTCAAGGTTTAATTACCAACAAGTAGTTTGACCAAGGCAAACCCCCATTCACTAACAATCAACAAGTTTTCCCCATATTGCATATCTATGTTTGAAAATATAGGTTGAAGACTTGAAGATCAGTTGGAGTGAAAAGTTTTCAAAGTTGAAAATTTGTATTGCAAAGTTTTCATCTTCACAGAAACTAACCTACAAGTCAAATCTGGCTGTTTCAGAACTTGAGATCCGAAAGGAAGCAATTGTAGATTTGGGAACTTAGGACCACATTCAGATTTTTTAGAAATTAAGAGTGGGAATAATACGCCATATTGGGAATCTTAGTAGTCCAAAGAATATCTTTCAGAGATTCCTTCAGATCCAGTTCGGACATCCGAAGATTCTATGTTTTCCTCGAAAAACAACAACGAGAGTAATACACCATCTTGGGTGTCTTAGTCGTCCAAGTTTTATTTTGATAGCTTCTCTACATTTCCCAAATCCTTATTGCATCTCCAAACTTCCCAAGTACACATACCCTAACTTGGTGTTGTTTATTTTTTGTATTTGCATCTTTCATTTAGCTCATTTTAGGTTCTTTGCATATCACATTGTGCTTTCCAACATTGTCTTTTCCAAGCATTTGCTTGGTGGTGAACCCCTTAAAGTTGAAAAGAACCCCCTCCTAGGTCCTCCTAATTGTGAAGTGGATCACCTTGAGAGGTTGATGGTCAATCCAATTAGGGTTATTCGGATATATTTGAATGACCTAGATAGAATAGAAAAGAAATATATTCCCCTCTTTCCCAATTTATATTTTGTTCAACACTTAATAAAATCATACAATGGACAATCATATTTTTTATTCATGAAAATATTTTGACTTAAGGACAAGGTTATCTTAGTGATACTAGATGCATTTTGGGACTATATCCTCTATATGTGTGTGGTATGGAATCTTTAAATGATGCTAAATTATTGTGGAAAGCCTCTTAGGTGATACTTGACTAGCCAATTGGTGATCACTATCCTATAAGAGAAAAATGGTAGAGTTTTACATGAAATGGTCTTATCCTTGATACTAGCATTTATGACACTCTTACTCTTGATGAGATAGTCCTCTTAGTTTTCATAGTTGAATTTTAATTGATGCCCAACAAAAAGGCGTCATAATTTAGTACCTAATAAAATCCTAAATAGAGCCTATTATTATTTTTGTTGATTATGATAACCATGGCTATCTTAAACATTTATGGCTTTCATGATTTCTTGAGAGTAGTTTTTGTTCTGGCGTTGTTCTTTATAATGACATAATGATAATACATAAGAAATTAAGTGAGCATCTAGCCTTATTATGATAATGACCTAGCATGTTTTTATCTTATGGAAATATTGGCACTCGTACAAGGCCACTAGCTACTATGAAATAATTATAACTCATGTTGATAAGAGGCATAAAATTTGTAGAAGTGATGAATTCTTGTATTTTATATTTTTCTATGATAAAATATGCTTAATTATAGTCTTCTTTGTTGTCTCTGACTCCCTCTTGATAGATCTTAGTCTAAATAATGGCTCTATAGTTACCATAAACAATATTCTAAAGGTGTGATCTATCCCCCATGATTCTATTAGGATATCCCAAGTAGGATTATAATCCATTAGTCATTATATAATATCTTGTGCCTACCTTTAATAGTATAATTTTACATGAATTATTTTCTGATGGTAACTTAATGAGCCAATTAACTAAAATCTATTGTGTTGCATTATTTCTTAGGTTAATACTATCTTATTGTTGTTGTAATAGTCTTATGATGTCATTTATTGTTGACAACATGGTTGTTCTCAAATGGTGTTGAATATTCTACCCAATTTTGTGGCATATCTTTATTCTTTCTTAGTAGACTATTACCCTTGTGAGGAATGTTTTTTACATTTTATAATTATAGAGTTCGTAAGGAAGAGATAACCCACTATCTAGGGTTTGGTGAAAGTACTTGTTAAGGTTATTTCCAATTGCTCTAAGTTTTGAATGTTGATTTCCCAAAGAAAATAACCATCTTTACTATATAGGACACTCATGTACGATATTAAATAAATTATTTTCTCTCTACAACCATACTTACACCCTAATGGTGAAATGTTGACTAATATAAATAATATTCTTTATGGCTTGAATGAATTTCTTGGACCTAAGTAATGACGTTGACCTTTAAATAAGCATTCCAACTACATAAAAAAATCATATTTATTATATCCTAAATGATTACATTTACATGCATGTCAAACAATAAATCACCATACTAAAGTGATTAAACATTTTTAGGAATCTCAAAAAAACTAGACGCTTGTAATTCTATCACCGCCCATGGTTGAAGAGGTATGCATCTACAACCTAATTTATCTTAATTTACTAATATATTAGGATACATTTATAAATATTTGCATGTACAAATAAAGGTTTTCAAAAGTATGACACTTCTTTAGAATTGAGATTAAAAAATTTGGTTGTAAATCACTACAATTAGTTAGCCCTAAGATTAAAATCTAACAAAAATATGTTTCAAGAACATTTCCACATTCTAACACCAATTACACATAATAAAAATGTACTTTTCTCTTTGTAACAACTAGTTGGGGATTGTATATCATACATAACATGTGTAAAATTTTGTAGTACGCATTACACATAAAGAAAAATCATATATATTTTATAAGGGTTATTGTTACTCCCCAATTTTGTATTTACTACTTACTATTACTATTTAGGGTAAATGGAAATGTGATTTGAATTTTGAGTGAGAATAAATTATGTTTGGACTTTATTATCAGTGAATTATGAATGAATTTTATTTCATTTAATGATATGTGAAGAAATGCATATATGTGAAATGGATAGTTATTGAATAGATATTATATGGAGAAATATTATGTGTAATGCTTATTTTGTTGAAGAGTTGACTACCATGGGAATGTGTTAGCTGATGCAGGTATATGTTCAATCCTCTAGGTGGAAGGGAAGTATCACTTAGGAGAATATCTTGGTTAGGTAACCAGTAACGTAACCTATTTGAGCTTACACACACTCATAGTTTAATGGTTGAATCAAGTTATTGTGTTGGGAATTGGTGAGTCATCCTTAGTATGTGTTTTTTCACTAGTAAGGGTCTTGAATATTGTTGAATGCATGCTTAGGTGATATTTATCTATTTAGAGCTTATGAATTCTTCCTTATATTACTATGTTTTTATTGATGAGTTGAACACACGTGGAATGTATGTATATGTAAACATATGCATGTCAATGATGGACCATATGCATGTAGGAACACACACATGAGAGGACATAGGTAGACGTACCTATGCATGCTTATGAATGGGTTGCTTATGTGCATGGGGTTATTAAATAGACCTTATGACATGTATGTGTATATGTATAAATATATCGCACATATTTACCTATCAATATGATAGTAATTGTTTTTGTGCTTGGTGATGCAATCGAATGTGTATATATATGAGATATATACATATATCCATATGTATACATATGATGATACCTACGTATGTTTGGAAAATGGGAATGCCCATATGAATGTAGCAACATATGTATACATGTACATAGAGGTATATATATATAGTCGATATGGTTATTATTATTATGAGAATGTTAACTTATTTGTACTCATTCATATATATTTAATATATTCATACTTGTTTGATATGGTGTATATATATTAGTATATAAATACATATACATATATATATATACATAATTTATTGGCATATATATATGTATATGTACATATATTAATATATATTTATAGGTATATTTTAAATGCTTTGAGGGCCGATATATATATATATATATATATATATTAATATAAAAATAGGTTGATTTGCATATGAGATATGCAAAGTATTTAAAGGCTATTAATATAGATGTTAACTTTGGATAAAGTCCAAACTATGTGGAAAGTATATCACAAAAATAAAAGGTCGAAATGGATAAAACCATAAAGTCAATAATATTGAAAGGAAACTTATTGTCTTTATGAGAAATGAATTATTCAAACTTAGAAGGAATATATCATAATGATAGAGTGATAGACTATAAGCCAACCTCATAAAGTTTAAAATTTCCGATAATAGGAAAAGTAATAGCAAGGAAAAGAATTGGTCAAAGCACCATTTATGCACCAAAGTGTCTCATCGTTCCTCCGTTTCTTAGCAAGTTATGACTTAGTCAGCATAGCAATGTGTTGCTTGATAACAGTAGACTTTTTCATGAGAATAACTACACCAAAACAATAGGAGGATAACTGCATACTTAGCACCATAATGTGAAGTACTAATTGCTATAGAAGTATATTTTTAGATGCAATTTGACTGTCATCATTTTAATATGAGAACAATTGAACAAGTCATTTGTTTCTATCAAATAGATGGGTTGACCTATAGCTTTTCATGCTAAGTATGTGTTTATTTTGTTGTCACCTTTTAGCCAAGTGAAGTGAGTTGAATTGCATGGAGATTGTTGTCATTTTGCATGCCTTTTTTGTAGGCTGCAAAGTTTCATTTTTATATTAAATAGAGAGGTTTACACTCTCATTTAGCACACACTATCTGAATTATTCTGGAAATGCATTCTGCTATATTTTTTGAGAGCCTTGAGTATTTGTGAGAAGCTATATTTTGTAACAGTTTTATTTGTGAGAGTATATAGTCAACTTGTGAGAATAGTCATAGTAAAGTGTTGCCTTGTGAGGATTAATTGAAGCTAGTTGTTGTTGTTAGGAATATGTACATCAAATCAGTCAATTGGTTAAGCATATTAGAGGCATGAGGATTTGATTTTCCTTTATTTGTCTTGTTTATGAAAGATTGAGTTATGAATGCTTTATTTGATTTGCTTAAGATTACTTGCAGTAGGGAATATATCATTTTCTTTGGAAAGGAAAAAGAAGTTGTTTATGTTGTTTTTTGAAATTTCTTGTAATTACTCCAGAATAGGAGAGGTTGTTTTTCATTAGTATTAAGATACTAGGAATGATTATACAAGGATAGCTTAAGGGTTATTCATAGCTAAATTTATTTTTATTATCTATAGCTAGTGGGCTACTCCTAAAAATTAATGTCCATTGAATGGAGGGAACTTGTTCATATGCTTTGTGAGTAGAAATCCCATAGAGTTTGTGGAGAAACGGATAGGTTATTTATGGGGTTAAAGATTACCCGTAAGAGGAAATACCTATGCATAGACTATAGTGGTCTTAAGTGAAATCGAGATGAGTAGGATAAGTGAATAGGATGATAATCACTCGAAGTAACGAGTGAGAAAACTTTGGAAAAAGTAGTGTGAGGGTATGTGTAGGATCACCATGGAAAAAATAGTTCCTTAAGTGGCAATGAAAATTCAGAAAATCAGATTTGGGCAACTTGACATAAAAATTTGAATAAGTTATCTATATTATTTCCAAAATATGTAACAATAGAATCTGTGGAAAATTGAATGTAGTTTCTAAACTACTAGGTTAATTTTTGTAAGAAAAAAAATCTATTTGGTGAAAATTTGACATTTCAATGCAGTAGTACTAAAATTTTAGGGAAAAAAGAAGATGTAGGTGTCTGTCTAACCACCCTAACCATAATAAAATCATAATATTTTTTTATAATATTTTAGATATAAGTAGAGGACTCATGTCCAAATGGGATGCATATTTTTTTGTAATTGTTTTTCAAATAAATAATTAATTATGAATTTTTTATTACAACTTTTTAAAAATATAAAAACTCGTATGTCTGACCACCTTAACTTGGTCAAAACTTAATGGAATTCATTTTTTTTTTTAATCCTAAAGTATGCAAAGCATAGAATGTGACGCATGTTTTGGATTCAAACAATGTGATACCGATTGAAAGCTATAGATGTTTTGCTATCAAAATATCAAATAGGACTTTAGTCGTAATTCTAATAAAAAATAATTAATAATTATTTATTAGATTCTAAGTAAAATATAATTTATATTGGTAGAAAGATCATAAGCTCCTTTACAAACCATTTTTGTTTCATCAATTTTTGGTAAAATAAAAGTCGTCAGCCACATGGGCGAAGTCTGGAAAAGCAAGGTAAGTTGTTAAATACATTTTACGTGTTGACTTTTTAGGATTGACAGGTCCGAACCAAATCCTGAGCCTAATACTAAGGCATTAAATTTTGTGACAGAATATCGGATATCGGATTCAAATAGGATATCCGATATCATATTTGAATTCGATAGATGATATCTTTTATATAAGTTTTAAAGCAATTTATACAATCTTTAATATATGATTTAAAAATGCAATTAAGTTTATAATTTAATATATATAATATCTAATAAATTTTATAATGTAATATATTTAACCTAAAATTTATGATAATCTCTTACCGAATTATGTATCTAATATATAATATATTATTAAATGTATAATATTTCAATATTTAGTTCATCCATAAATATTTAAATATATATTACCAATTTATAAAATATTTAAATATTATCTCTTTCCCTCTCTCTCTCTCCCTCCCTCTCTCTCTCTCTCTCTCACTTGCTCTCTATCACTCTCCCCTCTCCTTCTCACTCCATATCCTCCTATCTTTCCCCCTCTCCCCCTCCCACTCCCTTTGCCTCTCCCTCTCTCCCTCTCCCTCTCCCTCTCTCTCAACTCTAAAATCTCTCTCTCTCCCACTCTCCCTCTCCCTCTCCCCCCCTCTCTCTCCCACTCTCCATCTCCCTCCTCTCCCACTCTCCCTCTAACTCTCCCATCATCCCTCTTCCACTCTCTCCCTCTCACTCTTCTCACTCTCCCACTCTCCCTCTCACCTCTCACCCTCCCACTCTCCTCTCACTCTCTCACTCCCTCTCCCTCACTCCTCCCTCCCTCCTCTCTCCTCCCACGCACAACCTCCCTCCTGCCCCCTCACCCCCCACCTCCCCTTCTCCCACTCCCAATCCCCCTCTCCTTCCCCCTCTCCCCCTCTCCCTCCCTCCTCTCTCCCTCGCTCTCTCCACCTCCACCTTCCCCATCCCCACTCTCATCCCTAGCCTCTAACCCCCTCCCTCTCTTCCCCCCTCTCCCCTTGTCCCTCCCCCTCCCCCTTACTCTCCTCCTCCTCCTTCCCATCCCTCTCCCCTATCTTCCCCCCTCTCCCTCTCCCATATCCCTCCCCCTCTCTCCCCCTACCCATACCCCTCTACCTCTCTCCCCCTCACCCTTACCCTCACCCTCTCCCTCTCCCTCTCCCTCTCCCTCTCCCTCTCTCAATATCCCAGCCCTCTTCCACTCTCCCTCTCCCTCACTCTCACTCTCTCACCTCCCACTCACCCCTTTTCTCCCCTCCATGTCACTTCTTCTCCTGACCTCCCTCCCACTCCTCTCACTCCTCCCTCCTCCCTCTCCCCTCCCTCAGCTCCAAACTCTTCTTCCTCTCTATCTCTCCCATCGGAAGGAATGGAAGGAAGGAAGGAATGGAAGAAAGAATGGAAGGAAGGAAGGAAGGAATGATCTGATCTGAGGATCTGGATGGAATGGATATATCTGTTCTACTATGCATACTAATGAAATGTTGTAGGAGTGTGGTGCAATGCATCTTACGAAATCATCAAGGGACTTGCTAGATCTATTTTTATGTTCTAGGGATCATGGTTCCTTTTTCTATAGAAATGATTGTTTAAATGCGAAGTGATCACAATGTGGTAGCTTGTCAAAGATTGTTCAATGTTTTCATGAGGTTTCCGAACATGAATTTGGAAAGAATATTGTTGAGAAAAAGAGATATGAGATAGTCAAATATACTTTGCAGAGTGGAGGTGAAGGTTCTAGATGCGAGTTGGTTACAAAAGAATGCAGTGTTGCTGATTTTATTTTAGATTTTAAGGACAATATTTTCTACAAATATGCAAGGCATAGTCATAGGTCTCAGTGGTTGGATCAAAAATTTAGGATATGTAACGACTCTTTTCCGATTGGCACTATTATATCAATGGTTGATTTTTCTGAAAACTACACATTGCAACCACAAAACGAGGTACAATCTTAGTATTAAAATTCCATTCAGATTGTTATTTTTGTCCACATAAAATATAGACATGCACCTGATAGTACAAAGGACGATCAAAAGAAAATTAGAGAGTATCATTTTTATATGAGTGACGATAGATCTCATTCATCTGAGTATGTCCAACATTGTTTCGAGATTTTTTTTGAATTCTTGCAGCAGCATGATATAGCACTGGGTCGACATCTCATTTGGTTAGATAGCTATATAGGTCAATTCAAGAATGCTCATATGTTTTATTGGTTGAGTAGAATGCATGTAGAGAGGGGTGTACCTAATATTTGTATTTTTTTTTAAGTTGGGCATGGGAAAGGAGAGCATGATGGAGCAGGTGCATGTGTAAAGAGATCTCTACCTAAGGAGCAATTGAAGATTTCAGGAGAAAAATTCAGTGATACATGTTCTATTGTTGATTGGTGTAGTTCAACATTGTCATAGGGAGGGAAACTTGATTCAAAAGTGCACAAATTCTTTTGGTTGGTTGAGGAGGGTACAATGGGAGGCAGATTGGATTTTCATATAATCAAAGATTCTTCAAAGATACATGCGAGTGGGATAAATGCAATTCAAGTGAGTGGGTGGATACATGGGTTCCATAGTATCTAACTCCTTTATCTCAAGCTATATCCATGACAAATTGCACAATGGAAAGTTCACTTGTGTAGAGACGAAAAATATGCATGCACCTGATTCTGATCCTACTAACATCGTTTCATCTTGAATCATACTCTCAACTTATCAACACCTTTCATCCCTTAATTAAATAAATCATTATTTATTTAATTAGGTCTTTCTCCTCTGGTGATTAAATTAATCAATTTAATTTAATTAATCATCTTTCTCTATTCATTTAAATAATTCATTTTATTTAAATTTAATCTGTAAAGTCTTCTTATTAAATTGAATAAATTAAACATTTATTTAATTTAATCTAACGTATTCCTCCTTAATTAAATAAATCAAAATCATTTATTTAATTAATCAATTCCTCTCAATTTGATTTAAATCAATTCATAAATTTAAGTCTAAATTGTCACATCATCTAATTCCTCATTAAATTAATCAAATCTTTGATTAAGTTAATCCCTATCACTAGAATCCTCTAGAGAATGCAACTTGCACGATAAATCAATTACTTTGATTTATTTAATTCTCTATTTTCCCTCACATGGCATCAAAAGGGAATATTCCCTCAATTTGAATTCAAAATTAAGATAGGCTTGGTCCTTCCACCAAGGCATTCAATGCCTCTTACATGTCCTTGTACATTGAGCCAAGTGATATTAACTCCATTCTTCTCTCCCTCCAACATGTCACATTCAAAATTCAAATTTGAATCTAATGGAATTTATCATGCACATTGACCAAAATGTGCTCATTCCTCAACCATTCACATTTTGACAAGTGCCACTTGGCCATTGGATGTTGAATGATCCCACATTGCTTATTTTCACGCATTCTTCCAATTTGAAATCTATAAATGAGAGACTCTTCCTCTCATTATAGCATCCACAATTTGAGTAGACTTACTATACTCAAATACATCATGATCCACAATCATATGCAAAGTTACTCTCTTCACATTGAGAGCCAATTTTTCCCATTTCCATCAGCCATTAATCATCTTTCAAGATTTGCAACAAGGTTATTCTCAAATCTCTTTGGAGATTTGACCATTTCTAAATCACACACCATTGCTACTAAGGAATTGGGAAAGGTCCAATTGCAACACTCCATTAGCACCAATTCCCCCATAAGATCATCATGTTATTAGCTTAATTAGGATTTAGTTTAAATTTCAGTTTATTATATTGTGTTCTTCTTTCCTAATTTAGTTTGAATAGATGGATTTTATGGGGAATCTCTCATACTTGTTTGCATGCATATGATCTAAAAAACTAATGTGCTTTGTTGGTCTTGTGCATTTGTAGGTTTATGGGTTAATATTTTGGCGTTAGAAGGAGGGCTTGAATCAAAAATTCAATCACGTTTTTCAAAAAAAATGCAGTTTCTGACATTTTTTTGCAGACATAGCAAACTCAGCCATGTGGCGCTTTATTGCGCCGCTTTCAGCACCATGGCACAATATTTCATCACTCCTGGAGGCATGACACTATACTGACCCGCGTTTAAATTCCCAAACATCACCATAGATTCTCCCCGCCTGTCTTCTTTTTTAAATTTCCTAACTCCACCGTGTGGGTCTATACTATGCCGCTTTCAGTTTCGCGGCCCTATATGACACCGCGTGTCCTCCAAACTCTGCCACTCCATCTTTCCCACCTAAAAAACTCAAAATTTCAAATCAGGCTACTTCCAAACTTTGCCACTTGCCTCTATCGCACCACTTTTGCACTCTCTATTTCTACAGAGCGTCGCGCAAAGTCAACCACATGGTGCTATATAGCGCCTCTTTCACTCCAAACTCCACTGCTTTTGCGAATTGTGCCACGGTAGAACAGTGGGATTTAAAATTGACATGTGCTTATTAAATTTAGGATTTTTTTTAATCTTTGACCTGGTTTTCTGTCATTTTGCTCTTTGGTTTTCTATCATTTTTGTGAGTTGGAGCAAAGGAAGAAGTTCATCATGACATCATGTTCACCAAACCCAAAGTTTATCTAAACACTAAAAGTTTTCTTTAACACTTTTTAAGAAATTTGCTAAAAATATTTGGCCTTAGGAACACTAAATTCACTTTGGGTTTAAAAAGAACAAGCAAATTTTTATCGTGACACCATGCTCACTTTGTACAAATTGTTTTTAAACACTAAAGTGTTTTCCAACACTCTCTAAGGAATTTGATAAGTTCATTGATCTCAGGACACTAAATTTCTTTTGGGTTCTAAAATAAGCAATCAAATTTATTTTCAAAAAGTTGCCAAGGGGCTAAAATGAACCTAAGACAAACATACTAGATTTTTTTTAAAGGTAACAATTGAACAAGGAAATCTCACATTTCATTTGGTACTTAAAAAGAGCTCATCATTGCTTTGAGAAGTTTAAAATTGAACATGTGTTTTTCGTTCTTTGTAATCCTTTTTGCAAAGTAGTATCATTTGAAAAGGCGTATGCGTTTCATGAAAATCTTGAGAATCAAAATTATTTTTTGGTGACACTAATTTGCATAAAGGATTGCCTCAACATTTCAATTTGGGTGCTTAATAATTGAACAAAACATGCATGTGAGCACGACATATTGCGGAGGTTTTCCCCTTTTTTTTTCAACAAAGGTTGTGTAAACGACGGGATATGTGAGGTCACTTTTGTTTATCTTAGAGGGATTACCTTGTGGGAAAAGTACTCACCCAAGGGAATGACCCAACCGGGAACATGCTAAATACAAGCGACTTCCAACCAGTATATAAGTGTGGATTCTTGAGGAAAGTTCAAGAATCATGAGGATTATTCCAACGAGATGGAAAGAAATGGACTCTCACAGATGTTGGATAATCCCCCATGAATAGAATGCCCGAATTAGAACCCTTTGTTTAGAAAAAGGCCAAAACCTTATCAATCTTGTTGGTGTAAAATGTCATGTCCTTTGAAGCCGCCCCGCGTTATACATGTGGTTTTGTTGTAGAAATGGAATGTATGCCATGGGAGATTCATGGGTACTAATGCTTGGCTGACCCAAGAAGCGTTTGTTGTGGAGGGGAGCCAGTGTGGTCAAGCATTTAGCCATTCACACAAGATATGCACAGCTGGATTTATCCAAGTGGGAACCCAACAAGATATTACCTAATCATCCTAGGATTGTAAGAGCGCTTGAAAGAAAAGAACACATTGCTTGGTTCTCAAAAACACTTGAAAACAAACATTCACAAGACCTTCAAATTTCAAACCCCTTTGAGGAGAAAAATACCTTTAACAAATTTAAGCACTCTTGCTTTCCGTAAGGATTCTATCTTTAGAGGTTTCTAAGTGCTTGAATTCTATCATCATTTGTTTTCAAAAAGGTTAAACATAGGTAAATTTTTCCCTATTTTCCTCGATTTCCACATAATGGACCTTGTGGGATGAGAAAGAAAGTGGGGCATTAGATATATAGTTTGAAACATAAGCAAGCAAGTGTCTTCGATAAAAATAAATTCACTAAGCCAAGATAAAAGATAAATTGGATTACACATGTGTTGTTCCCAATGATTTCCTGCAAGATCAAAATCTTGAAACCAAAGTTCATGAAGATTAGTCTTAAAACCCATGAGCAACACCTTGAGATGCTCTTTGAAGTAAGAGAAATACTTTTATACAACTTCTACAAAAAGGATTCAAGAAATAATCCAACTTTGTATGCATTCTACTACCAACAAAATCCTGAACTTTTTGAAAGGTTTTCTTTTCTCCCGTAAGAAGTCTAGCATGTTCTTTTATACCGAGGTTTTGTAAAGAGAGTCATTTCTAGGTTAAGGTTCAAGATCAAAGTTTTCATCCTCATTTGTCTCTTCATCAAACCAAATCTCATTCCATAAAACCTTTTGTGAACTCTAGAAAATTTACTCATGCTAAACTTAAAGGGCTAAACAAACATCACCCTATCTTGGCTTAACACATGTAGCCAAAATAGTCAAACTTATTAGACGAATTTACCTCCAGGATAACACAAATTCCTAAGTTCTATTAGTTCACAATCACATTCGCTTAACACACTTAGCCAATTCATCCACTTGTGCAAGTTCCCCTAGGATAACGCAACTTCCTAGGGAATACAACTTCACTACAATCCTGTTTGAATTAGCGCATCTAGTCAAACTATCACAATAAATCTAAGTCCTTACAATTTTAGCATAGCCCTTCAAAGGTTCTCCAAAAGGTTTCATTCACTCATTCGATCCATTTATCCCATCACCATTACCGCCATCTTTGATCATTTAACTTCCCTAGTTCTTCTCTTTTGGGCCTAAAAGGTTAGGATCAAACAATCCCTATTTTTTATGGTCCAAAAAAGATCTCAATACAAGAAGAACATGGAGAATATTAGTGAAATATCAAATTTTGTGGACATGAGTCAGTTAACCTCTGAAATAAAACTAGCAGGATCAAGCAATCCCCCAAGTAACTCTCCTTTATGATCACAAAATCCTTAAGAGGAGATTCATCAAGAGGACATCACGAACGAAGACATGGGGATGACACAATCTGAAATGAAAAAAATGGTTCAAAATCCAGGAACCACAAAATTTTCAATGCCATGTTCATGTACTTAAATATGCTAGCAGGAGGAGGGGTCCAGTTCCCTTCCAACCTTGATGAGAGCACTAGTACGGATGTGCCTCTTACAAATCCATCCCCAATGTCAAATGTCAATCAAGAAATACCTCACACCACCTTGGCCATCACACCGACCTCGTCGAATGTAAACAAGGGGAGTGCCATGTTTCAAGAATTGCAGAGGCATCGCCTTGTGGCTAACAAAGAGGCAGTCATCACCCCCACACTGGGTACTTTTGTCCCAGAAAATCCATCCCACCCGTACGCCCCGCTTACCTTCCACAACCACGCTGACTCATCTTCATTCCGCGCAACACTAGCCTATCAATCAAACATACAAAATTCTCTACCACAAGGAGAAGGTGGCTTGTTTGGAACAACCAATGTTGCTAATCCTTTTTCTTTCCAAGGTAGCATACCATCTCTTCCCCTATTTCCATTCATAACCACATCCCCTCTCAGATTGGGTTTTCCTCCTCTCAACATCGATAGTTTCTCAGAATCAAGCAATGTGAACATCACATCATGTTACCTCATCTTTCCCACAACATCACAACAACAAGTTTCAACCATTCAAGCCACTACATCGATTGGTCCTCAAATATCCCAAAGCATACTATTTCAAGGACCAAACCGCTCCACCACCCCTCTAACAACCCAAATCCCAACCACCACCATAACTCTCTCACCGGCCACAACAGTTGGCATAATTCTCATTCCACCACCAATCCCACCAAAAGCCAACATAACCAATTCATTCACCACCCTAATCCAAACCCTTTAGAAGGCCAACCAACATAGAGTACTCAAGAAAAAGTAGCAAGTTCAAGCCCTAGCACAAGCTCAAGCTCAAGCCTAAGCACAAGCACAAGCTCAAGCCCAAGCCTAAGCTCAAGCACAAGCCCAAGCACAAGCTCTAGCTCAAGAACAAGCACAAGCCCAACAATAGGCATAAGCCTAATACCAAGCACAACTACAAGCAATCCATTTGCAAGCTTACCAACAAGCCCTACAAGACTTTCAAGAACAACAACAAGCCAAACAACAAGCTTTATTGGCACAACAACAACTAGACCAACAACAAGCTTTGTTGGCACAACAGCAAAAAGACAAACAAAAATCTTTGTTGGCACAACAACAACATGACCAACAAAAAGCCTCATTGGCTTAGCAGAAAACGCAGGCCTTACTCCCACAATAGAGCTTGCAACAAATTCCCATCACAATCGTCAAAAATGACGATCAAGATACTTCGACTAATGATCATGTTTAAAATGTCTCTACATCATCTAATGAGTTAGAGGACATATCTCAAGAATTTATTCAAAAGCATGATCAACATCTTTCACCAAAGTCTACAAATGGACCTTTCCAAGACATATTGACATCCTTTGACCTCATGGTTACAGATATTGAAGAAAATCTCAACTCACCATTTGATCCAAATCCACTCAAAGAACAAGTGGATATTAAGCCACTTCCCATGCCTAAGGATGATACCCAAGAACCTGCTATAAGAAATCCATCTTTTAAAATTGACCCATGTCAAGAACTTGATCCAAACCATGTTGAAAGAAATTTTGACATTAATCAAGATTGATAATTTTTATATCGAAGATACTATAATGAGGTGAGAGACACTCTCCTACAAGATGTCACAAGTAATGATCATATCCATATAGCACATATTCCTCCATCCACCCACAAGATGCTTTCTTTGAATGGACATGTAGATGATCTTCATTCAAAACAAGAGTCTCATACTCTTGATATTATTACCAAAAAACAAGATTCTCCTACTCTTAACATTTGTACACATGATCAAAATATTATGGATCATGAAGAAGTATTCCACAAAAATTATGAATCAGAGACATCATATGGAGACATATCAGAAGGCTTCTACAAAAGTTGCAAATTAGAAATATCCCTAGAAAAAATGGATCATGAAGAAGGTTTCAACAGAAGTTGTGAATCAAAAAAATCCTATGAAATGAATCAGAAGGAAGAATTTCACATTGAATCTTTAACATCACTTGAAGAAGCAACTAAATCTGATATTTCACAAGATCAAGATAAATATATCAATCAGGCATTCATCCCACATTTGGAGGATCTTGTCACTTATAAATTTGGATCACTTACCTTTATTAGGACAAGCTACCTCATCAATAAAGACGTTGACACTTTTGAAGGTCCACGACAGAGCACAGAGGGATTAGCACCTTGTTTCCAAGGTAAATCATATCCTATTGTAAATAAAAATTTTGAGTAGATGAATTATCAAGGCAGAGGATTAGGCCTACATGAATAGGGTATCCTTGAACCAATGCAGATTGTTGGCAATCATAAACATCAAGGCCTTGGTTATTCGACAATCAAGGGATCTTAACATATCAGTAATACTACCACAAAACTGGGGGCAGCTTCATCTCAAGAAAAACGTCAACATAGGGAGCACAAAGGAACCTTATGATGAAACAAATACCAATAATACAACCTTTCATATCACAAATCTCCATCCACCCATCACCCCATCAAAGAAAAGGAAGCTAAGAAGCAAATTGGACAAATCAAATACATATGGATAACAAAGAATACAAAGAAATATTATCCCTATCAAACTCCATTAGTTAAAGAAACTATGGGGAAAAATGAAAAAGAGAAAAGTATCCATCAAAGATGTCCACAAATGAAAAATAAATCTTCTCAAGCAACATACAAATTGTATCAAGCAGTTGGTCATAATTCCATGCACACTTTTGTATCCACTCATCATTGCTCATCTTCCCAAGTTTGGATAGTCAAAGGTTCCAAACTGTCAACCAATCCATATTTTATCCCTAAACACACTCCATCCATGCCTCCACGCATGATATATAATTCTCACATTGACCATGTGTTGGAAATGACCCTTCATCATAGGGATTCAGAAGGCACTCTATTGCGATGTGCGCACAAAGACAAAGTTAACTCCGATATCAACAAAGCAGATCAAGGATCTCAAACATTGCATTCAAGTGCACGTATCTTGGCAAAGAAGGTTCTTCAAGAAGGATACTAATGGAACATTATGATAGAAGCATATACAGAAGCACCACCATGTTGTTCAGCATCAGCTTAAAATCTCTCAGAAAATACAAAAATACAAAAAATCTAAAAAAATAAAAAAATGGATTGAAAACAGTGAAGAGAAAAATCATCCTCTAGTGAAAACCACCTTGGTGGCACTTTGGATAGGTACCATGATGAAAACCTTGCAAATAAGTGTCATGTGTAGAATCGAGCATCTACATGCGCCAGTTTAGAAGAAAGCATCTTATTGCATCCATAATAAAGTCAACATAAATCTGTTCATCCATGAACCATTTATCCAACCCATTTCCATCTATCTACCTTATCTAGATCTTGATGAAGATTTGGTGCACAATTTACACTTGCTGGTGGTAAACATCTTGACATGGGTCATTTTCATTGATCCCATCCTACCCAACATTATCTGAGCCTTGAAGCATTTGTAATACCCCTCTGTTTTGTTTCGTGTTCAAGTTGTTTTATGCTATGTTTGGTTGCAGTTACTTTGATACTGGATACATTTTATTATGATGTTTTGATCGTTACTATTGAGTGACAACTATTATTGTGAGATGTCGTTATCTGATTATTGTTTCACATGCATTATAGATTAATGTTGTTGTAGAGTTAACATGACATGTTATTATGAGATTACTGGATTATGATGGAAGTGTCAGTTTCAATGAGTGTATTGGTGAAGAGGACGGTTTCGCATCACTCGTTTGCGAGCGCCCTACGAATCTGTAATTCCTTCTTCACGGTGTGTATTATATGCTGGATATATCATATGATGTTGTTTACTTGGTTGCAAGATTGCAGGTACATGACATTAACTCCACCTGGTTTCACAGGTTTGAGCATGTCGATCCAATGGTTAAGTTGAACGGGAGATAGTAGCTAGGTAACATGTGTCAAGTCTATACCCTAGCCTTAGTGTGTCATCAGTTGTGTGTATCGAATCATTGTCTGTCTTGCTTTGATGTTATTTAATTCTGAAGCATTCTTGATTTGGAAATAGATATTTAGAATAATTACATTCAAATCATGTTGATGGTTATTTAATTTAAATAATGCAATGTGGATAAAAGTTTATATTTAAATTAATTAATTATATTTAAATTATTTAATTAATTAAATTTAATCCAAGGGGGTTGAATTTAGTTATTAAATAATTAAATTAATTAATTAAACATGATGCAAGAGAATGAAAGGAAATAAAAGAATTAGAATTAATTTTGGAATTTAATTCCAACGTGTGGGAATTAAATTAGAAATTGAAATTGAAATTGGGAATTGAAAGTGAAATTGAAATTGAAAATTGAAATTGAAATTGAAATTGAAATATCTAATTTGCATGTAATGTGAATTAGGGTTGTATTAGGTATTTTTGATTTATAAGAAGATATGTTTTAATTTTAGGGCAGAAAGTTTTTTTAGAAAAATACATTTTTACAGCAAGGAAGAAATTTTGGAAAATTTGCACAAGGGTTTGAAGAAAGTTTGATTGTAGAATTGATTCAAGGAAATATTGTTTGCATTTGTTTGGTTTTGGATTGGATTCATTGGAGAATTGAAGAAAATTTAGGAAATCTTTGGAGGAGGCTTGCATCAAAAATTCAGCTCTTCCTGTAACTTTTTGTACCAGGTTTTCCTCTTTGTGTTTTATTGTTTTTGATTGTTTTTTTTTAAATAGTAGTGATTAAAGATTTGTTTGTTAAATCTGTTTTAGAAAACAAACTTGATATTAGAAGAAAAGAATTAAATAAATTTACAGCCTTTGCTTGTGAAAATTCTTGAGTGAAAATTGTGAAAACCTTAGTTGAACTTAAATTATTTGGAGAAATTGATTTTATTGTTATTGAAATCAAACATAGAGATTGAACAATGCATTTAGAATTTTTTTAGAAAATGAAACCCTTTGTTATTATTAAAAATCGGATTTTAAAATCTGCAGTATAGTTATATTTTCATGGTAAAATGGTCTGGTTGCGCCACCTATAACTTCACTTTCACAAACTGGGTTTTCAAAAAATTTAATGGGTTTTTGCATTTTGAAATTTTCTAACCCCTGTCCAAAAATCTCAAATACCTAGATCGTAGTTTTTGAGTTATGCTTAAAACATGAAACTGCTGTTAAGATATTTTCCCATGGCTGTTCTGAAAATAAAATAATAATAAATTGATATTTATAAATATTAATATTCTATGTATTGTTATTATAATATTAAAATATTATTGAATAATATTTTATATTATAATTTATAATACTAAAGTATTATATTTATTTATATTATTTGAAATAAAATTTGTATATTAGATTAGTGGAATTAAAATTATAAACATATGGGGAAATTATTGTTTATTTTAAAATGGCATGTTAAAGTTTAATTGAAGGAGTTAAATATTTGATAAAAAGAATGCATAATTTAAAATTGAATTGTGGAATTTAAATTCATATGTAAAAGGTCCAATTATTAATTTGATTTAATTGAAAAAATATATTTATATTTTGGAATATTGATGATAAAGGATATTTTATTTTGAATTAATCAATTTGATATTCTGCAAAGGATAGAAGATATGTTAATGATTAAATATATTTAAATATATTAATTTATATTTAGTATATATATAGTGAAGGTATATATCCATTTGAGAGAATAAATAATATTTTATCTTATTTTATTTTGTTGTTTGCAAATTGGGTATTATTAGTATTCTAAAAGAAATAATTAGTATGTGTAGAAAATGTATAGAGAAATATATTTAAATATATTGAAGAATTATAGAAATATTTATATTTAAATGTTTGTTTTATTTAATGAGATTTAATTAGAAACAATATGAATGCGTGGCCAAATAGACAAGCCAAAAGATATTTTTATACATTGATGAAATTGCATGTTTTTAAATGGATGATTGATGAGACATAGACTCCGGATAGAAAATTGGAAAAGATTGTTTGCAATAGTGTTAGGTTGCATTAGAAGTAAATTTAGGAACTATCTCTATTGAAAAAGGCAAATAGTTATTATGTTTTATTTCCATAGAACAAATTAATCGTTGTGATTGGAATATTAAAGAATCTATATAATTGAGTTTATTAATATATATGTTTGGTGTATATATAATATGGAGCATGTAAAATATGTTAAGGGTAAATTCATTATCGTATTTCATTTTTATAAGATGTATGTAATGTATTATTGAATAGAAATTTAAAAATGGATTGATTAGTGTATATGGAAAATGGATAGAGAAACAATATGTTATTATATTAAAGTGATTGAATGTATTAAATAGAAAATTGAATGAGATGTAAGATTTGGTTAGGAAATGGAAAGAGTTTACTTGCATGGATTTGTGTCAATTTAAAAGTAAATTAAGAAGTTGTTTTATTGATGAAGCAATCAATTATGTTATTTATTAATTTCTATTTAGATTAATTGAATCATTGTGATTGGATTATGAAAGAGATATGGATTTAGTATATCCAAAAGTAGTATCTTCCTCATGTTTATCTTAAAGGATTTAATTCTTTGTATTCAGTAAAGGGAAGTAAGTTTAATTGTTTTAGATTTCCAATAATGAAAAGGGAAATAGGGGTTATGATTATTTTAGATGATCTACTTATCATGTCTTTGACTTTGTCAACACTACCTATTGAATGAGTATGGATTTAGGAAATCCAAATATTAGATTTGATTGATGACTTGAATGCTTTTGTTGCTATGTCGTCAAGTTGCATTGTTGGTTTTGGGATTTAGTGTTAGTCCTAAATTATAAGTCTTCCAGAAGAACTTAGAGGATAAGGGTTATTGAATCTTTATGTCATCCAGTTGTTTTCCCTTGGGTAGTGCATGGCATCTTTTCAGTTTTACCCGGTTTTCATGAACGGGGATGTTTGCACCTCCTTGGTTTAGGAGCGGATTATGGGATCCGTGTCTCCTTGTATGGAGTGACCTTGTTATGTGGTTTCATCTTGTTGCCTCCTGTGAAAGGAGTGGACTATGTGTTGTTGCCTCCAAGATGTTTGGAGTGGGATCTTTTGTTGCCTCCTGTGAAAGGAGTGGACTATGTGTTGTTGCCTCCAAGATGTTTGGAGTGGGATCTTTTGTTACCTCTTATGAAAGGAGTGGACTATGTGTTGTTGCCTCCAAGATGTTTGGAGTGAGATGTTTTGTACCTCCTGTGAAAGGAGTGGACTATGTGATTATTGCCTCCAAGATGTTTGGAGTGAGTTTCTATTATTTGTATCCTCCTTGTGTTGGAGTGGATTATGATGTCTAGTTGGTATGCACTTGTGGTTTCCTTGGTGGATTGTTTGGGTGTGTATTGTCGAATAGAAGAGTGGCTTCTGTTAGGCGCCAGAGCCCAAAGAGGTAAACTGGATAACCTTCAGGAGTGATTTAATCAAGTGATAATTTAAATAATGTACTTAGAAGATTAGGACTAACTTCTCACATTAATCAAAATAATTTAATCCTCACTCATAGACACAAGGGCTTGTTTAGACTTGGGATGAGTGAGAAGGCCTGGAATGGCAAGATCAACTATCTAGTTCTTGCGAGAGGTAGTTGATTCCGCATGAGTGAGTATGAGTGCCGGGATTCAGTTGAGGCCACCAGGATTACTTGTACCAGAGCCTATGAAGAATGCCCAGAGGAGATCTCATGACAAACCTTGCGATGACACTCTATCTATGACAACTGTTATTAATTGTTTTATGTGTATGGTTTTGTGAACATACTTGATTATTATTATGTCTGAAAGCAATGTGACCTATGTCAGTGATGATGGAGTTGTACTTGTATTGTACTGATTTGTACTTGTATTGTACTTGAGTTGTACTTGATTCGTACTTGTATGGTGAATGAGTTGTATTTGTTAATTCATTTGGTTGGTTATAATAGTATGAGTTAGTATGAGTCTGCCTTTGGTTAGAAGTAGTAGATATTTGTCCATGTTACTTTGTTACTATCTCCTAGAATGGGGGGTGGGCCTTCAGGTACCATATTGGTAGGGTGGAACATGCACCAAAACCATTGGGTCCCCATCAATCTTCAGTACTTGGTGGCGAGACATCCAGATGGACAGCTCGCGGTTCTTGTTGTAATTTCTTGCATTGTAATATTTCAGCTTATATAAGTTATTTTATCCCTCTTATGTTTATGAGGTGGAATTTTGTAATAGTAATCTTTTGTACTATTGCCTCATTCTGGGAATGAGTGATGTAACTATTGTTTAAGATAATGTTTATGAGATTGTATCTTGGTTGATTATCTTATTATGTTATGTGGTATTCTTATGATGTGGTATTCTTATGATGTATGATGTTTATTTCATAAAGTTCATAAGGCTATGGTTATATGTAATATGTATGTGTGGGTTTAAGTAATCCTAACCTTGTAGCCTTAGAGGTTGTTGTTAATTAGTAAGTGAATGTATATGTTAAATGCACTTTAAAAAAAAAAAAAATTTGTTCGCTTATGATGTTAATTGCAACTTCCTTTAAGGTTACTTGGCGGGGCATTACAGCATCATTCAAATGAGCATCCTCTATTTTGAGCAGCCTTATCTTATCGCAAGATAATTCATATCCATTCGTCCAAGAAACCACCTATGACATTCCTTGCATTGCTAGACACTGGGGGCAGATAATTACATCTTGCTTCGTGAATGAATCTTGATCTATATCCTCCATCTTATGAAGTGATCCAAACATTGGAAAACGTGAAATCAAATTAGTCGAAGACCTTGTGATCCAGAATCCAAATCACTAGCCCATGACATATTTTGACAAGAAGATGTTCCTTATCAAGTTTTATCTTTCATCGAACATCAATCCAAACAATCAATATCGATTGCATCTAATGTGTACGTCAGCGTCACATCAAATCATCAAAGCAATTTTGTTCCAAATCAAGCTTCATCAATCTTGATCAATTGAATCCAATCCATTATCACCTTGTTTGACTTTACACACTTAGTCAAACTATCATCTTGTGCACAAGTTTACTCTAGGATAACACAACTTATTGGAATTTACAAGTGCATTATCATCTTTGTTTGGCTTAAAACACTTAGCCAAATTATCAAATCCATCATCACCTTGTTTGAATTAACACACTTAGTCAAACTATCATCTTGTGCACGAGTTTACTCTAGGATAACACAACTTCCATGGGTTCACAAATTTGTTATCATCTTTGTTTGGCTTAACACACTTAGCTAAATTATCGAATCCAAAACCACCTCATTTGACTTAACACACTTAATCAAACTACCCTCTTGTATGAGTTTACTTTGGGATAAGATAACTTCTTAAAGTTTACAAGTGCATTATCACTTTTGTTTGACTTAACACACTTAGTCAAACTATCAATCCATTGATCTGATCAATCAACCTTAAGCTTGATTTTCAACAAAATCCCAAAATAGAGCACTGATATCGTCATCACATATCATATCCAGATTGTCAAAATCATGTGAAAAATCCAAAAACATAAAAAAAAAATCAAAAATCCAAAACTATCCAAATCATTCAAAAAATCCAAAAACATGTCTAAATATCAGAAAATCTTCAAAAAATTCATCATTGAGTCTTGTCAGTCTTTCACCTTGTTGAACTATATCATCTCTGAGCTTGAATGTAGGCAAGGTTGATCTTTGATTATCCCCCCAGATAGTAAGGTTAGTCCTTTAGGCATCCATCGCATTAGCAATCCGTTTGCCCATCTAGTCTACATCTTAGGTCAGTCCTTCAGGCAATAAAGTGGCAATTTGTTTGTCCATCTTATCATCAAGTCAATCTATCATCTGTCAAACTACGTGGTCTCTACATATATAACATAGGCAAGGTTAATCTATGGATCAGCTCTCGAGACACAAAATACCAAAAACATTTGTAAAACATCTCATAAATTCAAAAAACAGCCTCAAAATATCTGAAAATCTAAAATGGTACATCCATTTTATTTTTCTTTCACCCATAATTGTCATCATTCATAATAAAATCAATCATTGCCTTCACCCTTTGGTGAGTCAGTCAGAAACAAGTCTAACAAGTTCCAAAGTGAACACCTAATCATAAAAGTCGTGGATGTATAAGTTAGTAAGCAAGAAAGTTGGTCAACTCAGAGTACCAATAGCTTATCACCCAAATCAATCCCACCAAAACCCTAATCACTACATGTCCTAGGATGAAGCTTTCCTATGATGGACATAAGCATCAGGTACCCCTCAGTAGTTTAGCCTTGGCTAGCGGTACGAAGAACATTAGCTTTTTTGTTTACTTTATCTTGGTCTTTTTAGACTTATCTTATTTTACGCTCATTCCAAGAACCTCTCAATGATGCCTAAACAAAATAGGTTTAGAGAGAAAGGAATGGGGAAATTATCATTATCTTTTTGTCTATTGTACTTGTTGGATATTCTTGTAAAATAACTTTTTCATGCATGCTTTGTTTTGTTTGTAGGGAGGATGTTGTAGATGTCTTGTTGACCACATAAGAAGGCTTGCCTCTTTATGTTTTGGCCTGAGATGTTTAGAATATCTGAACTACATTCTGAAAAAAGGTTTTTTTATGTCAAGTGTGAACAAGAATAATCCTATTTGTTTGTCAAGTCAAATTCCATCACACTAGGTACAATTCCATCCTGGTCCTTTATACCTTGATGAGTCATACCTATGTGTGTTATCAAACATAAAATAATTGGCCCTTTGAAAATCCTAACTCCTAGCAATGAAAATCATCATTCGTAATAATGTGAACTTGTGTGGATTCTCCTTCCATCCATCTTATTCTTCTTATTCTTCTATCGTTACTAACATTTCTATCTAAAATCAGTGTGTTGTATCAAAATATACATGATGCTACCCATGGCCGATGACTGTTTATACATCATTAGAATTGTCTACATTAAAGAATTATCTTTTGTTCTCTGATCAATAGAACCACTCCTCTCACATTAGCGTTCTCGATCGGAAAATCATACATTTCCACTCAATCTCTCGAGGGGAAAATATACCAGCGTAATCCTTCCACTGGGGCAACAGTGGGGCATTTGAAAATTTGAGAAATTTTGAACTTTGATCACAACAGTTTATTCTTTGAATCAATGCAACAAGTACATTGCTTCAAAGAGGGGCAAAATGTAGACACGTAAAATATACATGCACCTGATTCCGATCCTACTAACATCATTTCATCTTGAATCGTACTCTCAACTTATCAACACCTTTCATCCCTTAATTAAATAAATCATTATTTATTTAATTAGGTATTTCTCCTTTGGTGATTAAATTAATCAATTTAATTTGATTAATCATCTTTCTCTATTCATTTAAATAATTCATTTTATTTAAATTAAATTTCTAAAGTCTTCTTATTAAATTGAATAAATTAAACATTTATTTAATTTAATCTAACATATTCCTCCTTAGTTAAATAAATTAATAAATTTAAGTCTAAATTGTCACATCATCTAATTCCTCATTAAATTAATCAAATCTTTGATTAAGTTAAACCCTATCACTAAAATCCTCTAAAAAATGCAACTTGCACGATAAATCAATTAATTTGATTTATTTAATTCTCTATTTTCCCTCACATGGCATTAAAAGGGAATATTCCCTCAATTTGAATTCAAAATTCAAATAGGCTTGGTCCTTCCAACAAGGCATTCAATGCCTCTTACATGTCTATGTGCATTGAGCCAAGTGACATTAACTCCATTCTTCTCTCCCTCCAACATGTCACATTCAAAATTCAAATTTGAATCCAATGGCATTTATCATGCACATTGACCAAAATGTGTTCATTCCTCAACCATTCACATCTTGAAAAGTGTCACTTGGCCATTGGATGCTGACTGATCCCACATTGCTTATTTTCACTCATTCTTCCAATTTGCAATCTATAAAAGAGAGACTCTTCCTCTCATTCTAACATCGACAATTTGAGTAGACTTACTGTACTCAACTCCATCATGATCCACAATCATATGCAAAGTTACTCTCTTCACATTGAGAGCCAATTTCACCCATTTCCATTAACCATTAATCATCTTTCAATATTTGCAACAAGGTTATGCCCAAATCTCTTTGGAGATTTGACCATTTCTCTATCACACACCATTGCTACTTAGGAAATGGGAAAGGGCCAATTGCAACACTCCATTGGAACCAATTCCCCATAATATCATCATGCTATTAGCTTAATTAGGATTTAGTTTAAATTTTAGTTTCTTATATTGTGTTCTTCTTTCCTAATTTATTTTGAATAGATGGATTTTATGGGGAATCTCTCATACTTGTTTGCATGCATATGATCTAACAAAATAATATGCTTTGTTGCTCTTGTGAATTTGCAAGTTTAGGGGTTCACAAGTTGATTATGACTGGCTTTCAAATCTACTACATCCAAGACATGTTTTTGTAGTTGTTGCACAACAGGGGAACGAAGAGAGATCAGTATATTGGTTGGCTCGATGTGTGCGGGTAAAGCGCAAGATAACACAATTGATGAAAGATGATGATGGGTTCGTGTATCCTACAGGTTCAGTTGTGGTTGCAAGAACTTGGTTGCGAACATACATGATTAGAAAGAATGGCATACCTACATTTGAAGACTGCGAGAAACACAAAACCATTCTCATGTATTCACACCTTGTTATAGCAACACATGTTAATTTTTTGAAGCATCATGCCAAACCAAAGACAAAAAAAATACTGACAGTAATGTTGATCATGAAGCAATATAGGATACTCTTAAGCAAAGAGATGACCCTTCAGGCACACTTGAATAGCATATTCAAGAATGAAATGTACAATTCTTAAGCCTCTTTTTGTTGTGACAATATAGATATATTGTTTGACAAATTTTGCAATATTATTTGCACGATTGATGATGGGCCTGCTACAACAATAGCCAACTTTGATCCTTTCAAAGAGTTATGCGGCATATTACAATAATATATATTGGTTATTCAAAGCATCTTTTATAGTTTGCATTACCAATTCATCATCATTTAGGTTGTTTAGATTAATATAGATTTGTTAGTCTAAGCATATTTTTTGTTGTTACAATATAGACTTATCATTTGAAATTTTTTGCAATATTGTTAGCATGATTGATCATGGACCTGCTGCAACAATAGGCAACTCTGATCCTTTTAGAGAGGTATGTGAAAAATTACAATAATATCGATTGGTTATTCTAAGCATATTTTTTATTGTATGTAGTTTAACTACTACCTTGATGGTTTGTACAAGTGCTTGTCACTCCAAAATTCCAACATACTACTCTTGTGGAAGACTGTGCCTCGAATGCCTCAAATAGGAAAATTTTGTAAAAATTGAATTTTGAAATGTGAAACAATGTAAAATGGTCATAACTATGTATAGGCATAATCTATATCCAGTGATGTTTTTTGAAATACGGTTCAAATGTCTGCCATTGTAGAAAGGGTATGTTTAAAATGTAAAAAGATTTTTGTACTTAATCAAGCAAAAACCAGAGGTTTTCTTCTTGGTTCTTTCATGTCAGTATGTTCGTTTGAACCAATTTTTGTAATATCTCCTATTTATATATAACAAATTACAGTGGCTTGCCACTTTTTTGAAAAACAAAAAAGTAAAAATTTCATTGTGAATATCATTTTCCATGTAATTGATTCAAGTTCATTGAGTAATATTTTTTTGATGCAAGAGCTAGAACTTTCAGAATCTTGATCCAACCTTAAATATTTATGCCCCCACATTTCATTGACATTAGCACTTTGGACTCTTAAGGGAAAATTTTGCTCCAATGTAGCTTAGAGCGATTCGGCGTATTTGGGTGCAAAAGAGAACCATACCTAGCTTAAACGTGCCCATCTGAATGTTTTGGAACAGTCCATTGGGTCATATGAGTTTGAGACTGAAAGTTTCACCACTTTGCAACTTTACACTACTGGCATCTAGCAACTTTTCCCTCAACGGAAAACTCATCACCACGGGAAAACACCTTTGAGATAGCAAAAACCGAGAGAGGTTATTGTAGATGGTCTCAACACAATCCCATATCCTTAGATGAAGAGTCTATAAGAATCATGGTTTTCGTTAAATAGTCTGTCAAAGTTTGATGTCTTTTAGCACTTTGGACTCTTAAGTGAAAACGTCGCTCGAATGCAGCTCAGAGCGATTCGTCATATTTGGGTGCAAAAGAGAACCATACCTAGCATAAGCGCACCCATCCAAATGTGATGGAACAATCTGTTAGGTCGTATGAGTTTGAGAATGAAAGTTGCACCACTTTGCAACTTTACACTGCTTGCATTTGGCAACTTTTCCCTCAACTAAAAACTCATCACCACGGGAAAACACCTTCAAGATAGTGAAAACTGAGAGAGGTTATTGTAGATGGTCTCAGCACGATCCCATATCCTTAGATGAATAGTTTTTAAGCATCATGGTTTCTGATAAATAGTCCGTCAAAGTTTGCTGCCTTTTAGCACTTTGGACTCTTAAGGGAAAACACCGCTACAATGTAGCTCGGAGCGATTCGGCGTATTAGGGTGTAAAAGAGAACCATACCTAGCATAAGCATACCCATTTGGACATGTTGGAACATTTTGTTGGGTTGTACAAGTTTGAGAATGAAATTTGTACCACTTTGCAACTTTACACTGCTTGCATTTGGCAACTTTTCCCTCAATTGAAAACTCATCACCACGGGAAAACGCCTTCGAGATAGAAAAAACCAAGAGAGGTTATTGTAGATGGTCTCAAAGGGATCCCGTATCCTCAGATGAATAGTTTTTAAGCATCACATTTTCTAAGAAATAGTCTTTGAAAGTTTTTTGCCTTTTAGCACTTTGGACTCTTAAGAGAAAATGTTGCTCCAATGCAACTCGGAGCGATGCGGCATATTTGGGTGCAATAGAGAACCATACCTAGCATAAAAGTACCCATTCAAAAATTTTGGAACAGTCCATTGGGTCGTATGAGTTTGGGAATGAAAGTTGCACCACTTTCCAACTTTACACTACTTGCATTTGGTAAGTTTTCCCTCAATTAAAAACTCATCACCACGGGAAAACACCTATGAGATAGAAAAAACCGAGAGAGGTTATTGTAGATGGTCTCAACAAAATCCCATATTCTTAGATGAAGAGTCTATAAGCATCACGATTTTTGAGAAATAGTCCATCAAATTTTTTTGCCTTTTATCACTCTTGACTCTTAAGGGAAAACGTCGATCCAATGCAACTCAGAGTGATTCAACATATTTGGGTGCAAAAGAGAACCATACCTAGTGTAAGCATACCCATCTAGATGTGTTGGAATATTATGTTGGGTCGTACGAGTTTGAGAATGAAAGTTGAACCACATTTCAACTTTACACTGCTTGCATTTGGCAACTTTTCCCTCAACTGAAAACTCATCATCACGAGAAAATGTGTTCGAGATAGAAAAAACCGAGAGAGATTATTGTATATGGTCTCAAAATGATCCCATATCCTTAGAAGAATATTCTATAAGCATCATGGTTTGCATGAAATAGTCCATCAAAGTTTGATGTCTTTTAGCACTTTGGACTCAAGGGAAAACGCCGCTCCAATGCAGCTCAAAGCGATTCAGCGTATTTGGGTGCAAGAGAGAACCATACCTAGTGTAAACATACCCATCCAGATGTGTTGGAACAACACATTGGTTCGTACGAGTTTGAGAATGAAAGTTGCACCGCTTTGCAACTTTACACTACTTGCATCTGGCAACTTTTCCCTCAGCTGAAAACTCATCACCATGGGAAAACGCCTTCAAGATAGAAAAAACCAAGAGAAGTTATTGTAGATGGTCTCATCACAATCCCATATCCTCAGATGAAGAGTCTATTAGCATCAAATTTTCTAAGAAATAGTCCATCCAAGATTGCTGCCTTTTAGCACTTTGGACTCTTAAGGGAAAACGCCACTCCAATGCAGCTTGGAGTGATTCAACGTATTTGGGTGAAAAAGAGAACCATACCTAGCATAAACATACCCATTCAAACATGTTGGAACATTCCGTTGGGTCGTATGAGTTTGAGAATGAAATTTACACCACTTTGCAACTTTACACCTCTGTAGAGATTTAGGGATGTCCTCTTCAGATCACTCTATTGTGAATAGGTTTTTGGAGCAACCATTGTTAAATCCAATTTGACTGACTTTGAGCAAATTGTATCCAAGTAAACACGATAGAGGTCCTACTTCTTCTTGAATGTAGGAGCACCATCTGACCCTTTATCTCCATTCCTCTTGAAGCATCTTTTCTTTCCTCCTTTCCCTTCCTTCTTTGAGGATTAAGCGGAAAGAACATGAATGTCTTCATTTGTAGGGCTTTGTCCAATACCTCTTGCAACCAATCTTGACTCCTCTTGAATACAGTCAGCCCTCAACCGATCAAACTTGGGAAGTTTTGATCTCATGCCAATTCCTTGAATGTAAGACTCCCAAGATGAAGGAAGACCATTAAGAGCCAACATGGTTAAATCTTTGTCATCAACAATATGACCATTTCTCTCGCTGTCTTCAACTTAGAGATCAGATAATACAACTAAAAGCACTCAAAAATAGAACACATAAGACAATAAACACAACAAGAAATTTTCTTACAACTCAAGCCCAACTCATGGCTGAATTTGATAAAATGAACAATAGCACCTCTCATAGATGCAAAGATACAATCGAATATCCTTCTCCTTGAAATTGGCCTGCTATTGCAAGATGAAGCGTTGTTGCTCAAGTGAAAAATTTTGCTTGGATTGAAAATTATGCTGAATGAACTTGATTGAGGAAATGAATAAACATCACCTCGCATTTATACAAAATAAGGTGACTCTTCAAGGAGATCGACCTCTCTTGAAAATAATAAATTACTGACTAATACCAAGGAAGGTCAGCCTCATCCATTTAAATAAAATGAGTATAAATTAAATAGCCATAGGCTATCATTTAATTTATTTCAACTTAATGTGATCGCTATCATGTATGAAAAATTTGGTAGCATAGATAAGGCAATGCACTATTTGAAAAAAATCTTCAAATAAATGTGGTATCATAGAATTCAATGACAAACAAATGCAATTGACAACTACTCATAGTTTTTAGCTATGCAATGTGAAGTAATTGCATAACTTCTTAGGTTGACTTTGTAAGAACTATATTGTAATTGAAAATTTTTCATCTATGAACATCTAGTTGTTAGTTATGCAATGTGAATTAATGATTTGAGTTTGAAATATGTGTAATGCAATGTAATCAGCGATATAAATATAAACTACATAATATAACCATTCAATTTTAAGATATTGTACATTGATATTTAACCATTTCTCAAGATAAAATTTTCAAAGAGTTTAATCATGCACATGAGGAACAAATTAAATTTTGATTGTCAACTTCTATATATCAAATTATCCAATAATCAGGTGTATGTCCATATACAAAAATGGCGTTGACGCCAACTCAAACAAAGTTTTACAAAATGTGGCATATGCCATCTCAATATGTATTCAAAATTTACATGCCAAAATGTCTATCCCATCCTAAACTATTAGTGGATAATCAAAATGGAGCCTCTTTGAAGCACTCGTTGGCTCTGAAGGTAGCTACACAAGAAAAATTCAAACCACAATTGAGATTAGTTATATTATATAATTTAAAATCGAATAATTAACATCAAAACTAATATACATTGAATTTTAATTGAACTCTAAAATTGAAATCTTGATTACCTGAAATATACATCTCTTCAAAGGGTTAGGAGTCCTAGAATATACCAAATCAACTTTTGAAATGTCAATCTATATATGTGAACAAAAACGTAAAATTGATCCAAGTTAGCATACGATTATTGGTAATAGGAACTTATTTACCAAACACAAAATAAAATAAACACATACCTCTTTAGGTTGATCTTTTTCTTTATCTCCTTCAGGTGTTTCGACAACTCCTCCTTGAGGTGTTTCAACACCTACTCTTTGAGGTGTTCCAATAGCTACTCCTTTAGGCAGTGTGTCCCTCGTCATCATATCTGTATAGCTCATAATTTCCTGTACATAAAATTGACAAGTACATATGAAACTACCAATCTATGTTGATGTATGTATAATCAATATAAGATCTTAAAAATCTTAATTCAATCCAATTTGAGTTCAATTACCTTCCCCTTATCTATATTTGTGCCTCCATAGTCTAGACAATGTTGCACCTCACTTGCACTAGGTATTTCCGACAAGAGTAAAACAAGATAAACATATAAGTTATTATATAATTTCATTAATGACAATTCAAATGACAAGCAACTATATAATAAAAAATGTAAACGATTGAGTGTGAAAATATATATTGCATGTGTGTCCAAGCCAAATGAAATGGCCCTAAGTGTGCTATCAGGCACCCGTGTGAGCTCCTCCTCAAACATCAACTGTTAAATAGACCATGTAAATAAATATTAGTACTTGATACTATCTCTAATTAATATTCATTTAAAAACAAATGCAAGTTATGAAATTACAACTTAAATCTTACTTGTGTCACTATTCCAGCATCTCCGTCTCTAGGAGGAGAGGAATCTATAGGTTGCGCTCCACTCCCCTATGACTGATCTATAATGTCAACATCATGGAGGTCATAATCAAAAGTGTCCAAGGGATGCTCAACGGGCTGTACATGAGGACCCAAGCATATCTGGCAGAACATAGTGCAAGTATGTGGCACACAAATATGTGGACCTGAGGAGGATGATGCAGCAGCACTCGAACCTTTACCAACATCACCAAAATGTGTGGTTGAGTTACTGTAGAAGCATTCAAAACCAAATGACCAATCAAAGAGTGAATAGCCTGAATAGTCTGTGTGGATGCATCCTGGATAATCTTTGGATGATATATTGGAGGTGGCAGAGGAAGGGGAGGAAGGGGAACATTTGGGCAGGGGACTACTCTAACTACCCCTAGTCTATCTTGGGGCATACCTCCACCGACGCCCTGGAAGGATTTAATGTCGAAGTAATTGACATGATGCCCTAACACAAACTCAGCATATAATTTTTTAATAAAGTAAAATGGTATGTTGGAACTATTGTTTGGTGGTTTATCAAAAACCATATACCAATGATCCCAAAAGTTAGCTACAACGTCCCTATGTGTGCACCATTTTATGGAAAGTTTTATTTTATTAACATTCATTGGCAAACCGGTGCGGGGATCGATGAATAAAGAGGCTATTTGGGCTTTGGTTATTTGGAGATCTTTCACATCATCGTAAGATAATCCACATCGATAATATTCCCTCATTTCTTCTCGCCATGAATAAAAGGAATTATGTTGGGTGGAGAGGGTTTCTATATTTTTAATTATTTCCTTCAATGTGTTTGTCATATCTCTCAATCGAGGCATTGTCTGATAAATTTCACAAATGCCCCTCAATTGCCCCAATTTTTCACCAATTAATTCTTCAATTGGTGGTTGTGGAGGTGGTGGATCGTTTGGCATTTGTGGATTTTCATTCGCAGCCATAATACTTGTTTAAAGTTAAAAACTAATTAAACTAATTGAAATTACACAATATAAATGAAATTATTGTAAAAAAACCCTAGTTTTTAATAAAAATAAAATAAAAAATCCATACTTTTTCACAAAAATCAATAAAAATCTCTTATTTTTGATAAAAATACATCAACAACACTGATTTTTAATCAAGATCCATTTCAAAACATTAATTTTTACTAAAAAATCAACGTAAACTCTATTTAAAAAAAAAAAATCAATAGAAAACCCTATTTTTGAAAAAAATTTAATAAAACCTACTTAAACTTAAGAGAATATACTTGAAAAATTGATTACAAGATTGAAAAAAACAAATACATACCTTTGAAATCAGATATTTGATCAAAGCGGATATCGGATTTGGGTTTTTCCTTTTGCACCCGCGTGAAACTGTGAGAAATGAAATTAAAGAGTCAGCTATTTTTTTATATACACTTTCTAGAAATCAGATATCCAATTTGTGGAAACTAGGTTTGGTTTTTGGTTCAGTTAAATGTACTAACACCTGAACCTAGAAAAGTCAACTTGACATTTCCGCATTTTTGAGCTGATCCAAAACGTGATTTTTTCTCATTGCCACTTTTTGGCCCATCATGATCTTGCACATACCCGTAATTTCCTTTGGCTCCACTATCAATTCATCATGTGCATGTAGTGCATGCTAGTTCTATATTGTAGGGTTACAAGTTCTAGTCATATAAGACACACCACTAATCTTAGAGTTTTTGTTGTACGAGATTACTCCACCAATCTCTTCGTCAAAGGGTAGGGCCATCTATGATTAATATATGTGTGGGGGATCACATATGATTCCGTGGTTGGAAGAAAAATGTTTGAGTGATGCTTCTCCTCCTTAGAAAGCAACAAAAGACCAAGATTTGAGGGAGATCCTAGACCATCTATATCTATTGCTTTGACGCTTGGTTGAGCTATGTATGTACTTGTACACATTCTTGGAATATTATAATTTTTGAATTTATTTTATTGAATTAGAATCAATTTTGATTATTGTTATGACATCTATGCTCATTTTTCTCAATAAATAAAATAACATTTTTATTGTACTGGTTATTTACATAGTTTATTACTTGCAAAGTGAAAAATTATGAAAATTTACTTCAGTGAATGGTTGCCATGTTACATGTGGTATTAGAGCTACCAGGTTTAGTTCTAGAACTTATGAGCTCATCATACTTTCCATACAACATTATCTAATGTTTGGAAATTCTTGTGCTAGTATGGTGCATCTTAGGTTAAGTACTAGGAAGTCAATAATTGGGAATGAGTGCTACATAAAGGCCAAGAAGGAAAGAGAGGCCATCGCTAGAACAATTGAGGGTAGCAATTATGACAATTCCATCTAGTTAAGTGACATTGAAACTTTCAGTCATGCACTTTCTTAGATCAATGATGTTAAGAGAAAGATGAATATGGAATCCAAGTAAAACTACCTACCTTCCATCTCACTAGAGAAGTCTGAATATTTTGTCACTTTCCAAGGATATTCCCTCAAAGGGGAGTGTCAGTCTGACATTTATCTTTAGAGACACTAGAGTTCTTCCAATGGTTAAAGTAATTGTAATTTCCTCGAGTAATGAGTTTGAGGGCTATGTAACTTGAAGCTATATATTAGATGATAAATCCAAAGGTTATTATCCATTCAAGGATAGATATGAACAAATGAGAGATGAGCAACAATATCAATCTATAGGGTATACTCCATTAAGTTATGTGTCAGATAGTGAATCTGAGGGATACTCTCCACTTGACTATATGCATAGTCACTCCATGTAATCAAAAGGATACTGAGATCCTTGAGAAATAAATAAAATCATGTGATTATTGAAAGCTTGTGCTTAATCTTATGTGGAATTCCTTATGTTTGATTGATAGATCATTCTATTTTTTTCCATAAGATAGTTGATAACATGATTAAATCTAACATGGATGAACGCTTTTGCATAAGAAAGTTTATTGTGCTACTTAATAGTTAGATCAGAGGAGAGGTGTATGTGCATAGTCCAACTACTAGGGATCTTGTGTATGAGAAAGAGGTTTAATAGGAGGAGAAGCTCAAGGCTATCTCCATCTTATAGGAAAAGAAAAATCATAAGAAGATTGTGGGAGTACAAGAAAAACCAACTCCAAAGAATGTGGAAGCTGTCCAAAATGTACCCAAGCAAGGGGAAAAAGGATCCTATAATGGTGGAAAAGAATAAAAAAGGGAACATAAGAAGAATGGTTCCAATGGTGGGAATACCAACAATGCTGGGGGAAATGCTAGTAAATCCAAAGAACCCACAAGGAAGAGAGGACCGAATACTAGATGTTTTACATGTGGAGGAGACCACTATGCTAGAGAATGTCCCAATAGGTCTTTCAGGTCACGATATTATTGTAATTCACTTCCTACCCAACAAGAAATGTTCCAGAAAGAGATACATGTAGGTGTGGATGATCACCAGATAGAGTATCAAGTGACTCCAATTGAGACTCTAAGTATTTTATTTGGCTTACTCATTTCTATACTTATAGATACTAGTGCAACTAAAAATTTCATTTCACCTAGAGTAGCTAAGAAAGTATATAGAAAATTTGGTTACATGGAAAATTCTTGGGATGTAGAGTATGCAAACCAAGTAAGAGCAAAGGTGGAACAATGTTTGTTTGAAGCTAGGATAGACATACCTTGTTCTTATACAAAGGTGAACCTATATGTCACACCTTTAGGATCTTATGACATTATCCTAGGTATGAATTATGTATGGAGACATAGGGCCAAGGTATATTTCCATGCTAAAATAGTAGATTTCTTAGATGATCTTGGTAACCAAGTGAAGTTTCAAGGGATACCTAGAGAGGTCAAGATTTGTCAAATCTTTGTAATGCAATTGTTAAAAGCTTAGAAGAAAGGGTGAAAACTCTTTGCAGTCAAGATGGAAAAACTTGATGAGAACCTTGATAACTTGGAATCTCAAAGCTTCCAAGGGATGGAAGATGGTGAAATGGAGGAAATTGGAATGTCAAATATGTAGAGATGTCCTATAGTAAGAATTTTTTTAGATGTGTTTTTAGATGAATTACGTAGGTTACCACTGAAAAGGATATTTCAATTTTCAATTGATATAGTTTGAGGATCTGAACGTGTTTCCAAGGTACATTATAGAATGAAAACAATTGAGCTAATGGAGCTTAAGGCATAGTTGGATGAACTGTTGTCTAAAGGGTTGATAAGACCAAGTGTTTCACCTGGGGGAGCATCAGTCCTCTTTGTGAAAAAGAAGGATGGTATTTTGCGTCTATGCATTGATTATCACATTCTTAATAAAGATATGGTAAAGAATAAGTACTCATTACCACACATTAATGATCTGATCAAATGAGGGGAGCTGCTATATTTTCTAAGATTTATATGAGATTTGGATACCATCACTTGAGAATTAAGGATGAAGACATCTTTAAGAATATGTTCAGAAGTAGATATGGACACTATGAGTTTACAATTTTATCAGGCTTTGGTTTAACAAATGCACCTACAACATTTATGAACCTTATGAATAGTATATTTAGGGACTACCTATAAAAGTTTGTTTTGGTTTTCCTAGATGAAATTTTGATTAACTCAAAGAATGAGGAGGATCATTGTAGGAATTTAGAGATAGTTCTACAACAACTTAGAGATAATAAGTTGTGTGGAAAAATCTCTAAGTGTACCTTCTTCCAGAAGAGAATGCATTACCTTGGGCATGTGATCTTAGTAGATGGAATTTTAGTAGATCCAACTAAGATCAAGGTTGTGCTTGAATGGATAGTACCCAAGAATGTTTCAGAGGCTAGATTTTTTATGGGTTTGCCGAGATACTATAGAAAGTTTGTTGCAAGCTTCTCCATGACAGCCTTTCCAATTAATTATTTGCAGAAGAAAGGTAAGCAATTTTAATGGGAAAAGTAGTGGCAAGTAGGCTTCGACCTACTCAAAGAGAATTTTATTACAACACCAATCTTGAAAGTACCAGATCTTGAGGGTGACTTTACTATGATCAAAGATGCATTAGGAGATGACTTAGGAGGTGTGGTAATGCAATATGGGCAAGTAATTGCATATGAATCAAGGAAGTTGAAACCTTATGAGAAAATTTTTATGTCACATGATTTAGAGCTAGGAGTTATGGTTCACACATTGAAAATGTGGAGGCATTACTTGTTAGGGAAATTCTTTGAGGGGTATGTACAAGATCATGATTGGAAAAAACGTGGCAATATGTAAGTGATATAATGGCCCATGTGGCTGATGACCTTTTTTTTACCCAAAACTGATGAAACGAAAAGGGTTTTCAAAGGAAATTCTCATATTTCCACCAATATAAATTATGCTTTACTTTGAATTTAATAAATAATTATTATTTATTTTCTATTTGAATTATGACTAAAGTCTTAATTGATAAGTTGATTGAAAAACATCTATAGCTTTCAAATGGTATCACATTTTTTGAATCTGAAACATGCACCACATTATATGCTTCACATACTATAGGATTAAAAAAAAAATGAATTTCATGAATTTTTGACGAACTTAAGGTGGTCAGACATACAATTTTTTATAATTTTTAAAAGTTGTAATAAAAAACTCATAATTAATCATTTACTTAGAAAAAAATTATAAAAAAATATGCATCACATCGAGACATGAGTCCTCTACTTATATCTAGAATCTTATAAAAAAATATTATCATTTTATTATGGTTAGGGTGGTCAAACAGACACCTACTTCTTATTTTTTCCTTGAAATTTAAGTATACTGCATTGAAATTTCAAATTTTCACCAAATAGATTTAAAAAATATATAAACCTAGTAGTTTAGAAACTACATTCGATTTTCTATAGATTCTATTCTTACATATTTTTGAAATAATATAGATAACTTATTCAAATTTTTATGTCAAGTTTCCTAACTCTGATTTTATAGATTTTCATTGCCACTTAAGGGCCTATTTTTTTTCATGATGATCCTGCCTAGACCTTGAGATGAAAACTAGTCATCATGGATTGAAGTATCTATTCACTCAACCTAATTTGAATGCTAGATAGAGAAGATGGTTAGATTTAATATCTGATTATGACTTTAACATTAGTTACATCAAAGGAAAGGAGAATAAGGTTATAAATTCCTTTAGTCGAAGACATCATATTGCTTCAGTAGTGACGATTCAAACCAACTTTAAAGGTCAAGTATTGTATAAATGCAAAGAGGATGAGTACTATATGCAATTAAAAAAAGCACTAACATTCTGCATGATGCTAGGTATGAAGGTTTTCATTCTGAACCTAATGATCTACCCAAGTATAAGGGAAGAATGTATGTACCTGATTTAGAATAATTACGAAATCTGGTGTGGAAAGAAGTACATGAAGCACCATACTTCGAGCACCTTGGTATGACACAAATGTTGGAAAATGTTAAGCCATTATATTTTTGGAAGGGAGTGAAAGGAGATTCTTCTAGATTTTTTGCTAGGTGTCTTGAATTTCAAAGAGTGAAAGTGGAGCATTATCATCCTGTAGGCTTCCTATACCCACATGATATACCAGAAAGAAAGTGACAAGTAATAAGTATGGAATTTGTGCAAGGATTGCATATGTCAAAGAATAATCATAATGCCATGTGGATAATCTTACCAAAGTAGCACATTTCATACTTGGGAATCTAACTAATGGAGCACCTGTCACAACAATAAAATTTATGCAAGAAGTGTTTAGGTTGCATGGGATTCCTGAGAAGATTATCTCAGATTTAGGGATGCACAATTCACTTCTAGGTTCTGGAAAGCCTTGTTTTCTACACTTGGGACTCAATTGAATATTATCTCAACATATTATCTAGAAACGGGTGGACAAACTGAAAAGGTAAATTTATTACATGGATCAATAGTACAAGTGGGAAGACCTACTTCAAATTTATTACATGGATCAATAGTACAAGCGAGAAGACTACTTTCCTTTAGTAGAATTTTCTTACAATAGTTATTACCATTCCACAATAAATATGGCTCCTTTTGAAGTGTTATATGGTCAAAAGTGTCAAAATCTTATAAGTTGGGATAAAATTTAGGATAGAGTAAGTCTTGGTGCAGAGATGTTGGCTGAAATGGAAGAGAAAGTGAGAATTGTTAAGCAAAGGTTGGTTGAAGGTAATGATAGAAAAAAAAGCTATGTTGATACTAAGAGAGTGCCCCAAAAATTTTCCATAGGTGAGAAGGTGTTGTTGAGATTAAAACCTCACAAGAATTAAATTAAATTTGAAGTCTTCCAAATTATCCCCATGCTCTATAGGACCTTTTGAGATTCTTGATGAAGTGAATTTGGTAGCTTACCGAATTGTGTTGCCACCATCTCTTACCATAATGCATAATGTCTTTCATATGTCCTACCTAAAGAAGTTTATACCAGGTGATAATCATGTGATTCATTGGAATTCTTTATAGGCATATGGCCTAAGAGTGGTAACACTCGAGTCTATCAAGGTTCTTCGAACACATAAGCTTTTTTTCATAATAGGGAGTTTCTACAGTGTAAAGTCCAGTGGGACTAGTATGCTAAAGACTCTGCCACTTGGGAAGAATATCTTGAAATATAGCAAAATGTTCCTCATGTTTTAGAGGCATTTGAGAGTACTTGAAACAATATATTTTTTATTATTATTTTATGTTGCTGCATAAAATCATCAGGTATAATGATTCACAAGGGGGGGGGCAGTATGCTACACCCCAATTGTGTATTTACTATTTACTATTACTATGTAGGGTAAATGTGAATGTGATTTGAATTCAAAGTGAATAAATTGTTCTTGCACTTTGTTATTAGTGAATTATGAATGAATTTTATTTCATTTAATGATCTGTGAAGAAATGCATATATGTGAAATGGATAGTTATTGAATAGATATTCTAACTATGGAGAAATATTATGTGTAATGATCATTTTGTTTGATTAGTTGACTACTATAGGAATGTGTTAGTTGATGCAAGTATATGTTCAATCCTCTAGGTGGAGGGGAATTATCACTCAGGAGAAGATCTTGTTTCGTTAACAAATAACGTATGCTATTTGAGCTTACACACACTTATAGCTGAATGATCGATTCAAGTTATCATGTTTGGAATTGGTAAGTCATCCTTAGTATGTGTGTTTGCATTAGTAGGGGTATTGATTATTGTTGAATGCATGCTTGAGTTTTATTTATTTATTTAAAGCTTATGAGTTCTTCCTTATATTACTATGTTTGTATTGATGAGTTGAACACACGTGGAATGTATGTATATGTAAACATATTCAAGTAGATGATGGACCATACACATGGAGGAACACACACATGATATTACATAGGTAGGAATACCTATTCACACTTATGAATGGGTTTCTTATGCTCATGGGGTTATCAAATGGACCTTACGACATGTATGTGCATATGTATAAATATATCAAATCTATGTACCTATCAATAGGATAGTAATTATGTTTGTACTTGATGATGCAATCAAACATGTAAATAAATATATATATGAGATATATACATATATCCATATGTATGCATATGATGATACATTCATATGTTTTGAAAATGGGAATTCCCATATGAATGTAGCAATATATGTATATGTACGTATACATGTACATAGAGGAATATATATCTATATATATATGGTTATTATTATTATGAGAATGTTAACTTGTTTGTACTCATGTTCATATATTGAATTTTTTTATACTTGATTGACATGGTGTATATATATATATTACTATACATATACATATATATATATATATATGGGATTTATTGGCACATATATGTATATGTACATATATTAATATATAATTATAAGTATATTTATAATGTTTTGAGGGTTGATTTATGCATATAAACATGGGTCGATCTATAAATAGAAACATAGGTCAATTTGCATATGAGATATGCAAAGTATTTAAAGGAAATTAATACATATGTTAACATTGGATAAAGGCCAAACTATGTGGAAAGTATATCACAACAATAAAAGGTCGAAACAGATAAAATCATAAAGTTGATGCTATTGAAAGGAATCATTCTATTTATGAGTAGTGAATTATCAAAAGTTAGAAGGTGTATATCATAATGATAGAGTGATATAGTATAATCCAACCTCATAAAGTGTAGAATGTAGGATAATAGGAAAAGTAACAACAAGGCAAAGAATTGGTAAAAGCACCATTTATGTTCCAAAGTGACTCATCATTCCTCTATTTCTTAGCAAGCTATGAATTAGTTGACGTAGCATTGTCTTGCTTGATAACAGTACACTTTTTCATGAGAATAATCATTCCAAAACAATAGGAGAATAGCTGCATACTTCACACAAGAATGTGAAGTTTTGATTGTTGTAGAAGTCCATTTTTGGATGCAATTCAACTGTCATCATTTTAACATGAGCACAATTGAATGTCATTTGTTGCTTTCAAATAGATGGGTCGACTTGTAGCTTCTCATGTCGATTCTATGTTTAGTTTTCTTCCACATTTTATCCAAGTGAAATGATTCAACTTGCATGGAGATTGTTGTCATTTTGCATGCCTTTTCTATAGGCTATAAAGTCTCAATTTGTTGTATAAATAGATAGGTTTACACTCTCATTTGGGGCACACTATCTGCATTATTCTGCAAATGCATTCTACTATATTTTGTTGGAGCCTTGATTATTTGTGAGAAGCTATATTATGTAAGAGTTATATTTGTGAGAGTAGGGTATCTGCAGGATCATGATGGGCCAAAAACTGGCAATATGTAAGCGATATGATGGCCCATGTGGCTGCTGAATTTTTGTTTACCCAAAATTAATGAAATGAAAAGGGTTTTTAAAGGAGATTCTCAGATTTCCACCACTATAAATTATGCTTTACTTTGAATTTAATAAATAGTTATTATTCATTTTCTATTTCAATTACAACTAAAGTCCTGATTCATAGGCCGATTGAAAAAAATATATAGCTTTCAAAGGGTATCACATTTTTTGAATATGAAACATGCATCACATTCTATGCTTCACATACTGTATTATTACAAAAAAAGAATTGAATTTCATGAAGTTTTGACCAAGTTAAGGTGGTGAGGCACACGATTTTTTATATTTTCAAAATTTTGTAATAAAAAAATCATAATTAATCATTTACTTGGAAAAAAATTACAAAAATATGCATCACATTGGGACATGAGTCTTCTAATGATATATAAAATATTATAAAAAACTATTATCATTTTATTGTGGTGAGGGTGGTCAAACAAACACCTACTTCTTATTTTTTCCTTGAAATTTAAGTACTACTGCATTCAAATTTCAAATTTTCACCAATTAGATTTTTTTAAAATAAAAATAAACCTAGTAGTTTAGAAACTAAATTCAACTTGCAACAGATTCTATTTTTACTAATTTTTGAAATAATATAGTTAACTTATTCAAATTTTTACCTCAAGTTGCCTAACTTTGATTTTTTTGAATTTTATTGCCACTTAAGGGCCTATTTTTTCCATGATGATCCTGCACATGCCCAGTATATCATCAATTTGTGAGAATATTCATAGTAAAGTGTTGCCTTGTGAGGATTAAGTGAATCTAGTTTTTTGCTTTTGGGAAGTTGTGCATCAAATTAGTCAATTGGTTAAACATATTATAGGCATGAGGATCAGTTCTTCCTTTATTTGTCTTGTTTATGAAAGATTTAGTTATGAATGCTTTCTTTGATCTACTTGAGATTACTTGCATTAGGAAATATAGCATTGCTTTGGAAAGGAAAAATAAGTTGTTTGTGCTTTTTTGTGAAAGTTCTTGTAATTACTCCATAATAGGAGAGGTTGTTTGTCATTACTATTAAGAAACTAGGAATGATTAAACAAGGATAGCCTAAGGGATATTCATAGATAAAGTTATTTTATTTTATTAGATAGCTAGTGGGCTACTTCTTAAATTGAATGTCCATTGAAGGGAGGGAACTTGTTCATATGCTTTGTGAGTAGAAATACCATAAAATTTGTGGAAAAAGGGATAGGTTATTTATGGGGTTAAATATTATGCATTGGAGGAAATACCTATGCATAGAATATAGTGGCCTTAAGTCAAATCAAGCTAAGTAGTCTAAGTGAACATGATGGCTATCACTCGAAGTACTGAGTTAGAACACTTTTGCCAAAGTAGTGTGATTTTCTTTTGGCTCCAATATTAGTTCACCATGTCCATGTAATGCATGCTAGTTCCATATTGTAGGGTTACAAGTTCTAGTCATGTGGGACACAACAATAAGCTCAGAGTGGTTGTCGTACAGGGTTACTCCACCAATCTCTTCATCAAAGGGTAGGGCCATCTATCATTGATAGATGTTTGGGAGACCACATAAGTGCTTGAGTGATTCTTCTCCTCCTCACCAAGTGACAAAAGACAAAGATTTGAAAGGTGGATCCTGGAGCATCTATATCTATTTGCTTTGAAGCTCAGTTGAGCTATGTATGTACTTGTACACATTCTTGGAATATTATAATTTGTGAAGTTATTTTTTTGAAATGGAATCCATGTTGATTATTTTTATGACATCTATATTCATTTGTTCTCAATAAAGAACATTTTTTTTTATTTGCAATGGTTATTTACATAGTTTATTACTCACAAAGTGAAATCTTAGGAAAATCTACTTCAGTAAATGGTTGGCATGTTTTAGTTATCATTCATACTTGAAAATTGTAGCTCTATTATTATAGCTAGGTGAGGTTTTTCAAAACATACTAAATATAATGTCCCCTTTTTTAATCATGACAACATCGAATGTAGTTTTTTCTTTCTTAGTGACTAGTAGTCATGCTAGAAGGGTTATTTGATTTTTTAAGGAGCTCTAGAGTATTTTGGCATTGCCAGATATCATCTTTGTTTAGGGTTTAATATTTTCCACAATTTTTGTTGTTGGTGTAGAAATATTTTAATAATTAAATAACTAATTAAATTTTTAGAAAAGCATATTAAAGTAAAAGGAAACTTAATTAAATTATTTTAATTATTTTATAAAAGTGACTTATATTCGGAAAACAAATATTTTATCAATCACTTTTTGGGAGAAATAAGCAGTTAAAATTAAAAAGAAAATATGTTTTTTCAAGAAACATGGAATAGTTATGCAAGATTTAATAAAGTTCTTTGGGAAGCTCATGGGTGATTTTATGCTAGATTTTATTTTTGAATTATATTCTGGAGAGCTTCTTGGGGAGCTGAAAAGATAGGATGAAAACCCTAAGGGTAAACCAATTTCGATAGATGGGATAGCTATCCTAGCCGGTAACTGAAGGAATAAAACATATTTCTTGTTTGGAATTAGTAGTCGTAGTAAAATAAAATTTGCAATGTCTTGTCCCAATCCAAATTTCTCATATTTAAAGATTTTAAATGGGAGACATAAATTCTAAGTAAGTTATCTTTAATTCATGTTGGCTTTAGATTTATTTGAACTATTTCTAGTGATCAAGTCCTTACCCTCAATATAGTCTACTAAGGGGTATATGTTTATGTTGAAAGAACACAAATACACTAAGAGGGGGCTGAATTAGTGTATACAAATTTTTATCAAGTTAAACCAATATACAAGATTTAAGATTCCACAAAAAAAATCACATGTAAAGAAGACACCAGATATACGTGAAAAACCCTAGAAAGAAAAAAACCAAAATGAGAAAAGTTGCTTGAGTCTACTACTCAAATCCAACCTCACAATAAAATATTTTACATATGTTTTGTAAGCACCCACTTATAGGTACATTTACACCCAAGACAACATTTTGAGGCACCAACCTCCTAGTACACTGCACACCTAATTGAACATCAACTCAACCTTTATGAGGTACCAACCTCTACAACACTAAAATTTCATATGTGTTGATACTGGTTCTTCTTCAACCTAAGAATGCACATTTTCAAATCATTAAACTACAAGGATTTCTCTGCACTTTGCTTCTCTTTACTCATACTTCAATGTTCATCATTTGGGTAGATTTTTGTATATCACAATATCCTATGACACTCCTGAACAAGCATTCAATTTAGCAACATGCATATGTTCGATTAATACTTCATTGATATCTCTATAATACACATGCAATGATAGGATACTATATTCGACACCCACTCACACACACATTCTAACTACAAGAGTAACTATTTCATTTCTACAAGAACCCTAACTACATTTCCAAACCTTTAAAAAAGTCAAATACAAATCAGCTTCCATTTTGTAACTGTCCATCAAATTTTGACCTCTAAAAATATCCATTTACACATTTTGAATGACAACCCTTGATCTTTCTCTTCCTGCCATGATTAGATGGTACTCGTTAACATACATTAAATCTAAATTGTATCCATTAAATTAACCTTTCTTTAAATTGGTGTCGTTGATATTAATTGTAAAAGACCTCATTGTACTAATGCCACAAATGAACATGTGTTAGTATCTCATGGTTCTACACTTCCTAGCACTAGGTCCAACCAATCTTTCATGAAATGGGAAAACAAATCTTCTTCTGTTTCGTGAACTTTTATGTTTCCTTTTCTTCAGGGGTCAAGAGTTGCTAATACCTCTTACCTTTCACATGAAGTTCTTCAAATGAATTAATAAGAAACTCCAAACATATATGTCTAAGACACTTTATTCCTATCATGTTTTGGCCATCGACCTTACCCTTTATCATCTATCGCTTTCCACTTTAATATCAAATCTTAACACTAACCTCCAAAACACCAAACTTTGAAACTCCAAAATCTTCCTTCGCAAGAGGTGGTGGTATTAACCCTTTCGGTTATCGGCCTTCGGGATTCCTCCTTTATTCATACTCAACATTGTGTTAAGGAATAAGCCTTAACTCCGACTTGCAAACACCAAAACCTTTTTGGGTGTCGAGGTTCAAGTTTACTGCATACAACATACTTTAACTTTACGTTAAGGAATAAACCTTAATACTAACCATCAACATTGGAAAATTATAATATGTAAGCCTTAGCTCCAATGGCCAATGCCTTTTCATACTTAAAATTCATTTATTTTTCATTTCTTTAATATATACGACATAAATTATGACTAACAACCTTTAGTATGATGTATAGACCTTGAGCTTGATGCCCAAAACACTTGAAACTAGTCATCATGTGGTATAAGGGATTCTTGATCCTCGAGGTCAAAAACTAGATCAGACTTCTCTCAAACACACTAACTCTTTTTCATTCTTCTTGCAAGCAATAGGAGGTTAGCTCGATGCCGAAATATGAACTTAGGAAACTTGTTTAGAACTTATACTACAACTGCAAATAGCCTTTCAGATCACATCCATGGACATCAATGATCAACATGATTGTACTATGGAGAAATTTTTCTCTAAGTATTTTCTTTTGGATTCAGTCCCCACAGCTCTTCTCTTTTTGAATCTTTCTCTTTTTGTGTGTGTTGATTGCATCTCATCTCAAAATTTATATTTACTTACAAAAAGAGGTACACAATGTTCCACGTGGTGGTTGTATGGATTTTTCATACCTCTCTCCTTTCGGGCCCGAAGCAGGACACATGGCTGTGTTGTGGGAACTTTCCACAAGCTGCTCACGTGGACTTGAAAATTGCTCACTAGTGTGCCACGTCACTCATCTTATTTTGGACAAGTTGTTTCACCCATGAGCATGTTATTTCTTTGGGATATTTTTTAAGTTAGCATGGTGGATCTTACACTTTCAGGACTAATCTTTTGAGGCAGTCCCATTATTACCTACAACTGATCAAATCACATTTTCCTAGGAAATTATGACTTTAGATCCTCTTCTAACATAAAAATATATGTAATGGATCCTACAACATCATGAGCCATTATTGAAGCAGCTCAACTTTCATTAGCAAAGATTGATATGATCAAATCAGATCCTTGATCAGATTGTAGAGTTATTAAATGAGGAAACCTATTAGGAATTCATCCCTATCAAGAACAAATTATCAGTATCAATGCATCTTCTAGCCTTACAAAGGAAAACTTCAGTAGCTTGTTAAGAAATGATCAAGATAGGAAGTTTTTGTCTATTAAGAAGAATTAGAGATTAGAGAGATAGGAATGATTTTACAAAGCTTTTGTTTCGCTCCATGGCATGTTTAAATATTATCAAGGAGATTACTCAAATTGGTAGCTAACCTTTGCATTTATGTTATTTCTGTAAGAACAAGTAATAGAAGGAAGAAATATATGATATTTTTCATCTATGGCCTTTGTCACATGTTTTTTTTTCTTTGTTTTATGTATGTTGAATGCTCTGTGTCAACTCAGTCAAGTATAGTCTTGGTAATTATTTTCTATGCCACTAGATTCTATGTTTTAATAATGCTATCTTTCAGTAACTGAATCATGTTTGTTATACTCTTTCAATTTTTTGCAAATGTTATGCTAATTTTCAAATTATGTTGTGAGAGTAATACAACTCTGTAAAGATCTTAGGTACTTCTCTTAATATTGGGTTTCCCTTTTCTACTTGAACCTGAATGGGTGCTTCCCACTGGGGGATTTGAATGTCTCCTTTGTGCCTAAATTGACCTCAGTTGTTCATTCTCCTCCCAACAATGAAGGTTTTGAAGCATTCTATGTTCACTTTATCAGAAAATGGGGCCATTAAGGGGCTTTGAAATGTTGTAAAATATTTGTTGCGTCACCACCTTTAGTTTTCTTGTATGTATTTCTTTCTCCCATTCACCATAGCAAGAGAAGATTCAACTTCTTTAAAAATCTCAAAGGTTATTTAGTGAGGCACAAAAAGGTTCCCCATTCACTGAATTTTCCATAAGACTATTTGGGAGAAGCGCAAGATTTCATGATCAACAGTTTTTTTTGGAATGCTCAGTGGGACCAAGATCTATCATAAGATCTGATAGTCATCCAAGAAGAGGCATTTAAATTAGATTAGAAGGAGAGGCTAGTAAAATCATGCCTAGGATTCAAACAAGATCATTCTCGAGAGGAAATTTTCAATACTGTGAGTTACCATCTTTGGCCCCTAGGAGAAAAAATCATAGCCTTTGTATCGCCTATCAAAAGTAGTATAGTTATGAGTGCTAGCCTAGATTCTAGAGCCTTATCTACCCCTCTAGGTGGCCAAACATTTTAAATCAGAATACCCATGTACTCAATCCATAGGGTCTTATTTTCAATGGCTCTCCAAGGGGCTCATGCTCTTATAAATTTTGTAACTTGGGATAGTGGCAATCTACTAGCTCCACCTACACCTCCTGATGTATGGCCCACCATACTCACCAATGCCCTCAAGGCTATTTCAAAGCTCACTGTGGAAAATTTTAAAACACCTTCTGAGCACCTCTAGGAAATAGTAAAGGTTTGTAGGGTTCACAACATCATAGAGAAAAATGTTGCACTTAGATTAATAGTTGCATCTTTCAAAAGAAAGGCTCGAGATTGGTATAGATCCTTAGCTCCAAATACCATCTATGAGACAATATTTTTTAGAATGTTTTCAAGAAATGAGACCGCTCGTACTTATTATAACAATTGATCTCAATCAAGAGATACCCACAAGAGGCCATGGCCTACTTCAACACCAGGTTCCATAAAACCTAGAAAATGATTTCTATGATAGTCAAGCCTCCAACATTCATGGAATTCATGTTCTATCTAAAGGCTTTCAATATAGATATCACGATCATGATAAAATTGCTCAGAGGTGATACCTTGCCCGACACATATGTTCTTGTTGTGTGAGTAGAGAATAATTTAATAGATTCTAGGAAGCTTCCTCCATGACCACTGATGTTAGTGTTTGCAAAGATCTCTAGTGGGATTCAGGAGGAGGTAACTCCCAACACCTCAGCTTCACTCCCTACCACATTGGCTACATTTCCACCTTTAATGTATGTGTACCCAAGTACAAAACCAATCATGTTGGGATATTTTTCATTGGCTGCAGATGTCAATGACATGAAGAATCTAATAAGGACTCACAAATCAGATAGTCTTTATTCGACATCAACAAGAAGCTCCTCCAAATCCCCCCACACAAAATTATTCAAGGAAACCACCTTACCAGCATAATATATACCAGGGAGCTCCAAGAGGAGACAATCAACAATAGGCATCTGTGGGCCAAATAGTCTCAATCACCACACCACTCTGGACCATGAAGAATAGCCTAAGCAAGGACTTGGTCTTAGGATAGAACAACATGGTAGAGGATATGAGCACATGGTGCTTCCCATGCAATGATGCTCACATGCCCCAAAACCATCCAAGGGGGAATATTCAACAAAGGGTAGTATAACAGAGGAGCCAGTGCATATTTTCGGATATGGAACACAATCAAACCCATAGAATTGAGAATTCCTAGTTTAGTACACACACAAAAGGCATGTCCTTGGAACAGGAATTAGATATCTCCCCTAACCAAGCACTTTGTTCTTGGATGGAGGAGGGAGATATATTATTTTTTAACGATATCCCAAAAAATAACACCTCGTAGGTGAAGTCAGACTACAATACCCGATCAAAAAGAAGACTTATCGGGGAATATGTGCAACAAAATCCCCAGCGGCCGTAGTTACAACTGTCACAACCATAGGTACAACAATCTATGCAAATGCAACAAACTCAACAATTACATGCATAGCTGATTCCACCAAAATAAATGGATAAGGGTCTAAGCCCACCAATGGTAGATTGGTCTTTCCCTAAGGCAAGAGAAACACCCCCATTTAAACCAAAGGCCCCACTAATCAGAACGCTTAATGTGGTAGAGAAATTATAGAAATATCCCACCAACATATATCTATGGGATGTCCTATCAATATCAGAGAAGAATAACTTTCTTTAATAGGGGTTGAGTAATGAAGAGAAGATTCCATGTGTAGATATAGTCCCACTACATGATTAGGATAAAGGAAAGAGGTCTGCATCAAAACCCTAATCCTTAGGGGCTACAACATTGTTGAATATGATGGGAAAAGAAAATGTAAAAAAAGTAAGTAAGCCCAAACCCACTCCCTTCTTCTTGAAACTTAACATACGAAATTAGTTACTACATAATAAAATGAGCCCAGTACTACAGTCATTCTCAAGCTAGTGGTCGATGCTCTAAACTTGAAATATGAGCCCCTCAACAAGGGAATTATGCAGTTAGATGGAAAGAATGTCCCGACCATCGGTCATATTAAAGACCTCTCTTTGACCTTGTTTTCTTGTCCAAGCCAAACAATTACCAAAGAAGTGGTCATCATTGGCATTCCCATCATCTTCAAAATGTTCCTATCAAGGGATTTCATAGAAAATCTTGGTGGATACCTTGCAGTTGACTAGTCTCACTTAATATTATGAACCAAGCATGAAGCAAAGATGATGATCATATCTGACCCTCTACATCCTCAACACATCGTAGAGGATGCATAATAAGTTTTGAAGTTGTTCATGCCTCTATTTCCAAGAGGGAGATGTATTGCATGAAGATGTTGGAAGAAGAAGAAGCCATAAGTGATCGGACCCCCAGAGAAGAGGTCCTACTAAATCAATTTATTGATTCTTATCTTTTCTGGAACTTTCATTCTATCAGTCTAGGAACTAATGTAATCTTTAATAAGGACTAGACCCTCCCGAAATTGGTCAAGGAGCAAGAAAAACCAAGTGAACCAGGTGACAATAGATTATGGACATTTCATTTTTACAATGTCAAGTGCAAAGCTTGCACTCGAGCTGACATCCATCTTGTATCTCCAACCAGGTCAGAGACCCTCAGAGCATTTCACTTTCAATTCCCATGTTCAAATAACAATGGAGAATATGAAGGACCAGTTCATAGTTTGAATTTGGTAGAGAAGATGGGCATAAAAAGGATACAAGTATTCAAATATTTCAAATTGGTTGTAAGCCAGATCTGAGGACAGGCAACTGCCAAAAATGTAAGAATATGATCCTACTGAAAGAGGGTGTGGGACTTGATTGAAAGATTTGAGGCTTTTAATATCTAGGTCATCTCGAGGTCTCAAAATTCTATCACAAATAGAATGGATTTGATTGACTCGTAGTTTAGGCCAACCTGTGAATTAGCTAAATAAAAACATGCAATGTGGATCATTGTCTGACCATCTATCCTCGACAATGATCAAAATTTAGAAGGTATTTGAGGATGATTATCAGATTGTCGTGTTCCTACAATACTTTGGAAAGTATGGTGAAAAAAAGTAGCTGAAATCCAAGGAAGTCAGCGAGGAGAAAATAATTCAACTTAAAACCAATAAGATCCCATGAGGCCTGATCACCCTAGAGAACCTCTTCGATTGTGAAGATGTGAGAAATGAAAAATGAAGGTTTTCTACCGAAGAAGGAGATTATAAGGATCTCAATGCTGAAAATAGTAGGAAGATCAAAGTTGGGAGGAATGTTCCATAGGAGGATAAGGAGAGATTAAGATCCTTTTGTACCAAATATGATGGGGTCATATCTTGGACTTATAATGATTTGAAAGGACATGAGCCAAGAATACTCCAGCATACCATTGACCTAATCCTGGGGTCCAAGTTGATCTAACAAAATAAAAGGCGGGTCCACCCATAGGTTGAAGCCTTAATGGAACAAGAGTTCAAAAGGTTAATTGAGTCAAGGATTATATACCCAATTAAACACTCCATCTAGGTGTCTAATTTTTTTCCTATGTGAAATAAGAATGGTGACATCCGACTCTATGTGGACTTTCAAGACCTGAACAAGGCCTCTTTGAAAGACCACTACCCTCTACCTTCCATGGAAATTTTTTTGTAGACTATCATGGGTTCAAAGATGTTCTCATTATTTGACAGCTTCTCGAGCTACAACTAGGCCTATGTAAAGGAGGAATATCAACACAAGAAAATGTTCACCACTAAATGTGAAACATTTTCATATGTGTAAAATGCCCTTCAGCTTCTCAAACGTGAGTGCCACCTTTTAGCATGTAATGGACATTGCATTCAAAGAGTTGATCAATAAGATCATTCTTATTTATCTAGATGAACTGACCATAATTTCAAAATGCAAGGGTAATCATTTTGACCACCTAGAAATGGTCTTCTAGAAGTTCCAATGGTTTAGGATTTTTTAAATCCCAAAAAATGTGTATTCAAAGTACCACAAGGCAAGTTACTCGGTTTTGTGGTATCGAAAGAAGGGATAGCCATTGAATCCAAAAGGTTAAGGGCTATAACAAAATTACTACTACCAGTTAACCAAAAGGGGTTACAATCTTTCCTAGGAAAGATAAAAAAAAATTAGTAGGTTCATTTTAGATTTCATAGCGATTGCAAGGCCTATTACATTGATATTAAAAAAGGGACTAGCTTTTAAATGGACTCCTAAAGGCAAGGTGGATTTTGAGAAAATAAATGCAACTATTACCATAGCTCTGGTGTTAGCAAACCCAAATTTTTTAAAAGACATTATTTTATATGTTTACAACAACCAACATAGCATAAAATTTGTGCTTACCCAAAAGGACAAGGAGGGAGGTAGAGAGCATCCCATTTCTTTTCATTCTAGAACCTTGAAAGGTTACAAGACCATATGTAATTTTGTATCGAAGTAGGCCTTTTCCATTTTAAGAAACCTTAAAAAAATGGATATTTGGTTTCGTTTAGTAAGATTACAGTCCTCATCACCCATCCCAGTGTTAGGGAATACATCATAGAAAGTGAAATAACTGAGAAAAGGGAAAACTAGATCACTAAGACCCTAGAGTATGATGTAAAAATTTGGTCAGAGGAAGATGCATATGTGAATATCTCATGCAAGAGATCGACCCCAACATAAAAGAGGAGGTCGATCAGGTTTATAAAAATCAATTCGAGTCAAATGAGTCCTAGGTGGCTGATCAAACGAGATTCATGCAGATCAGTCGATACCCACCCAACATTCCACCACACAAGAGAAGATACTACATGCTTCAAGGTATTAGATACATATTGTTCGAAGGAATCCTATTTGAAAGAAATTTTGACAGAGTTCTCCTCCATTGTGTAGACAAGCCATAGGCCAAGATAATTTTGGATGAATTCCATAGTAGCCTAGAAGGCGTACATTTCTCTGCCAAATCCACTATGTTAAAAATCATGCAGGTTGGGTATTATTAGCCCACCTTGTTTTTTGAAACTCACAATCTTGTAAGGAAATTTTCTCAATGTGAATTCTACAACAGTAGTCGAAAGAACTCGACCAGGCCTTTGAGCCTAATCATTTTCAAAGAACCCTTCACATAGTGGGGTTTGGATTTCATCGACATGATAGATCCCATATGTAGCTCGAGACAAAAATGAATTATCACTGCTAATGATTATTTTACGAGGTGGATGGAGGCAATTCCTCTAAAGAATGCTACTGAAGTAGAAATCGTCAACTTTCTTGAGGAATTGGTGGCAAGGTTAGGTTCCCCAAAGACTATCATCTTGAACAATGCACGAGCCTTTATAGGTTATAGGATGATGGAATTCTCTCTCAGGCATAGAGTCTATTTGAAGACTTCATCAAATTATTACCCCTAAGGAAATGGACTAGCAGAGTCAACAAATAAGAATTTGATTAGGCTAATAAAGTGCATCAGGTAGAACACCAAAGGGAATAGCACATGAATATATGCGCTACCTTATGGTCTAACCACATCACCCCTAATAAATTCCTAAAGGATTATCCCTACAAGTTGGTGTATAGGAAGGAGGTGGTGCTACCAATTTCAATGGAGATCCTGATGTTGCAACTATTAAAGTCTTTATAGGTCAAGGAGAATGATAGAATGGAAGTAAGGCTAGCTAAACTACTAAGCCTTTAGGAGTTCAAAGAGATAATGAATTTGACGCCATGATAAAGTGCCAATAGGTAGTCAAGTGATGGTTTGACAAAAAGACCTCCAACCCAAGTTTTAGAGAAGGAAGTCTAGCCCTAAAATTAGATGAAAGGGCTACGAAACTAGGACAATCTACCAAATTTGATTCTCTATGGAAAGGTCCCTTTCGCATTTCTAGATGCAAAGATAGAAACATGTATGAACTAGAAGATATGGATAGAAAATATTTAGGAATAATAGTAAATGGTAATCATCTAAAACTATTTAATTACAAACTCATAGTTCATAAAAAATATCACTTTATGTACCATATGTAAAAAAATTATAAATAAGCGTTTTTTGTGAATAAAACAAGAATTGAAATAGAATAACTATATTATATTCATGAGAAAGTATTTACATGTAGTACGAGAACTAAGGCCTAGTTTTGAGCTTAGAGCTCAAAGCAAAGCTTGAAAATATTATCCCTTAAAACAAGCCAAAAATATATCCATCATTACAAGCCAAAATTGGAGGCATTATAGAACAACATAAAATTTCAACCTCCAAAATCACAATAGTAAAAAACATAGTAACCTTTTTTTAGTTCTCAGGTAGACAATAATAGGGTTTTCTTCACATGAACGCACAAACACTAGCCAAGAATCAATCCTCCACACCAGGGCTATACACTAGGTTATTGAAATAAGTGATCCATTTGATGTTGTTGATTGGCTCCACATTGTTCATTTTGAGAAGGAAGGAAGTTTCAGGTCTGGCTCACTAGCAGTGTGCTCAAGGTTCATGGTCTGAAAATCTAAAAGGAAGGGTAACCATGGTACCACTTTTTCATTGTCCAAATGTCTATGTAGGTCCATTGCAGATAGTATGCCAACACCACAGATGGCCACCTAAATGACTTCATCAAGCCCATCTTGATACACTAGACTAAACATTTCCTGAAAATTTTTGATTATCCATGGTTTGGTGATGTCCAAGTCCAACAGAGAAGCCACAAACCAAGAAATGATATTTTTATTGTAGCATGGTTAGTTCAAATCCTTCACGTAGTTTCTCCCAAGAACCCACTTCAATGAAATGATAATCAAGTGGCTCTTTTTCCATAGAAGGTGCTTGATTCTATCATTGGTAACCTTCCCGACAAAAGAGCCTTGAAATTTTTCGCTCCAAAGCTGAATCAAAGTACCCAGAATGGTCATGATGCAACATAAAAATTTACCAAAATTAAAAGTACAGCGGAAGAAACTTTCCAACATAACACAAACTTAATGACTATTTTTGCAAGGAAACCATACTATTTATAGAAAAATGTGAAAAAAAGCCTGCGAATGGAAAAAAATTCCCATCGAATGGCGACAAAAAATGGAATTTGGTGGCAAGGATTAAAAGGAAAATCATACAATGGAGATTTGCAAAGCCATGAGGAATTAATTCAGGAATTGGGAATTAATGATTGTATATATGACCTGTCTCCATGTGTTTGTCACCTTCATAAATGCCAACCAACTTGCTCATGGAAATATGGTTTTAAAAGTGATCTCTTGCCTATTTAACATAAATGTCAATTCTAAATACACTTCCCATTGCCCTAAGTTGTATTTCTCCAAGGTTAGTGTAATTAATGTACTAATTTCATTATCAAAGTGAATTTGGCATTTCCCACAAGTATGAACCCCTACTTCACATGCATTGTCTTGTTGGCAACACCTAAACAACTATCAATAACGACAACACATTTACTGCATGTGTGTTTCAAAATTGAATGAACCAAAAGAAAAAAATCTAAGTGTAAACCCTCAATTGAAAGCTTATCTAGGTATAGAATTGATTCTACATAATTCTTTTGAGAACACAAAAATGGCTAAGTCACCATCTTCTGGTTGAAACACTAAAATATTGTTTTCCAAACCATGCTATGTTAACATATTTTGAGATGTTTCTTACACCAATGCTCTGATTCTAGAGGAAAAAAATCATCATACAAAAATCATAATGTCAGGCCACCACATCAAACTAGAGGTGATCAAGGATTTTGCAGATAATATCTTCAACCCCAAGCTACACACAAACCCTAAAGGTTTCCAAGAGGGGACATTGTAGAGAATGATTTCTAGAAGGTAGACCGAAGGCCTTGTATTAAAAATCTACAATTGTGGTTTACCATAATACATGCTTCCTTCCACGCATCCATGTCCAAATCCGATAGACATATATATAGAGAAGCTAGACAAAGGCACCGAGATTATCAGTGGTGACAAGATAAAAATAACCATCAATGCGACAACTATCAACGTTATGCTATGTATTCCTTCAAACATGGTTGTCGAGAAATTCTTGTGAGGAAACATGGAAGACTTCCAGAAGACAAGTAGAGATAAGTTATCATTCTACAGGGATGAAATGAAATGAGAACCTAACAATGGAGAACTCGTCTCCCCTCTAGCATTTAACCAATTTCATGCAGACTTATAGGTCTCAAAAGCGCTACTTTGAATGAACCAGGAGAGGTTGCAATACTCTCACTATGTTATTGGTCAACTAACAAGGTCAACAAGTATGGTTGAACCCTCTACTCTTAAGGCTCTGCTAGACCTAGGTGGGTGCACCTATATGAGCAACATAGGTTTTGAATTTATGTTTCCTACTTGATCTAACTATCCACAAATGGAAATTTGACAGTGGAAAGATATGATCTTAATTTGGTATGAATTGTATATGCAATATCAAGGTATGAATTAATATGTTCAATTAAGAGATGTAAAATGAGATGAATAAAACTAATGTAATGAAAATAAGGGAGAACAATGCCTTATTGGGTAAAATAGAGTCAAATGAAATCTTTTAATGAGTGGTTTCTATCTAGCAAGTTCTCTAATCATTTGGCATACAATTATGAGTTTATAACTGGTATAAACACGCAAGGATGTAATTGATAAAACCTACTTGAGGCATATCAAATCTAATTATCTGATTCTTCTTACTGATCCAGATAACATTCCCAGATTACTGTAATTGATTGAAAGGAATTTAATTCTTCATTGAAGAATCCAATAAATCAAATCACATAGAAACAACAAATGTGCACTGATAAATCGAATGTATACTTGATACTTCAATTTAAACAATCAAGAAACATCAGATTGGAGACAATCAAATAATCGCAAGAATCCAACAAACAATTGATACCAGAATGAAACCACTAAATCAACAGTCTTTCATTATCTTCTTCAAAATTCATACATGCAACCTAGTCTCCTTGAATGCCATCATTCTGAAAATATAGTGCTTATAGTAGTTTATACTATCCTATTCTTTTTCTTCTATCCTTTTGACTTCAACTGATATATATACATTACATATTCTAGGGTTATGACCCTTTGTATCCATCCAGTGCAATTATTCAAAGCACCTCTTCGTTTAATCAGTCTTGACAAAATAAAAATATCTAATTGGTTGCCTTTTGGAAAATTAAATATTTTAATCTTTAATCATTTCCATGAAATTTAATACAATAGTAACCTTCCTTAGTTGAAAATTTTACTTCACCTTTTACATGTATGTATCTTCAATACTTCTTCGGGTAAAAACTATCCCATTTGTATTTACCTCCTTGTAGATTTATTATTACTTGTGTTATTTTTACATCTCCTTTTGTAATAAAATATTTCACATTTTGGTGAAAATATTCTATTTTACAAAGAAAATATTATATCCCCATTTTCACCTTTATCCAACAAATCCCCCTTCTTTATTTACTCTCATGGTTTTATATTTTAAATCTCCTTTTATTTTTACCTATATTGTTTAGCATTTTCTTGTTTCAAATTATTCTCGTCAAATGTTCATTTTTAATAAACCATTATTTATAATTCCATTTTTTATTAAATGGCTTTGGAAAATCAAAATGCTTTAATCTTCATTGCCCATGAAATTCAATTCAGATAGTATTCCTCCTTCATTGGGCTCCACCGATGACTATGAATTCCCTGGATGAATTTTTTACATGGCTGTCGGTAGGACTTTATTCCATCAAGGGGGCTCCAAAATTCTTTTACCAATATCAACTATCTTTCCTATATTTCTCCATCGATGTGAGACACATAGTCAATGTCGCTTGAAAAACTCTTTCTCTGAGTAACCTTCTCTTGCCGATGAAATTACTTGTTGTTGGCTTATCGGTGGGACTCTTCCCGGAAACCTCATCGAGGAGACCTTCATGATTGGAAGGATTTTAGGAACTTTCCCCGATTGCATATGTTACACCGATGCATTTAGGGTTTGGCTCGCTTATTTCCTCTAGTCCTCCATTCACCTACATCATTCATTTAATATCATTTTAGGGCATCTCTTGAAATCAAGCTAATCAATCCTCTCCTTATCGCCTGCCCCTTTTCTTTGCTTCTAGAATATGGAAAATAAAAACTTTCATCAACCTCCCACTCACAAATCCATCCCCTGCTAGCTTTTGAATGTTCTTCTTGTAATTGGTCATGGGAATTTTGTAATTTCATTGGGTTGAGAAAAAAAGGAGCTTTCACTTCTACAAATGCCTGCCTTCATAATATGAACTCTAAAAAATTCATGCTTAATATCTCATATCCATGCAATTTTTTATCATTCCAATATCCACTTTGTTCCTTATACTATACTGCATAGCTAAATTCTTGTGTACTCTTCCTCTAAAGCCAACCAATCGAGTTCCCTGTCAATATTCCAGCACTTTATTTGAATGAGAAATGAATCTTATTACAAGTATCAATCAGATTATGAAGGGCATTGTTTATATTTCCTCCAAGGGACCCTCATAGCCGTGTTGGTCACTTTTCACATTTTTCTTGTTTCTCTATGAACTTTGGAAGCATCATGCGAGCATTTACTATAGTCATTATGCAATCCTATCCTTTTCTCATCAAAGTTATGTGTTTGAGGGCTTGCCACAACCGACAGTTGGTTGATCATATAGAGTGTATTCACTAATTCTGGCATTTCTTGGTGAACCTTGCAATCATTGGAATCCCAAAGATTGCTCATGCTGCTTAAGATTGAGACACCATTTTGTCCCATAGCTCTCCTTAATGTAGATCTCGTAACAGAAATTACAAGCTCTAATGCTCTCTCCCTCTTGCTTTGATGGATGTCTTTTCTTTATGACTAATACTCTACACATTACTATAGTGAAAACTTTAAAATTTCAGATTGTTTTGTTTAGCATCATTGATGATATCCACAAGGATATGTCTCTTAAAATGATACAGATAATCATATCTCTCATGGAAACCTTATTTTTCATATTCAACTTCTGATATTTCAAATTCTATATATGCCCTCTATTGTAGCTCAAGTATATTAAGTATAGGTTGAGCTACCATTGTATTGCAATTACAAGGTAGTAGTATGCTAATGTTCCATCATAAAAAATGAGAAGAGTTTTGATGGGCAGGGATTTATCTATGACGAGGAGAAAAATCCATATTCTACTTTTGTGAAACCCCATTTCACTTCCATTTCGAGTCTTCAGATAATACACTTTGTCATATAACTTCTCAATATATCCCAGAGGTTTATTTTGTTGAACCTATTTTCTGTGTGGCAATAGAAAAATTGTGCTTGATATATTTTGCAAATAGGCATATTTATTAACAACATATGTAAGGAATGGTCCATGGTAGAATTTTAACATTAGGAGTACATGTTGTGAGCTCTAGAAGTGTTTTTAAACCATCAGATTACAACTTCGTTTGGTACTATACCTCCACCACCTTCTTTGTTTATACTCTCACCCATATGCTTTGTTGTGTTTTTTCATTATCAAACAACATACTCTTACAATTATCAAAATCTAAAGTACATCTGAAACCTGAATGGGTAGTGATTATGCTTTTTGTATTGTCATCAAAATGGATCAAATTGCCTCCAGAATTGATGTGAAAAACTAATCAAAACTTCTCCTTAAGCCATGAAAAATTACAAGTATGTTCAATTATGATAGGAGAGAATGGATTGGCATGATCTCTTCAAAATTGAAAATTGTCAATAGTCAAAGTAGCTTACCCAATGATTTTCTGCAAAATTGTGCCTATCAAACTTAGCTGAAACTCACCAATTTGCCAATTTGTAAAAATATCAAATCACTTCCTATGAAGCCATAACTTAGGGGATTGGTTCATTTTGGGGTCATGAGTATGTGAGAAAAATGTATTTTCACCAATATTTGTTGTTTGGAAAATATCAAATGCCAAAGTTGACCTCTGTGAAAGTTTTCTGGAAATGCAGATGTCAAATTTGTGTAAAGTCGGTTTGGTTTTGGTTTCGGAAAAATATCAAATTAGGTGATATAGCTCTGAATATTGGCATGGGAGAAGATTAAGATGGGGAGAATCATGAGCATCAATTTTCTTATCTTGAAAATCATTCAATTTCTTAATATTATTCTCAAAACTTGGTCATTTTAGCAGATTTTACTGTGTGCATACAACAACCCTTCATAGAACCCTTCAACTTGCCATTTTGGAATCATGTCAGAACTGATTGTACAAAGATGAAAATTGGTGTGCACACTCCCATATGTCAAATCAACATGCTTGCAAAATGATTTTTCATGAAACTAAGTGGGCTTCAAGTTATGACTTTTCAAAGCAGGCTCCTGAAGTGGATCAAACATTTGAACATCCGAATGCATAAATCATTTTTTTATTATGGCACCTTCAAACCTTTTTCCAAAACTAATGGTTCCAACACATCCCTTATTCACCAAAAATATAACTGTTAGCTTCAAGAATGTACAAAATCTTTCCAAAAACAATTGAAGCATGTATCATGCTACAAGATTTTGGCATGGACTAAGGATAGGTCACACATACATCCACAATACAAATTTAATTCATTACAACATCAACTATACATTAGCTCAGCTAGAGATAGACCTAATACTAAAATGTAACATCAAAGTAATTCCAACTCATTGCACGAGCACCTGAACACTTGATATTTTGGATATACAATCTTCCAACATCCAAAAACAATTTCCCAAAACCAAAATCAATGATAATCACCAGAAAAGTATTGCAAAACAAAAAACGAGTGGATAATACCTACATAATGGCTCAAAATACTGGATTAACCTTAAGCTTAACCTTGCAGTTGCAACTCATATAATATGGTGACATTAATGACAACATAAAAGATTCATATGATATGTTCTTCATTCTTCCAAAAATATCACCCTTTGTCATTAATGGCAACATGTGCCAAAATAATTTATAAACCTCCTATATATAATACTATTTTCTCTCCATAAAATTATTTCCCTTTTCTCTCCTTTTCTCTCCCTTTCTCTCCCTCTTTAACATCAAGGACAAAGGGCAGCCCAAAAAGTAAATATACATATATACACGGATGGTCTGGAACATTGTATGATCAAAAGAATCCAAATTCTTTACTCCCCCTTAGGATTTTGTCTCAAAAATGTGTGAAAGGTATTACCCAGTGGAAGGTGAGATTTGAAGCTCCTTGAGAATACCTTGCCATGATGTCTTGCCATTCTCCCAACTCTTCTTAGAAAATATCAACACTCTATTCAGAGATTTCAAATCTATCAAGCTCTCTTCAACATCATCTAGTGTACCAGGAGCCAGATTGATCTTCTCTAATTATTTTGTACTCGCAGAGCATTGGAAACCAAAGTGTACTCCATTCTCACATTGTCACCTAGCAGACCAAATTTTCTAATGATATCTTCCTTTTGCTTTTGTAACATAAATAATTTTTCTCTGTGAGCAGATATGCCATTGAAAGTTGTCCTGTCTCTATCTTTGGATGCACTATAAGTACTAGAGATAGAAATCAAATAGGAATCAATAGATTCCATGAGATCCTTCATATTGTGAGTGGAATCCAACCACTTAATGTAGTAAGAAAATATAGTATTTTCTTCAGACTCATAGGCCTACAAAAATTCCAGATTCTTTTTAGCATTGGTGTGTGGCAGAGCACACTTGTAATGAAGTTCCAAAATCCTTTTCTTTGCCAATTTCTCTTTAACCTCATGCTTTGTATTTTCACCAAGTGTGAGGGCATACTCCTTAAAGGAGTCCAATAGAAATTTTAGATTCTCTATCAAAGTGAGAGATGTATCCATTGACATACTCGGTGTGGCCTCCTAAAAATATTTGATGGAATCATCAATAAGCTTTGTCCCCTTTTGATATGTTTCTAGAATTTATCTTCTTCTTGATGCTTTCAATGCATCCCCTAACACCAATTTATGCACATGAGAAATTATATCTAGACCCACACTGCCTTGACTCATGGGGAGTTGTAGAAGCTTTGGAGGAATCACTGGTTGGAACTTGATCTTCTTGGATAACAAGCCTTTCAAAACATCATCGTCAGAGGAGGATTCTCTAGAAGACCTTTGTAATTCCACTACCTGCCTTATTTTTTCTTCATTCTTTCTGGAAGATTCCCCATTTCTTTGTTCTTCCTTTTCTTCCACCTTATTTTCTCTTCTTCTTTTTTTCCACATTCTCCTTTTTCATCTTTATCTCTTTCTCCTTCATCCCTTTCACCTTAAACAACATCATGCTTCTCTGATTCAGCATTTTCCTCATTTCGTTTCTCAATCTTTGAAGGATCATATTTAACCTTCATTTTCGAAGGATATCTGCATCATTTGTTTCTGGAGGGATGTTTGTATCACTTGTACTAGAAGGAATTTCTTCCTTAACTTTTGCAGAAACTTATTCTCCTAACTTAGGTGCAAAATATGATGGGAGTGCACCAAGCATGCCATATTTCTCAGCCATATCCCTGATGGCATCTATAGTTTCTTTCCTTATCTTCTTTATTTTCCTCTTATCTCTTGTCATCAAAGTATTTAATCTCTTCTTCACATGGATCATCTTTCAACAAACCTTCTTCAAGGTTTCCAAATCATCTATGGTTAAAGAGGATCCAATTTCCTCAAATGACTCATTTCTTATCTTATCTTCCAATTCAATAGCCTCTGATCTCCTTTTCATCAAGGCCTCCCACAATTTCTCAGGCACATTATTCTTGACATAATCCCATCTAACTCCCAATGTGATAAGATACTGAATAATAGCCAAAAAAAAAAAATTGTTTTCTCTACCTACTTGATCATAAATTTCTACTGTAGGCTGCAACATATCTTCAAAATGTACCAAGATATTTACCAAAACCTCTAATATAAGAGGAGAACCAGGTCTTACAAGTGATACTTTTTTTCTTCCTATTCTTGAAATACCTCTTTTGACACTTTAGCTTTGTTTGCTTTTGGTTTAGTGTCCATATGAATACCAAAATTATGTTCTTTATCTTCTTCAAAGGATGATACATATTGGAATATTTTTGGACCAACACTTGCTTCCTATGAAGCACCTTCACCAGAGGACATGCTTCCTCTCTTCTTTCTTACCAATTTTGTTGCAGGTTCTTCCTCCTCTTCCTCTTGTTCTTGGGTGATGCTGAGGTTTTTTTCCCTTGTGGCATTTTCCTTCTTTCTTCTCTTGACAGGTACCACTAGAGTAATTCCTTTTCTTTTACATTCATGTTTCTTTTGAACACATAAAATAATGTTGTTATATTGTTATCTCAACTCTTCAAGTTACGAAAACTATGCAAATAATCAAAATTTTGATGTGCAACTAATCTAGATGTGTCCCAAATCACCACATCATCTCTTCTAAAAAGCCTTCTAAGAAAGTAGAATAGCAAAAAAAAAATCAAATATCCAAAATTAAATGCATATTTCTTTTCCTTTAAAATCTTTAGATTCTCAAACAAATATTGTTGGAGAAGTTCACTTAAATCATAATCAACACCATTAGCTTCCATGTCATATCCGGTGTCAATTGTTGTAGCAGACACCAAATTTTCTCTATTTGTGAAGTAGATTTTGTGTCCGATCATTATAGCTGCATATTTTAGAGTGGGATTAGTGATAGGTTTCATTGCAAGAGACCTTTTGTCAAATGTAGCTCTGGTGAGTTCCATCACCACTTCATTCTTCATGGATTTCAATACCGGTAGTGTTTTGATGTCATAGAGTTCAGTAACTGCCTTAATCACTTCCATCGTTATAAGATGAGGTTTTTCAGTCCACAAAAAATTTTCATGCATTTTACTGAGAGTTGGTTTAACATATTTATCATCAACAGTAGAGCTGAAGCTAGGAAAGGAGTTCCATCGATCCAACTTATTCAAAACAATATTTGAATACCCAGGTTTTATCAAAAAATTATCCCCGATGAGCTCATTCTGCCAAATGTCTATTAATTTTTTTTAATCATATTCCTTAGTTTTGACTTGAATATACATCCTAGTTTCTTCACTGGTCGTGACACCATGAGGAATCAAAGAGAAGGCACCCATAGCGTCGTCTTTGAAAACCTTCATAGAATATTTACTATATGAAGGTCTAGGTCTTTTCGACACTTTTATGACTACAGGGGTTTCCATTTTTTCACACATTGAGCTCTAATGATTTCAGAAATAAGATTTACAGAAACCCACAATAGCATGAAAGATTAAAATACCTTTTTCCTTCACGAAAAACCAAAACTAGGGTTTGCACAGCTCGCTCTTCAAACCACCTCAAGAATGCTCCAAATCGCTCTCCACTTTCTTCAATTGCACAAGTGATAAAAAAAATTTACAATTTCACTTTATAGATCAATGTGATTCCCTAATTCACATTAAATATGATGGAATTTAAAAAGTTGATAAAAACCCTTCTATTGCACTGAAAAACCCTAATTTCCTCCACAAAAGATCATGCCTACATATTTTCTTCTGATTTATTTTGCATAACCTTTTTTTATCTATTCCTTACAACATATATTTGTGCCAAAGACTTACACACCAAATATCCAGGGGGTTCGAACAATTTTTTGATAAGGCTCCCACGAAGACCATGCTGGGTCTAATTCTCAGAGGAATTGTTTGCATCGGATGAGGGCACAAATACATCAGATGTTTTTGGCTCTTCTTTATTTTTCCATATCTTTTTCATTTCTTTCTTAACCTCATTATTTTCAATTATCCTCACTGGTTCATTCTTCTTTACCTGATTAGATTGATTTCCCTTTTTACTTCTGCATACTCTTGAAATGTGTTCAGGTTTATTACAACTGTAGAAAACAACACTTTTCTAATTTTTTTGACCTTAATTAGCCCTTGATCTGCACTAATTTTCTTTGTGTCCAAACTTATTACATGCATAGTAGTAGCCAAAAAATTATTGATTAATTCTACCTCCATTAAACCAATTCATCATTTACGTTTTGCATTCACTAGCTCTATTTCCAACTTTCTTGCATGCAAAACATTGTCTAAAGAAGGGGTTGGTATACTGATTTATTCTAATTTTGCACTCTATTTCCTTGTGACCAAATTTATTGCATGAAAAACAAACACCATTAAAGGATGGATACCTTTGAGCATTTGGTTGTCTGATAGGCGGTCTCCTAGTAAAGCTTCTTCAATCCTCTGTATGTTTTCCTTTACCTTGAGTCTTTTGATTGTTCACAGTGTTTGAGGTCTTCATAGCCTTATAACTTCACCTATTTATAGTCCCAAACCAATTTTGTCCTTAGATTGGTTTTTTCCTACAATAAATTCATCAAGCTTGGTGGAGCTTGTTTTGAAACTATCTTCATAGACTTTTTCTTTTTCCATATCTATTCTCAAGTTTACCACTTCTTGTTCAAGACGTGAGCATTCATCGGACTTTCTTTGCATCACTATATTCAGACAATTTTCAATTCTCTACTTTTTCTCCACTTTCACCTTCAATCTGATAATCTCTTCATTTTCTTGTTTTAATTGCTCACTCACTTCTCTATGTATTTCTTTGAATTTTATCAATTTCTCTTTCAATTTTTGGATGCATTCATCTTCCTCATCAATATTATCTTTGAAATCTTTGTTTTCACTTTTATCTTTGTCAATATCATCAAGGGTTGCCGAGAGTTCTTATTTATCATCCATTTGTTCAATCTTGAAGGTCTTTTTCAAGCTATTAGAATTCTCCAAAGGAACTAATCTCTGATACCAATTATTGAATACCCAAGATACTGAGAGGGGGTGGGGGGGTGAATTAGTATATTATTTAACTTATTAAAAAAATTCCATCCAATTACTCCAATGCATATAATAGTAAAAATGAGTAAGAGAATTAATAGATCATAAAATCACACAAAACATGAACACCAAAATCTCTACATGGAAAACCCAAGATGGGAAAGACCACAATGAGGATTAGCTCACAATATAGTATAACCAGTTATAAGATGTTACAAAGGGTAGCTCACTGCTAAGAATCATTGTCTAGATAGGACCCACTATCCAGAATGAGAGGCTCACTACCTACAAAAGATACAGTAACAAAATGGCTTACAACAAGAATATGAACTGATGAAGTTACACCTAACAAGTGTAGATTCAGTTCCTTTGATGCTCAGTAGATTCACACACTAGTAGAAATATATTCACCTTGATTTTTATTAACGCTCATTTTTCAATCTTCAATCTCAAAAGTATCCAATATATATATATATATAACTTATCAACAAGAATCAATTAGGCTAGCCAAATTAGATGCATCCCTTATTCACCAAAAAAATAATTTTTGGCTTCAATCATCTACAAAATCTTTCCAAAAATAATTCAAGTGTGTAGCATGCTACAAAATGTCGGCATGGACCAAGGATAGGTCAAAAATACATCTGAAATATATAATTAATTCATTATAACATAAACTATACATTAGGTCGGCCATAGATAGACCTAATAGCAAAATGTAACATCAAAGTAATGCTAGCTCACTGTACGAGCACCTGAACACTTGATATTCTGGATATACAATCTTCCAACATCCAAAAACCATTTGCCAAAACTGCAATCAATGATAATCAATACAGAAGGTTTGTAGACCAAAATACCAAAGGATAATACATGCATACCAGTTCAGAATATTGGATCAACCTTGAGCTTAAGCTTGCAGTTGCAACTCATATAATATGGTGACATCAATAACAACACAAAAGCTGCATAATGATATGTTCTTCTTCATTCTTCCAACACAATTGAGTAGGTATAAACATTCTTTCAAGTTTAGGTACTCCTCTTTTTTGGTTCATTTTATTTCACATAAAAACCCTAGGCTCTTTAGAAATTATTTACCGCTTATTATTTTCAATGCATCGTGGTTATATAAGCCAATTTTAGTCTGAACCCATTCCTTTTCAAGAACATGCAATTATTATACATTTGTAAACTATTTTTGAATACTCTACTTCAATAATTACTATAGTAGCCTCTACGTAGGTTTTCTCGTGAGGATTTAGAATGGATAAGGAATCACCAAACTCCACTAGATTATTTTATTGGAGTTGATTTTAATTTTATTAAATGCCATGGCTTTACAGAGGAGCCCTTTAGACAGCCAAAATTTTTTATAGATAGGACTATTTCCCTAGAGGTATGTCATCAATTGAAAATTCTAAAAAAATCTTATGGTTCAAAGAGGCACAAGAAGAAGATTCACTCAATTCCCCTCACCATTTCCAAGGTCCAAGTAACGCTTGTAAAAAGGGAATAGCGGGATGTTTTGATTGAAAAATTGGCCTATCTCGGCCTAGTTCTCATTTGTGATAAATGAAAATACAAGCTGGATGGGTCTATGTCATTCAAACATGAGTCACAACCATATTGGGAGGAAAATAGAAAATCAACCGAGGAGAGGGAAAAGGTTTATGTTGACCTAGATTTCATACCATTTGTGTGACCCCAATGGCTCTCCTTCTACTCAACTGTGGTAGAATACTGATAAAGTACCCTTATTGACAAGTCTCTCAAGAAATAGTTAAAGATTAAGGGGTGGTCAAAAAGAAAAAGCAGTCATTTTTTAGAGGTATCGATAGGAATTCAAGCATCTAGGCCCCTTATACAAATTTATTAAAACAAATGAGCTCTTTGAAGAGATTTATGACTAGGAGGCTAGATCTGATTTAGACTTAGGGTTTGATTAGGGGCCTGAACAAGAGAAAGACCAAGTTTTATATTCACCACTTCAAGTTGTCAAAGCAGGAAAGGGGAAGAGGAAGGTATCACAACACAAGGAGCCACAAGGCTCATCTTTTTCCAACATTCCAACAAAGGGAAAAGTGACTTGACGGTCTTCACAGAAGTCTTCGACAGTTCAAAAATCCCAAGGTTCATTGGGGTTAGCTATTGAAGGGTCTGGAGAAAGTAATGTGCCTCCTATGAAGAGAATGAGAATCCAAAACCTAGATGGACAAGTCTCCTTAGATAAAGAGGGAGAAGAAGTGGACTTCACTCTACAAGTCTCTTCATCCCCCATAATCTAGGTAAGTTTTGCACCTGCCATTCTTTCTTCCACTACATCATTAGTAGCTACTATCTTATCATCTATAGAATAGAATCCCCAATCTACTAATTCTAAACTGCTTATCCTTAGAATACCCCGAGCCATATTTGATAATGAGCCTCATATTGAAACCTCATGTGCTAAATGTGCATCTTATGTCATATCCATGATTGAAACTTTGATCTTTTTATCTGAGGCATAGGTTGTAAACATAGAACCACCCATGCTACATGCCTCATCACCTATTCCTACTTCAAATAATATGCCTCTATTTCCACCAAGTGGCCCCTTTATCCAAATGAGCACTCCTTTTTCCTCTCAACTCATACATGGCATCCTAAATTTTCACCAATAGTGCTTCCCTTTGCTTCCCCCCAAGCTTAACTAGCTAAAAGTATGCCTAATGTTACCCTCTACGGTCTCCTCGTAGGTGTCTCTATTGCTACATGAAGTATTGAGTCCCTACAGAACCTCCAGACCCAAGTGGAATTTACTAGGTAGGGCCAACAAGAAACAAAATAGAAGCTTCGAGCAAAGGCCATGGTAAACCCATCTACCTAAATGCTAGAGACTTGTTTCGATGAAGAGAAAAATTATCTTATGATCTTGGCTATGAGGCTATGGGTATCCAAACCAAAGGGAGAGATGTAGTATAAAGATATGAGATCCAAATTGTGGGTCTAAACCTGAGCGAAGCACTGCCGTGTGACAAAATAGGCTTTTCCAAAGCAATGCAAAAAGTTGTATACAATGACTACAAGAAGCTAGATAGAAGATTGAAAAAGCATGAGGCAGAGTTGATGAATGTGAAGGTCATGGTGGATAGACTACAGGTGGAAATCAGGGAAAAGTATATGGATATGGCCCACTTGAGGCAAACATAGGATCAGTAGGGAGAAGTGACCAAGACACTTGAGGAGACTCAAAACGAAAGGGATCAATTTTTTTCCAAAACGCAAAGATTGGAGTGTGAGATTGAAGCTTAGCATAAAATAATGAAAAATGTAATGGACCAAACATAAGAAGTCATAGAAGAACATAATGGAAGCTAAAATATTCTATTAACATAATGGGACATTAAATGATATATGTGCAAAGTTGTAAAGAAAGCTTCAAGAGATGGAAAATAAATGGGTACTATGTAGGAAGAATTGGCTAACGCCCAATCTCAAGCAATTGAAACTCTTTAAAAGGCTCAGGAATAAACCAATAAGGAGATATGGGAGAAACAAGACATTGATTATATTATGCAGACTCACAATGGAGAGATGGAGAAGTTATGCTCAGAGATTTCAAGTGTCGTCCATGAGATGGATCGATTGAAGGAAGATGTAAAGGCTAAGGAGTCTCAATTCCAATAGGAACTAGCTATGGCACGAAGGTCTAAGATCCTCTCAATACTCCAGGGGTTGTTGTCTTCTAATTGGAACAGAATCATGGTTGTAGTAGCAGCCCTATAATACCCCTCCGTTTTGCTTCTCGTTTCATGTTGTTTTATGCTTTGCTTGGATTGCATCTACTTTGATACTGGACACGTTTTTATTATGATGTTTTGATCTCTACTCTTGAGCGACAACTATTACTATGTGATGTGATTATCTGATTTGTTTTACATGCTTTGATGAATTAATGATAATAGTAGAATTATCATGTGATTATTTATGAGAATATTGTTATGACATTAGTGTCAGTCTTTGATGAGTGTATTGGTGAAGGAGACGGGTTCACATCACTCGCTTGTGAGTGCCCTGCGAATCTGAGATTTCTTCTTCACGGTGTGAATTATATACTGCATATACCATGTTGATTATTTGATTACACGTTGCAGGTACATGACATCGACTCCACCTGGTTTCACAGATTTGAGCATGTCCATCCAACGGTTAAGTTGAATGGGAGATACTAGCTTGGTAACATGTGTCAGGTCTACACCCTAGCCTTAGTGTGTCTTCAGTTTTGATGATTGAGTCATGTTGTATCTTATTGGATGTTAAGTAATGTTTCGAAATGTGTGAACCCTTTAAATAGTTCTTTTGAAAATTGCATTGGCTGGAAGAAATGTTTATTTTATATTATTTTAATATTATGATTATTGGTTATATTTAAATTGATTATTGAAATTAAACTTAAGTTATTTATTTAATTAGATTTAAATCTCAAGGGATTAAATTTAATTATTAAATAATTGTAAGTAGGTTTATTAAAGTTGAATTATTTAATCTATTAAATTTAAATCTCAAGAGAGTGAATTTAATTATTAAATAATTGAAAGTGTGTTAGTTTAGTTAAAGTATTTATTTAATTAAATTTAAATCCCAAGGGATTAAATTTAATTAATAAATAATAGTAAGTAAGTTAATTAAAGTTAAATTGTTTATTTAATTAAATTTAAATCTCAAGTGATTGAATTTAGTTATTAGATAATTTAATAATACTTATGTTAGTGAATTTGATTGTTAAATTAAATTAAATCAAAAAGGGTATTTGAGAAATTGAAATTTTACTTTAAAGTCAAATTAGGGCCTTTTCAAATAAAAGAGAAAATGAAATTAACTTGTAAATTCAATTCTTGCATTTGAAAGTGAATTAGGGTTACATTAGGTTAGTTTGGAAATTTTGAGGAATTGTTGTTTTATATGTTTAGGGCAGAAAAATTTGGGGATTCTTCTTCCTTCATTTTTTGACAGGCATGAAATTTGTTGGAGAGATTTTGATGAAAGTTTAGGGAATTATTTTCTGGTTGAGGAATTAAATTGAAAGGGGAGAAAAATTCTGTGAAGAAGGTGGAGCTATTGGATAGAAGCTTGCTGGAAATTCTTTGCATTTGGGAAAAGAAATTGTGAAGGGTTCAAAGGAAATTCTGCATCAAGGAACTTGGTGGCTGCAAATAACCAGGTTTTCTTTTATTTCCTTGTTTTATTGTTCTAGTTTAACCTATTTTGTTTAAATGATAAGAGATTTGTAAATGGGAAATTTTCTTGAAACCCTAGGTTAAACTTCAATAGTTTGATATTCAGATTTATTTGTTTTTAGAATGCAAACCCTTTTAGAAAAATTGTGGAAAAACCCTAGATCATTGTATCAATCTTCTTGTGTTTAGAATTTTTGAAAACACAAAAAGAAAAGGGAATGGTTTCATTTGCTATTCAGAATTTAACCTTTGTTTTGAAAGGTTTCAATGTTTGCAAAATTTATTTTCTGGTTGTTAACTTATTTTCTTCAATTTCACTAGAAGAGGAAATTCTGGAAAAAATTATATATATATGTTAATATACATTACATATACCATATTCTGAATATGATATATATAATTTATATAAACATATATATAAATCTTTTTATGTAGTTTATGTGAAATGTTATTTCAGCCGCTGTACGGGCCTGTGTACGTTCGTACCCCACGTACGTATTGTACGAAAATTGCTGTGGAAATTTTCTATTTAAAAAAAAAAATTGATTTTTTTTGTGGGGGAGTTCGGCCCCCACTTTCCTGTTTGTGCCAGTGGGTACGCAGTACCCACTGGGCAGTGCGCCACCCGTATGGGGGACGCACTGTCCAATGAGGACTGTGGCCCCCATTGACCCAGTCGTTGTACGTATGTACAGTCGGCGCAGGGTATGCCGACTGTGGAGGGAACTGCGGACTGTGACAGGGTACGGGGTACCCTGTCACATCCGCCAATGTGTATTTTTTTTGTTGTTTTGTTTGTTTAAATTTTGTTTTATTTAAATTTCGTTTACGAAATTTTTTTATTTATGTTTTTTTTTAATTTCGTTTTTTAATTTTAATTTTAATTTTATTTTATTTATTTTCAATTTTAATTGTAATTCGGTTTAATTTTTTTATTTTATATGATATTTAATTTATTTATACATATTATATATATATATATATATATATTCTTTTATATTATATATTTAAATATATATGATATATAATATATATGTATATTTGTATGAATATAATTAAAGTTATATATTAAATTAGTTAACCTTATTAGAATGATTTTTTTTTTATATAGTGGAATTATTGAATCAATGGGAAGGAGTGATATTTTCTTTTTATAATGAATATTAGTTTATGCATGAGTTTTTGTTGTGGAGATTATAGTTAAATATATTGTTAAACATAGAGACATCCTCCAACTAAACAAATAATTATAGTGAAATTATTACTCTCATGTTTTGATTCAGTTGAAAAGTTTTAGTTTTGATGAAGAATTATTGTTCAAATATAAAGTATAGAATGGAATAGTTCCTCTTTTGTGAGAAACATTAGATTAGGAACATGGTTTTAGAATAACCAAAAGTAGTATTTTTCATTGCCAATGCATGAGTCCATGATGTATCTTTTATTGAATATTCTGCGAATGATTGTTAAGTAGTTGTGTTGTAAAGTCTTCCAGTTAAACGTGGGTCATTCCCTTGTTAAAATATTGTTTTGATTTCCCTTGGGTAGTGTTACAATTATCTTGTATCCTCCTAGTATTGGAGTGGATTTCTTGTGTTGCCTCCTACGATTAGAGAGAGTTTATTGGTTCAATTCTGTAGCACTTGAGTAACCCTTGGATTTAGTTTTGTAGTGTGTTATCCAATTAGAAGAGTGGCTTTTGTTAGGGGCCGGAGCCCAAAGAGGTAAACCGGGAAACCTTCAGAAGTGATTTTAACAACTGAGAACTAAAGTAAATATACTTAGCATATTAGGATGTAGTTCACATTAACCAAGATAAGTTAACCTCACTCATAGGCACAAGGGTTTGTTTAGACTTGGGGTGGGTGAGAAGGCCTGGAATGGAAAGATCACTATCTCGTCCTTATGAGAGGTAGTTGATTCCGCTTGAGTTGGTATGAGTGCCAGGATTCGGTTGAGGCCAGCAGGATTTTCGGAGCCTATGAAGAATGCCCAGAGGATATCTCATGACAAACCTTGCGATGACACTTTGTCTAGGATAACACCATGTTTGTTTTGTGTGCGTATGTTTTCTTTAGCACACTTGATTATATTATGTCTAGAAGCAATGTAACCATGATTAGAGTTTTGACTCTATTGTGCATATGTGTGGTTGAGTCAGTTTGTATCAGTATGAGTCTGCCTTTGGTTTGAGGTGTTAGGTTTCTCATCCATGTTACTTGGTTACTATCTCCTAGCATGGGGGGTGGTCCTTCAGGTACCACATGGTTGGGTGGAACATGCACCATAACCATTGGGTCCCCTTGATCTTCAGTACTTGGTGGCGAGACTTCTTGATGGACATCTCTCTAGTCTTACTTTTGGATTCTTGTACTTTGTATCTCATAATGTAATGATATTGTTTTACCCCTCTTGTGTATGAGGTGGGCTTTGTAATAATCAGACTTATGTATTTGTACTCATTCCGGGAATGAGGATTGTAATAGATCTTTGCAATTGATTTGTGTAAATGAATGCTTTATCATATCTCGTATCTTTCTTTGGTGTTGAATGTTATTCCTTGTGTTATTTACTTTCAATGTATTTTAGATGATGTATGTTAATGGGGTTTTATATAATCTCAGTTATGTAACCCTAGGGGATTTTGTCAATTTAGTTGAACATGTGGGTTTAATTCACTTCTTTTTAAAAAAAAATTAGTATGCTTGTTTAGTGAATTGAAACTTCCTCTAGGGTTTCGTGGCGGGGAATTACACATGGTATCAGAGCCTAGGTTTAAACACTGGGCACTCTTGGATTATGTTGTACCCATTAAGCTTAGTTGTGTAGGTTTTCAAGTGGACCTTGTCTAATATCCCTTTTGTGTCTGTGTAGGAGTATGCCTCCTAAATGCGGATGAGGGAGAGTACATGGACGTGGTCGAGTAGACGTACTTGTAGGGAGTCGCCATGACTCTCCGTCGCATGTCACATTCATACCAGAATAGGAGGAACATCAAGCCTCTCAGAATGGCCCAGGAGGCAGTGGACATCATGACCCTCCAGGGGTCGAAGCTGCCCAAAAAGCATTGGAAGACGCTTTGGCACTTCTAGGTCTGAAGCCGGTAGATGCAGAGGTTAACCCTGGGGTGAGAGTAGCTCCAGCACAGTCAGAGAGGTTAGCATCTTCTCATATGAGAGATCTGATTCGGTCACAACCACCACTGTTTGATGGAGTAGGTACAAGTCTAGAGGCTGAGATTTGGCTGATAGGACTTGATTGATGCTTCTCCATGTAGCCCTATGATAGTAATACTAAAGTGCGGTGCACTATTATTCATCTTTGTGGTTTTGCAGCCATTTGGTGGAAGATAGAGGAGCAGAAGCTCCACATTGATATGAGTACTATGTCTTGGGAGATTTTTTTTGAGTGGTTCAGAGCCCGTTTTCTCTCTGATCACTGGCGCCAACGTAGAGGCGATGAGTTCCATGCCTTACGATAGTTGGCCTTGACTGTAGACCAGTACGAGAGGCTGTTTTACGAACTTAAGCAATTCGTTGGGGTTGGTGATGATGAGGGGATGCTCGTGCAACATTTCATCAGGGGCTTAAACACCCGTATCAGTGGAGGAGTGCGGGTTTTTGAACCCAAGTCTATGGAGGTAGCTGTGGAGAAGGCACGACTTGTGGAGGAGAACCTGACTATGGCATTGGGAGGTCAGGCAAGAGTTCTTATTGGCAGTAATGCAGGAGCTGGGTCTAGTGTTCGAGGAGGTCAGCCTCAAGGAGGTGCACATTCTAGATCACAGCAGGGACCATCTCAGAGTGGTCAGTAGCAGGAGAGTGCACTTGGGAAGCGTAAGGACTCTCAACCTTGTCAGTTTGATGGTGGTTCTTCACCTAGGATGGACAGGAACTGGAGGCACATAAAGTGTTTCAACTCTGAGCAACCCGCTTAGAGCATCCAGTCCACTTTTGGGGGCAGTGCACAATAGTCTAATGCACCAGCAGGAGATAGAGGTCAGAGTAGAGGAACAGGTTGTTTCTCTTGTGGTCAACAAGGCCATATTGCTAGGATGTGTCCCAATAAGGGCACGTCGGGTTTCACTTAGAGGCCAACAGCGTAAGAGCCAATAGTGGGAGATGCTGGCAGAGGCCATCATGTGTTCATTGCAGTTGACATTCGTCAGCCTGGGTATCAGGGAGGTACCGCTGAGACTTTTGGGGTTGCGTCCAGTACAGGATGCTCACCCCCAAGGGTCGAGGTTATGATAGGATGCAGTTAGGATGAGGGAGTTATACCCCTACTTGTTTGTAGGCTTCCAAGAGTAAGCCTAGTCCTTGGGGGGGAGGATGTAATACCCCTCCATTTTGCTTCTCATTTCATGTTGTTTTATGCTTTGCTTGGATTGCAGCTACTTTGATATTGGACATGTTTTTATTATGATGTTTTGATCGCTACTCTTGAGTGACAACTATTACTATGTGATGTGATTATCTGATTTGTTTTACATGCTTTGATGAATTAATGATGACAGTAGAATTATCATGTGATTATTTATGAAAATATTGTTATGATGTTAGTGTCAGTCTTTGATGAGTGTATTGGTGAAGGAGACAAGTTCGCATCACTCGCTTGCGAGCGCCCTGCGAATCTGAAATTTCTTCTTCACGTTGTGAATTATATACTGCATATACCATGTTGATTATTTGATTACACGTTGCAGGTACATGACATCGACTCCACCTGGTTTCACAGATTTGAGCGTGTCCATCCAATGGTTAAGTTGAATGGGAGATAGTAGCTTGGCAACATGTGTCAGGTCTACACCCTAGCCTTAGTGTGTCGTCAGTTTTGATGATTGAGTCATGTTGTATCTTATTGGATGTTAAGTAATGTTTCGAAATGTGTGAACCCTTTAAATAGTTCTTTTGAAAATTGCATTGGCTGGAAGAAATGTTTATTTTATATTATTTTAATATTATGCTCATTGGTTATATTTAAATTGATTATTGAAATTAAACTTAAGTTATTTATTTAATTAGATTTAAATCTCAAGGGATTAAATTTAATTATTAAATAATTGTAAGTAGTTTTATTAAAGTTGAATTATTTAATCTATTAAATTTAAATCTCAAGAGAGTGAATTTAATTATTAAATAATTGAAAGTGTGTTAGTTTAGTTAAAGTATTTATTTAATTAAATTTAAATCCCAAGGGATTAAATTTAATTAATAAATAATAGTAAGTAAGTTAATTAAAGTTAAATTGTTTATTTAATTAAATTTAAATCTCAAGTGATTGAATTTAGTTATTAGATAATTTAATAATACTTATGTTAGTGAATTTGATTGTTAAATTAAATTAAATCAAAAAGTGTATTTGAGAAATTGTATTTTTACTTTAAAGTCAAATTAGGGCCTTTTCAAATAAAAGAGAAAGTGAAATTAACTTGTAAATTCAATTCTTGCATTTGAAAGTGAATTAGGGTTACATTAGGTTATTTTGGAAATTTTGAGGAATTGTTGTTTTATAAGTTTAGGGCAGAAAAATTTGGGGATTCTTCTTCCTTCATTTTTTGACAGGCATGAAATTTGTTGGAGAGATTTTGATGAAAGTTTAGGGAATTATTTTCTGGTTGAGGAATTAAATTGAAAGGGGAGAAAAATTCTGTGAAGAAGGTGGAGCTATTGGATAGAAGCTTGCTGGAAATTCTTTGCATTTGGGAAAAGAAATTGTGAAGGGTTCAAAGGAAATTCTGCATCAAGGAACTTGGTGGCTGCAAATAACCAGGTTTTCTTTTATTTCCTTGTTTTATTGTTCTAGTTTAACCTATTTTGTTTAAATGATAAGAGATTTGTAAATGGGAAAATTTTCTTGAAACCCTAGGTTAAACTTCAATAGTTTGATATTCAGATTTATTTGTTTTTAGAATGCAAACCCTTTTAGAAAAATTGTGGAAAAACCCTAGATCATTGTATCAATCTTCTTGTGTTTAGAATTTTTGAAAACACAAAAAAAAAAGGGGAATGGTTTCATTTGTTATTCTGAATTTAACCTTTGTTTTGAAAGGTTTCAATGTTTGCAAAATTTAGTTTCTGGTTGTTAACTTTTTTTTCTTCAATTTCACTAGAAGAGGAAATTCTGGAAAAAATTTATATATATGTTAATATACATTACATATACCATATTCTGAATATGATATATATAATTTATATAAACACATATATAAAATTTTAATTTATTTACTGTGTAATGTTTTTTTTTCGGCCGCCGTACGGGCCTGTGTACGTTTGTACCCTACGTACGTATCGTTTATTAAAAAAAAAATTGCTTGTGTGGGGGGTTCGACCCCCACCTTTTTGTTGATTGCACAGTGGGTACGCAGTACCCACTGTGCAGTGCGCCACCCGCATGGGGGACGCAATGTCCAATGAGGACTGCGACCCCCTCCATTGCTGTCGGCCGCTGTACTTAAGGTACAATCGGCGCAGGTGTCGGGGTCTGTGGACTGCGGACAGTGACGCAGGGTACACCGATAGTGGGAGGTACTGCGGACTGTCACATCCGCCAACGATTTTATTTTTTTGTTTATTTTTTTTGTTATTTAAATTTCGTTTTTATGAATTTTTTTATTTATGATTTTTTTTAAATTTCGTTTTTAATTTTTTTTAACTTTTTAGTTTATTTAATTTATTTTCAATGTTAATTTTAATTTGGTTTAATTTTTTTTTATATATGATATTTAATTCTTTTATATATATATTATATATATATATATTTTTATATTATATATTTAAATATATATGTATATTTTTTATGAAATTAATTAATGTTATATATTTAATTAGTTAACCTTATTAGAATGTTTTTCTTTCATAGTTGTTTTATCGAATCAATGAAAAGGGAAGATATTTTTCTTTTGATAACGAATATTAGTTTTATGCATGAGGTTTTGTTGTGGAGATTATAGTTAAATATCTTGCTAAACATAGAAACATCCTCTAGCTAAACAACTAGTTATAGTTAAATTTATCACTCTCATGTTTTGATTCAGTTGAAAAGTTTAAGTTGTTTTGATGAAGAATTATTGTTCAATATAAAGTATAGAATGGAATAGTTCCTCTTTTGTGAAAAACATTAGATTAGGAACATGGTTTTAGAATAATCAAATGTAGTATTTTCATTTCCAATGCATGAGTCCATTGATGTATCTTTTAATGAATATTCTGTGAATGATTGTTGAGTAGTTGTGTTGTAAAGTCTTCCAGTTAAACGTGGGTCATTCCCTTGTTAAAATATTGTTTCGATTTCCCTTGGGTAGTGTTACAATATCTTGTGTCCTCCTAGTATTGGAGTGGATTTCTTTGTGTTGCCTCCTAGGATTGGAGAGAGTTTATTGGTTCAATTCTGTAGCACTTGAGTAACCCTTGGAGTTAGTTTGTAGTGTGTTATCCAATTAGAAGAGTGGCTTTTGTTAGGGGCCGGAGCCCAAAGAGGTAAATCGGGTAACCTTCAGAAGTGATTTTAACAACTGAGAACTAAAGTAAATATACTTAGCATATTAGGATTTAGTTCACATTAACCAAGATAAGTTAACCTCACTCATAGGCACAAGGGTTTGTTTAGACTTGGGGTGGGTGAGAAGGCCTAGAATGGCAAGATCACTATCTTATCCTTATGAGAGGTAGTTGATTCCGCTTGAGTTGGTATGAGTGTCAGGATTCGGTTGAGGCCAACAGGATTTCCGGAGCCTATGAAGAATGCCCAGAGGATATCTCATAACAAACCTTGCGATGACAGTCTGTTTGTTTTGTGTGCGTATGTTTTCTTTAGCACACTTGATTATATTATTTCTGGAAGCAATGTAACCATGATTAGAGTTTTGACTTTATTGTGCATATGTGTGGTTGAGTCAGTTTGTATCAGTATGAGTCTGCCTTTGGTTTGAGGTGTTAGGTTTCTTGTCCATGTTACTTGGTTACTATTTCCTAGCATGGGGGGTGGTCCTTCGGGTACCACATGGTTGGGTGGAACATGCACCATAACCATTGGGTCCCCTTGATCTTCAGTACTTGGTGGCGAGACTTCTTGATGGAAATCTCTCTGGTCTTACTTTTGGATTCTTGTACTTTGTATCTCATAATGTAATGATATTGTTTTACCCCTCTTGTGTATGAGGTGGGCTTTGTAATAATCAGACTTATGTATTTGTACTCATTCTGGGAATGAGGATTGTAATAGATCTTTGCAAGTGATTTGTGTAAATGAATGCTTTATCATATCTCGTATCTTTCTTTGGTGTTGAATGTTATTCCTTGTGTTATTTACTTTCAATGTATTTTAGATGATGTATGTTAATGGGGTTTTATGTAATCTCAGTTATGTAACCCTAGGGGATGTTGTCAATTTAGTTGAACATGTGGGTTTAATTAACTTCTTTTTAAAAAAAAATTAGTATGCTTGTTTAGTGAATTGAAACTTCCTCTAGGGTTGCGTGGCGGGGCATTACAAGCCCTAAAGCCATCCTTGGGATTCTTGATAGATGCATAGGAATTGGATGCAAAGTTCAGTCCAACAGTAGACCAATTTTTGCATGCGATCACCCCCCATTATGAAGAGTCAGGTAATTTCATCATAAAATTATATAAGGCAATCGTGGAGTCTTTAAAAGATGTTGCAATTAAAAAACTAAGGGCAACTACAAGAAAAGAAAATGAATTTATCATCTGCAACTAGGCTGCAAGAAAAAGTAAGGCTTGTTAGCTGGCACTGAATAAGAAGGTCGATGAAATAAAGAAAGACTTTGAGGTTCTAATCCATTTTGGATTACCCAACCTATTCTCACTAGATGAAGGGGTGTCTACAAAAGAACATATCAAGGAGGCCATTAGAATCAAAAAATAAAACTTCTCGATGCTCCAATGTTTGGGCTCATCACCTTCCACCAAAGAAATTGAAAAAGGTGTTTCTCCCTTCGACCTGACTTTACTACCGAATCAAAGCTGCTTCAACAAAATGGAGTGGAGTTTCCTTCAAAGACGTCCTCAATCTCGAGCAGGCCTATGAAACATTACACAAACTTGCTTTTCCTTCTAATGAAGACTAGGAATCTCTACATGCTACTTTCCTCAAACTCTATGGATTCCTTTTCTTTTTTATGTTATGTATTTTTATCTAGGTTCATACCTCCACAAGCAAACACCCCCTTTGAGTCACCATAAACTATGGTGAAATTTTTCTCTAAGTATTTTCTTTTTGATTCAGTCCCCACAACTCTCATCTTTTTAGCTCTTGCTCTTTCTACACATCTTGATGGCATCTTGTCTCGAAGGTTATAGTTACTCCTACAAAAAGGTGCACAATGTGCCATGTGGTGGTTGTGTGCTTGCATCATGGGAATTTTCTAGAAGATGCTCAAAAAGACTTGAAAATTGCCCACCAGCATGCCATGTCACTCATCTTTTGTCGGGTTGGTCATTTCACCCATGAGCATGCTATTTATTTGGCAAAATTTTTTAGACAGCGCAGTGAATCTTACACTTTCAAGATTATTCATTTGAGGTGGCTCCATTATTACCTACAACTGAGATTTTTCAAAGAAATTATGACTTTAGATCCTTTTTTGACAAAAAAATCTTCGCAAGGGCTCCCTTAACATCTAGAGATATAATTGAAGCAACTCAACTCTCATTAGTGAAGATTGACATGATCAAATAAAATCCTTGATCAGATTGAAAAGTTATTAGATGAGGACACCTGTTAGGAATTAATCCCTATCAGCAACAAATACTCAGTATCAACGCATCTTCTAGCCCTATAAAAAAGCTTTGGTAGCTTGTTAAAACATGATAAAGGTAGGAGGTTTTTGTCTGTTAAGAAGAATTAGAGAGGAGAGATATAGGACACATTTTATAGACATTGTTTTTTTTCTCCATGGCATGTTAAAATATTATCAAGACGATTACTTGTATTTGTATCTAACCTTTACATTTATGTTATTTTTGTAAGAACAAGTAATCTAGAAAGAATAAATATATGAGATTGTGCATCTATGGCCTCTATCACATGTTTTGTTTCTCTATTTTATGTATGTTGAATGCTCTGAGTCAACTCATTCAAGCATTGCCTTGGTAATTTTTTTCTATGCCACTAGCTTCTATGTTTGAATAATGCCATCTTTCAAAACTTGAATCATGTTTGTTATACTCTTTCATTTTTTTGCAAAGATTGTGCTAATTTTCATTCTATGTTGTCAGAGTAAGATGACTCTATAAAGATCCAAGGTATTTCTCTTGATATGGTGTTTCCCTTTTCTGGTTGAACCTGAATGAGTGCTTCCCACAGAGGATTTGAATATCTACTATGTCCCTAAATTGGACTCATATTTCATTGTCCTTCCAACAATGAAGGGTTTGTAGTATTCTATGTTCACTTTATCAAAAAATGAGGCCATTAAGGAGATTTGAAATTTTGTAAAACCTTTGGCACATTGCCACCTTTAGTTTTCCTATATGCATTTCTTTCTCCTTTCCCCAAACTGAGAGAAGAGCCAACTTCTTTAACAATCCCAGAGGTTATTCAGTGAGGCACAAAAAAGGTTCTCCATTCATTGAATTTCCCATAAGTCTATTCAGGAGAAGCACAAGATTTCAGGATCAACATGTACTCTTTGACATCAATGAAAAAAATTCCAACAATCTCCCCCTTTTTCATTGATGGCAACACCTTTGAAAATGGAAACACTTTGAAAACCTCTAAAAATCTAAAATATGAATGACAACACTATTCATCAAACATCACAACATGCTCTCCTATCTACAATAATACTCCATCATTTTCTTTATTCTCCCCTAAACACAAATCAACATATATTTTCATTTCTCAATTCATACTCTCCCCCTTTAACATCAATTACAAAGGGAAAGAATAGGGATAAATAATTACTCTATGATTCTCCCCCTAGATGAATACCTTCTATAGTTAAGTAGAAAGAGGAGAAGCAACAACTCTTAATTTCCCCCTAATATGTTCAAATGAATCCTTTAGAAGGTGTTTTATTAAAATATTTTCCAATTTATCCTTTGTAGCAACATATTCTATTTTGACTTCATGTGTAGAAAATTTCTCCCTAAGAAAACGATATTTAATAGATATGTGCTTGGTTCTAGAATGCATAATAGGTTTCTTAGATATGTTTATTGCTTTAGTATTATCACAACAAATAATTACTGGCCCATCAAAATTCACCTTAATATCTTGTAACATTTTTTTATCCACAATACTTGAGTACAACAAGATACAACAACAATATAGGGTGATCCCACAATAATGGTTTACATTTTTTGTGGCATCCCGATTTTTCTTGAAATCGCATATTTTTAGAAAATATAATGATTTAAGCCTTGAAATTTTTTATTTAAAGGATTCCAATTGAATTTTTTTTTATCAAACCACCTTAGATCAAACCCCCTTGGATAGAACCCTACTAGTTTTAAACCCTACCTATAACGGAGTCTCCTTTACACCTATCAAAAATGTTGATAAAAAAATACTTTTGATTTACCTTTTGGGGGATCAAATGATTCATTTAATTTTTTTTGTAAGTATGTATTCCTTATTATAAGCTTCCCAAAAAGTATAACTTTAAATATATTTAATTTGATTATTATATTTATTTTTTATTTTTTGTGAATGTAGATTTTTCACCAAAAATCAAGCTCTCTATTCTACACATGTGAAAAAAGAGTAGATTACCAAAAAAATTCTAAAAGATATCTATGCACTTGATATTGACGTCCTTGATCCAACAAAAAAAATTTGAATTTTGATACATACAAAAAATGTTATGTGTTAGCAAGTAAACCTATGTCTAAAATGTAATTAGTTTGACTTCAAAACTTAATTAAGAAAAAATATTCAATAAAATACTTTGAAAATAAATGAATGCACTAGATATTGTAGTTACAAATTTAAATTTAAAAAAAAAAGAATTTTATCCTTCATAGAAAAAAAATTGTGTTAGCAAGTACACATAACTCTCTAAAAATGTTGTTTATTGTTAAAAATAAGTTATTGAAGGAGCTCAAAAAATAAATACAATTTTTTTCCAGTTTAAAAATATACATATTTAGAATCTATAGATAAAATGTCACAAATCACTAGTTTGCATCATCTTCGAATTCCTCACGGTTTAGCAGCTATAGTCGTTTGTAAGTGAAGAAAAACTTCAAAATGTTCATTTCAATGTCAAGTTTTTCCAAAAAGTGTAAACCACTATTGTGGGATTACCCTATATTCAGCTTCACTAGTTGATAAAGAAACTGATTCTTGTTTCTTACTTAACCATTCTACCAATCTATCTCCTAGAAGAAAAGCACCAACACTAGTGCTCTTTTTTTTAACCACACACCCAACCCAATTTGTATTATTGTATGCAGTTAAAGTGAAATTATTACCAACAAGATACCATAGACCATATTCTAATGTACTCTTCAAGTATTTGAAAATCCTCTTCAGAGCTTTAACATGTGTCTCCTTAGGATCATCTTGAAGTCTAGCAACCATGCAAATTTCTTGCATGATATCAGGCCTTGTTGCAATAAGATATAAACAAATTTCATTCATGGACATGTATAATGATTGATCTACTAATTTATATTTATCATATTTGTTGATCCTTCATCCAGTGACCATATGTGTGCTAACTAGATTGCAATCTTCCATCTCGAATTTCTTTAAAATTTCTTTCACATGGTCTAAGAAATAAAAATTACTATGTCTAACTGATTGACTTGTAAACCAGGGAATTTTCTTAATTCTCCTAACATGGACATATCAAACTCTTTTTGCATTGCAGTAGCAAAAACTTTACACATTTCATCATAGTTGCTACAAATAATGATATCATCAATATAGACAATAATAACTAGTATATGTTCGCCTTCACATTTGAAATACAAATTACTGTCAGTAATACCTATCTTATACCATAGCTATTAGAAATATGTCTAACCTATAATATCAAGCCGTAGGGGCCTATTTCAAACAATATAGAGACTTTTTCAATTCGTATACATATTCTTTGTCTTCAGTCACAATAAACCCTTCAGATTAGTCCATATAAAATTCCTCATCCAAATAGCCATTAAGAAATACGGTTTTTATATCCATCTGGGATACTTGAAATTTTTTATAAACTCAATATCCAAGAAATATTCTAATAGATTCAATTCTAGTTATAGGTGAAAATATCTCATCAAAATCTATACCCTCAACTAGAGCATAAGCCTTGTAGACTAGTCTAGATTTGTTTCTTGTTATTTTCCCATATTTATTTAGTTTTTTTATAAATACCCATTTTGAGCCTATGACATTCTTATCAGCAGGCCAAGGGACAAGTTCCCAAGTCTGATTTTTCTCTATTTGACTAGTTTATTTTTTCATGGATTCAATCCAACTTTCATATTTACTAGCTTCTTCATAATATTTAGGTTGTATTTCAGCTAGTAAAGAATAGTTTACTTATTCTTGTTGAGAAAGCTTTCTTCTAGTCATGAAACCATCAATTTTGTTTCCAATATTTTCTTCTCAGAATGATCTCTTTTAAAAAAATTGGGTCGTGCTTTTGGAGTAGTGACTTATTTGTCTTCGTCATCAGCATCAATTTGTACTCTTGTGGCTTTTCTTTTGCAAATACTTCCTTTTCTTCATAAACAATGAATTTTGAGTACATGTCATCTTTGTGTAAACTTTGAGAGTAATCTTCATCCACTCTGACATTTACACTTTCAACTATATTTTGTAACCTTTTATTGTAGCACTTATAAGCTTTTCTAGTAGTTGAATAACCCAAAAATATTCCTTCATGTGATCTTGTCTCAAATTTACTCAAACTATCTTCATCCCTTTTTATAAAACATTTTCTTCCAAATATTTTGAAATATTTCATAGATGCGAGTTTTCCTTTCCATAATTCATATGGAGTCTTATCATGATTCACTCTTAATTGTGCTTTGTTAAGAATATAAATTATAGTATGAGCTACTTCCTTCTAGTATCTATTAGTTAATATGGCTTCATTCAACATTGTTCTAGCCATCTCCTAAACAGATTTTCTCTTTCTCTCAACAACTCCATTATTTTAGGTGTTCTAGTTGTAGATAAATGTCTTCTAATTCCATGTTTTCATAATACTTGTCAAATTCATGAGATTTAAATTCTCCACCTCTATTAGACCTTAAACATTTAATCCTTGAACCAATTTCATTCTCTACCATAGCTCTAAAAATTTTGAACCTTTCTAAAGCTTGAGATTTATCTTTAAAAAAAGTTACCCATGTCATTCTTTAATAATCATCTATTAGTAACATGAAGTACCTTTCTCCATTCATTAGTATAAAAATGACAATATATGACTGAAAAAACTACTAAAAATTGCTTACAAATGACTAAACATAGTCACGTGACCATTAGTAGTTTATTGCTAGTCATTTATAACATTACCAAATTGATGATTAAACCATTTTTAGTTATTTATTGGTTGTTTTGATTCCTCTATTTGGTAGTATATTTAGTCATTGATTATTGTAATTTTCTCACTTATTTAGTCATTTTTTATTCATTGATATATTTAGTCATTAATTTGATCATTGATTGTTGTTAACTGGTCACTTATTTATTCATTTTTATTCATTGATTTATGTCCATTGGTGGTGAATCTAGTCATTAATTTTAACCATCATTTTGATTAATTTGGTAGTATATATAGTCATTTTTATTCATTAATTTCACTTGTCAAATATTTAGTCATATTGATTCACTGTTCATTGATTTCTATCAATTGGTAGTATATTTAGTCAATTTAATTATTAATTGATGTCAAATAGTAGTATATTTAGCAATGTTAATTGACTGCTATTTGAGGTTTTAAACATAAAACATAGAAATACACCTCAATCATCAATTGTACATAACAAGATAGTCATTGAGAAGGAAAAATCACCAAACTTTATTAAAAGAAAGGTGTTCTTACAACTTGCACAAGTTGGAAATATCTATCTTGCTTGAAAAATGCTTTGAAATAGAGTATTACAATTTTTATTTCAGTCACAAGATTGAAAATTTGAGTTACAATGCACATAAATGACAAGAAAGAAACTTCTCCAAAAAAACTTTGCAATGATGGAAACTCATGCTTGGATCCCTTAAATGCGAGCACATGCCCCTTTCATCTCTTAAAAATTCTACAACATGGGAAATATTCTTGGAGCAAGTTGTAACGTGTAGAATCCAAGAAGGAGAGTGGTTATCATGTCTTGTATATGAAGCTCTCTCCCTCAATGCAGTCAACAATAACCCTAGAATCTTTCCTCCTTTATGTACAATGTGCCATCTAATATGAACAATAGGGTGCTATATTTTCTTCCGTGAATGAATTTGTACCTCAATACAACCAAAAAAATTACTATTAGTCTCAATTTAGAAAGAATAAGAGTGCATTTCATATTGCAAGTTTACAAAAGTAAGTGAAAACACAACAAAAAGATAAATCAATTAAAAAACTATAGGAGATAGATCACATCCAACAAACATTTGAGAGATATGAAAAATTGGAGAAATTAGCTTGGAAAATGAAGGCAGTAGGGTATTTCTGGATTCAAGACTTCTACTTAATGTTATGGAATAGAAGAAAAAAGAATCATTTGGCTACCACCATAGTGAAAAGTTAGCAATTGCATTTGGTTTGTTAAACATGGCCCCTGGTACAACTACTAGAGTTGTTAAGAACCTTCAAGTATGTTTGATTATGACATTGCAACAATATGAGAAAATAAATATTAGAGTTGGATTCAACAATATTTTCACACTGCAACAATATGAGAAAATATTGCCCTTGGTAAGAGAAATTGTTTTGATTCAGCAAGAATTTCACACTGCAACAATATGAGAAAACAACTAATGAGCAAGATTATTATAACATAAAAATTTCCACAATCAATAGAAATTTTAATTCATAATAAGAATGTGAAGAGATGAAAACTAATACAAATCTATTTACTGATAATGACTATGAGTACCTTATGGTCTTAACTTACAAGAAGTAAAACTGTCTTACCTGCAACCAAATACAACTACATGTGTCTCACCAAAAAGTTTTTTTTTTTCATCCTTGACCTTCACTTCATGTTGCTTTCACTAGGCATGGACACTATCATATTTGAACATATAGGTTTAAATGTAACATAAAAAAAGAAAAAAATGATGAGTACTCACAAAATCTAATTATGCTAGTAGTCAATCAATAAAATATATAAAGACTCATAATAACATCCTTCATTATGGAAAGTGAAAATCCTTCTAGGAAAAGAATTACCAAAATAAAAGGATCAAAATATATAATTCTATGATGGATAATAAAAAATTGTAACCAAAAATTTCCACCATTTCTTAGTGAAGATTAAATAACTTCTAGTTGACACAAGACAATTACAACAACATGAGGTCTTTTGGCCAATGCTATTTCATGTTCCATCATGTCAATACCCCCAAAAACCTGGTATCTTACAAAAATAAATTTCAGGTGGTGCATCAAAACAACATTTAATACAAAAATAAAAAATTATCATATAGATCAATATTACAACAAGGTAAGACAGTCCTCAGAATTTTCAATAATTTTTTAATCAAAATACAAAGTTACCATTATTTTGCTGTCCATGTTGAACTTGACAACATTGGCATTTATTATGCTAATTGAAAGAATTCAACAATAATACATGTGATTTGGTCACATTATCCCTTAAAATAAAAATTCAAGTGGTGTGTTTATTTCAATTATACATGCATATATATTATACATAATTTTATCATTTGGACCTAAAAGAAAAACTCAACAATAGAAAAACTAAAAAAAATACATTGAAATCATTTACTAAAATTTAAACATGTGAATATATATCTAAATTTAGAAAGGTCTCTTCACATAAAGCGTAATAGAAAAAGTGAAAATCAATCAAATTCCAAATTTTTATCTATGTGCTTCTAATGTACTCATTGATTAAAAATTAGGAGTCTCCCAATAGTTTCTACTTGTTTCATCAAATAATAAATTTCAAGGGCTCAATCTCCTTGCTCTCTTTGCGAACAAATTAAGGTTACTAGTTAGAAGGTTGGATTATATTGTCCATTATTGAGGCCTTCTCAATCATGGGAATCTAATCCCATGGTCTTCATAGGTGTTTTCTCAACACCTAGTGCAACGACCATTGCATCATTGTTGTTGCCTACTGATTTTTATTGCATGGAATTTCATTGCCTTCAATTGAGAAAAGAGATAAATATGTTGCAGTCATATGTCATGTAAAGGTAGCACTTTGAAGGAAGATATGATTCCATACACCTAGGATATATGGCACCTCTAAAATCAATAGAGACATTTCCTTCAAACATGTCGTGGTAGTGCAAATTACAAAGTATAGTGATGTATCATTTGGCAAGCTAGATCTAGTTCATGTTAAATGTTATGATACATGACAGTTGGGGTTTGGTTATTGTGCATGTGTGACAAGTGAAGTAAAAAATCAGCTGATTTAATAAAGATACTCATGCCAATTTATCTTGAAGACATGCTTATTTTAGTGGTTGCTAGGGTTGCATTAAAGAATATTGTAATGAGGTGATTGCAGAGATATGGGACTGTGCAAATTAAAAGAATGATTTTGAGTGCAAGTTAGTGAATGCAGTGAGTATCATATCAAGCAAATACACAATGAAAGTGCAGTCTTGAATAGGTTTGGTGAATAAAATTATTGTATCAAAGCTAGCCTTGAGAGGAGCATGTAGCATTATAACACTACCACACAAATGATACTAAAAGAGTAGGGTTTTGATAGGAATCAATTAGTTTCCTATAAAAGTAAGAAACTAATGGTTTTTTTGTGAGATTCATGAGAGATTGAAAGACAGGGAGTTAGAACATATTAGTTCATTGTCAATAAAAAGACAAAAATAGGATTCCACCTTTTCGGAAGATGGAACATGGGAGATGGGTCCTATTTCACTCAAGTTTCACTCAAGGATACCTTAGATATATCAATCCAATGATAGAATGAGATAAGGAGATCTGCTAAAGACTTCCCTAGGATATGATCAAAGGATAAAAAGGGGTTCATCACCAAGCTAGGGATTGGAAAGACAAGTAACATGCAAGACTTGAATAAATGACCTAGAAATGAATGTAAAACAAAAGAAAAAATTGAGAGATTAGAGAGGTGCACTTGGAAACCTACAGAAGCTTGAATGATGACTTGAAATGCTAAAAATTCAAAATTTAATGCACACTGGGACTCATATGGTAGGCTGGGTGATTTAGTTCTAGATTAGGGTTTCTAGGTAGGAACATAAATCAGGTAGTGACAAGTCTAGAACTCCTAAAATATAGAAAAAGGCCTATACTAGGACTGATACACCAAAATTGGTGTCTCTGTCCTACTTATCTTTTTTGGAGGGTCAAGATCTAAATCTTTTCTTCAATCTCTTCTCTTCATTCTCAACCTGATTTCCAGATCTGAATTGCTAAATTCTTCTTTATAGGTGTCTTTTATTGATCTTGTAAACAAGGTGACAACTTGACAACTTTCTCCAAACTTTCCCTTCACTGTATCTTCAACCTAAATCTGCAAATCACACACTAAAGAGAGGGAAACTGATGTTTTATTAGTGGAAAGGGTTTTTCCTTGGTCAAACCCCGTTTTGGTAATAAAACCTTGAAATTAAATCAAATAAAATGGAGGAATGATGAATGAACAAAATTATATGTTGCAACTCACCAAACCCTTGAATAAGACGCTACAAACATGTATGCAATTGCTAGCATGAATGTGGATCATGAATCTTGCTTGAATAATTTGGATCTTGAATTGAATGCTTTCCTGAATCATAAAACCTTATACCACAAACATTAGCTCAAAAACAAACATGATGCATGATGACTTTGACATGATGCTTGATACTTGAATAATGCTCCAAAACACTTGATAATCAACTCTTGAAGGATCTTGAATTCTCTTGTAAACTATTGAATGCTCTTGTAAACTCAAATTTTCTATAAGGAATTCTCTCATGAAAGTCTTAGGTGAAAATGAGTGAATAACCTTGTATTTATACGTGTTTATGCAAAATTTCTCAAAATTACAACACTACAAGTCGACATCAGATCTAGGAAGATAAAATCCTACCAAGAATTTGAATTAAAATTAGGTCTAAGCTAAGAAAGACTCATATTCTAGTTGCGGCATATGAATCTCATTAGGCTAAGCTTGGGACACATTTTTCAATAAATACTTAGTTTAATGTGAATTTTGGATCTAGGCCCCAAAACCTAGGTGGGACCCATATGCCCAGGGTGATGTATGAGTTCTAGATCACTAAATCTGGGTCATACAATCCAAAAACACATGAATTATGATTAAATTTTTGTAAATGTCTAGATTATCCTTGGAAATATGCATTAATTAAGGCTTGCGGATGCAAAATCAGGCCAATTAAAAAACAAATAATCTAAAGTAATTAATAAAACCCTAGATTAGTGTGAAAGTGTAAAGGTACACTTTACAACACCCTAAATAAGGCACAATTAGGTCCACTTAGTTTACAAGGGACCAAGACTTAATTTGAATGCATTAAACACATTACAACACTAAATCAAGGCAACATTAAGCTAAATTTAACAAGGAGGGACCAATCAAGTGCGGAAATGTAGATGGATACATTTTTTGTCACTGTAGTCAATATGAGGTCCAAATGCTAGGATAGACAGTGTTAGTTAATAGTTTCATGAAGACACACTCAAATTTTGTGCTTAAATGGAGGTTATTTTATGATCATTTCACAAATAATTATTGGAGATTAATACAATTTTAGTGTCCACCATTTAAAGCCTTTCTGTTTGAAAATATCATCATATAAAAAATGACAATGAGGAAAAACTTATGCAAAGGATGTTGTGACTATGTAAGGGTTCAAAGTGAAAGGTGGTAGTCCTCTTAATCAAACTTTGAACAATGCTTCAAAGATAGGTTGTTCTTGTTAAATGACAAGGAGATGACTTTGCATGTTGATGCCAAATGCAAGCATAATTTTTTTTTTCTACAATGCTAATTCAATTGATAGGAAAAGACAAGGGTTGATTTATATGACATGACCAAAATATGACACAAAATCAAAAAATCTTCTCCAAGATTGTTTCAAGAGAAAATTTTCTGAGAGATGTGAACCATTTCCATCATTTTAAAGGGGGACAATGTTCTTGTGGAGAATATTGATGATGTTAAATGAAATAATCTGAAAAATAGGCTTTCATTATAATAATGTCCACTACATTAGATATATAGTTATAATGAAGGGACATCCATCAAAGCAAAATAGCAAGGATTTTTTTTTCATATATTGTAGTTACGAGTGCCCTACTAGACATACATGAAAATGTGGAAGCATAGACAAGGAAAGCGAAATGTTTCAAAAAAATTCCTCAAAGAAATGTGATGTCATGGAAGGAAACCTTCCCCTCTCTCTTGCAAACACTTCAAGTCATGCCCCACGGTGATGCGGGAAAGCCTATCAGGATTTCCCGCATCACTGTGGGGCATGACTTGAAGTTTTTGTGAGAGAGTGGGGGAAACTAGGATATGGATTGGAGTGGAAGTTGTTGAGATGAGATGGTTGGATTAAGCGATTCATGTTATGTGTGTAATAGTAGGTGACATGACTTGATGGAATAGATGGATGGACTGCCTACTATAATGGGGGGGATAGAGGAGATTAGCTTGAGGTTAACTACTCCTAATATATCAGAAAAAAATTGGGGGAGAAAGGATTGTCACCATTTTTTAGATCAATCTGATAGTATATCCACCTTTCTCGCTCTCCTGCAAACATTTCAAATCATGCCCCTGGTGATGCGAGAGAGCCTATCAAGCTTTCTTGCATCACCACGAGCATGACTTGAACTATTTGTGGGAGAGTGGGAAATTTTTCCTTCCATGATATCACATTTCTTTGAGGCATTTTTGAAAAAGTTAGCTTTCCTTGTCTACACTTCCACATTTTCATGAATGTCTAGTAGGGCACTCCCACATCACCGTGAAGGCAAAAATAGTTTTATACTCATAAATGAAAAGTCAAATGAATTTAATGAATGGAACCAATAAATGATTGTGATTTAGATATATGTCACATGCCATGATTTTCTTACTTTCTTGAAGTTCCACACTTCAAGTGTAAAAATAGTTAACATACTCTATCAATGCCCTTCACCTATTATAGTGACCCTACAAACATCAGAGGAAGATGAGAAGAGTACTTTCACCATTTTCAGTTCTCAAGACTATTGTTTGACTTGGAGGGTGAAATGTTGTTTGGAAATGTAGATGTGGACTTTGTTGTTGCTAGAGAGTTATCTTATAATTCATGTGAATCATAAAACATTACTGGTTCAATTATGCTAAGAAAATATGCATCAAAAGGTTTAAAGTTCAAAGGTTGCACAGATTCGACATATGAATTTTCCTCAATAAAAGTAAACTTTCCTTTAAGTAAATGAATTTGATTGGTCAATTGAGATTTAATTGAGTTATTTAAAACTACAACCAACACCAAAATTATATTTGAGGACATTATACACATCTAACCATAGATAAATATAGTATTCCCCACAACCAACCCAACTTACTTGTCATTGAATATTGAAAATATTGATCAAATTTATTTACAAATCAAAACCAGAAATAGTAATGCATATAATAGTTTGTCTTTGCATAAGTTGATGAATGTCGTGAAATACAATACTAGCATACAAGTTTTCTTGCTGGCATATAGTGGGAAATCAATTTTTTCTTTTATGATTTCAAGGACATTTAAGTCTTCCACCATAGTCATGGATATATGTAGCTTGATTCATTGGCATACAAGTTAAGATAGTGACTTGCATGGCTGCAAATAATTGAAATTTTTGCATATGATATTCAAATTATGATTTGATGTAGTTAATAGTGTTTGAATTTATTTATTGGTTTCCACAATTGGAAAATAGTATGGCGGCAGATTTGGGAGGAATTTAGGCTTTATTGAGGGGTGATTTTTGTATTTCACCAATATTTAGATTTACTAATTCTTTGATGGAATTGGAATTATCCTATCGTTAGTAAATTTGGTGCAACCACCAAAAGGGCATAAAATACATTACTGAGAAGCTAGGCACAATCTTCCTCATAGAGGATTAAATTCAGATAAATTATCAGATGGAAAATATAGTCACTGATTGTATGCTATCTTATCAATGGCCTATCTAGCTTTTCATCTCCTCTCCCACAAATCAAAGGAGGTAGTTGGTGTTTCTATTTCAATAAATATAGATATCACATGATTTCAGCACAAAAATGGCTCTATGGTGAAATTAGACCCCATCGTACATGGATGAAGACTTTATAATTTTGTAAACAAGATAAACCATGTGAGGCATCAAATAAATGGATGGAACAAATTTACATTTGGTAATATATTATCACAATATAAATAATTGAGTTAGTTCAATCAACAATGTACTCTAGCCTCTCACAACATATAGTGTAGTATTACAAGACTTTCCAAAACTCACCTAGACTTATTGCTGTAGTGATGAATTGGTCACCATAGTGAATTAATCCAGTTCATTTGCATTGGAGGAGCAAGCGGATCTAGAAAAAAAAGTTCGGCTCATAAGATGAGAAGAATTGTTTATTGCAAGGTGATTCCCCTTGAGATTTATTATAAAATAGATCAAATCAAGTATTTTAAGTTTTATGAATTTATCTCCCTTGATTTATCCCTTCTTTCAAAGAATATACAAGATATAAAAGTTCGATGGACTGCTAGGATTCCTTTGTTTGATTTTGAGAAATGCATAGATAGTGGCTATGAAATAAGTTTCAAAGGACAAAGGATAAAAGGTATCATTAAAAATATTTCTACCAAGATGAAAAAATACAACTCTTCCAAAGGTATTCAAGAAGATAAATGGCAATACTTTAGAAGGTATAGATGTGTTGTAGATGAAATCTTTGACAATCAAGTTGCTAATGAACCAAAGAGTCATAGTCACTTCATCAAAAGACACTCAATCAAATTATAATGCTCTCAAATTACATATGATGAATATTATATGATAATAGTAGCATGCATCATGAAGGAGAGAATAGTCATGGGTGATCCCACAATAGTGGTTTACAATTTTTGGCCAAACTAGACACTAAAATTATTATTTTTAGGCAAATCTTCACATTTGGGCACCTATAGTGGTTAAAACATGAGGAATATCAAGATGATCCAAAATAGAGTCTCATCACATTTTTTCTGTAGATTCTAAAAATATTTTATTCAAAAAATTTGGAATCAGATTCCACTTCTTTTTCTATCTCTCATGAAAACCGGTTTTTTCATAAAACAACATTTTTAAAAAGTGACACTCACCGTATACAACCTAACTTTTTTTGTATGAAGGATAAAATTCTAATTTTTTAGAATTTATATTTGTAACTATGATATCTAGCACTTTCATTTTTTTTCATAGGTTTTTATTGAATATTTTTTCCTTAATCAAGTTTCAAAGTCAAACCAATTGTAACTTAGACATAGGTGGACTGTATACAACATAACTTTTTCTGTATGTATCGAAATTCAATTTTAATTTTTTTAATGGATAAAGGACATCAATACCCAACACAAACATATTTAAAAAAAAATTATTTTGATAATATGCTATTTTTCCACATGTGCAAAAAAGGAGCTTGATTTTTGGTGAAAAACCTATGTTTAATAAAACTAAAAATACACATACATAATAAAACCAAAACATATTAAAATTTTATTCATTGGATAGCTCATTCTGAGGACTACCATCTTCGAGTTGGGTTTGTGAAGTATCCTCCATTTTCATCCTCAACCTGAGCTTCGAAGGGAAGAAATATGGTAAAATTTGGTGGAAGAGGGGGAGAAGGGCAAAAAAGGGGGGTTCGAGCGAACTCCCCTTAGAGCGAACCCCCCTTGGAATGAACCCCCCTTCACTCAAAAGTGTGAAGAGGGGTTTGTTTGAAGGGGGGTTCACTTGAAACCCCCTTTTTTTTAAATTTTCCATTCGTTTCTATAAAGAAACATGACATCATAGGGTTCGAGCGAACCCACCATTCAAAAGGGGGTTCGCTCAAACTAGGGGTTCGACCGAACCCCTCTTTGGGTTCGTGCAAACTCCCTAGTTCGAATGAACCCTTAAAAACATGAAATTTCCAATGTGTGAGCATTTTTAAAAAATTTCTTCCTCATCAAAATTGTACACCACTATTATGGGTTTACCCTCATAAGAAAAACCTTTTTGGCTATAAGAAGTGAAGGTATGAAGATGAAAGGATAGTTACCCAAAGGATTGCAATTACAGTCTAAAATCATGAAGATAAGGTAACTTTCTATGATGAGAATTAAAAATATTACCATGGATCAACATAATTTTAAAAGCTACAATCAATTGAGGAGGGTTTTCATAGAGGTCATTGATGAAGGAAGACAAAAATGGATAGTCTTATCCATGAGTATTTGAGACCTTGACAAAGGTAGTGATCAAGATAATTGAGTATAGTCAAATTAAATAGTTAAGTTTTTAAAGAAAGATAGTATTAATGTCTGTCATGAGGATTAAGGATAGTATTTGACTGTAATAAAATAAATCATCATTGACCAAAACCTAGGACATGTTAAATCAAGAAATGGGGGAAATCATATAAACAAAGGGTAAAGTCTTGAATGGATAGTTGAAAAGAGGAAATATAGTGACAGTCAAGGGTTCAATAGCCAGTGAATATGACTAAGGGATAGTCAAGGTTAAGATATAAGATATGACTACCACCTAATAACTAATTCAAGTTTGTGGAATCACCATAGTTCTAGTCACAATCCTAACAAGATTACTAAGGTAGAGTAACATGAAGACTTCATCAAATGAAAATGACCACCATGAATGACAATCAAGAACAATCCTCTCATTTGAATGACAATAAAGAGGATTCTATAAGGTAGTGATCCATGTCAAGATGCATAAAAGAATCTTTTGAAGCATGAAATTACAAAGAGGGAGAGCCATCCCAATTGGATACCGGCCAAAAACCTTAACCATGGATGTATGAATCTTTTCACTTTTGTTGCAAAGTCTTACTTTAATTGATTTTATGTCCTATGTGCTTTGTGCTAGAAGGTATAGATGTATTTGTGAACCCCTAAACCTACAATCACACAAAGACGACAAACATTGTTAGCGTTAGATCTAAATGCATGCAAAGAGTGAAGGATTCCCCATGAAATCCACCTATTTAAACTAGTGTTAGGAAATGAAGAAAAAAACTCAAATATAAAGGAAATCAAATCCTATTCTAGCCAATAGTATGATGATTTTATGGGGGAATTGGTGCCAATGGTGTGTTTCAATTGGCCTTTCCCCAATTCCTATGGTTGCAATGTGGATTGATGAAAAAATGGTCAAATCTTCAAAGAGATTTGAGCATAACCTTGGTGTGAATATGAAAATATGAGGTATACTTAGATGCAATGAGAAAAATTAGTTCTCAATTGAAGAGAGTAACTTTGCATGTGAATTGTGGATGAGATGGATTTGAGTATAGTAAGTTTACTCAAATTGTGGATGTTTGAATGAGAGGAAGAGTCTCTCATTTATAGATTCCCAAATTGGAAGAATGAGGGATTTGGATGAATGTGGGATAAAAGACCAACCAATGAGAAGTGGCCACTTGTCCACATGTGATTGGAGGAGGAATGAGCACATTTTGGTCAATGTGCATGATAAATGTCAATGGATTCAAATTTGAATTTTGAATGTGACATGTGAGAGGGAAAGAGAAATGGATTTAATGTCACTTGGCTCAATGCACAAGGACATGTAAGAGGCATTGAATGTCTTGTTGGAAGGACCAAGCTCACTTGGCCTTTTTGAATTCAAATGAGGGAATATTCCCTTTTGATGCTTTGTTGAGAGAAAATAGACAATTAAATAAATCAAAGTAATTGTTTTATTGTGCAAGTTGCATTCTCTAAAGGATTTTAATGAGAGGGATTAACTTAATCATGGAGTTGATTAATTTAATGAAAAATTAGGTGATTTGACAATTTAGACTTAAATAGATGAAATAATTTAAATCAGAATTGAGAGGAAATGATTTATTAAATAAATGATTTGATTTATTTAACCAAAGAGGAATATGCTAGATTAAATCAAATAAGGTTTAATTTATTTAATTTAATAGGACTTTAGAGATTTAATTTAAATAAAATGAATTATTTAAATGAACAGAGAAAGATGATTAATAAATTTAAATGGATTAATTTAATCACTAGAGGAGAAAGACCATATTAAATAAATAATGATTTATTTAATTAAGGGATGAAAGGTGTTGATAAGCTGAGAGTATGATTCAAGATGAAATGATGTTAACAAGATCAGAATTAGGTGCATGTATATTTTCCATGTCTACATTTTGCCCCTCTTTGAAGCAATGTACTTGTTGTATTGATTCAAAGAATAAACTGTTGTGATAAAAGTTCAAAATTTCTCAATTTTTTCAGATGCCTCATTGTTGCCCCAGTGAAAGGATTATGCTGGTATACCACCCCCTCGAGAGATCAAAAGGAAATGTATGATTTTCAGATCGAGATCGTGATAAAATGTGAGAGGAGTGGTTATATTGATCAGAGGACAGAAGATAATTCTTTGATGTAGACAATTCTGATGATGTATAGACAGTCATCAGCCATGGGTAGCTTTGTGTATATTTTGATAAAAAACACACCAACTTTAGATAGAAATGTTAGTAAAGATAGAAGAATAAGATGAATAAGATGGATGGAAGTAGGATCCACACAAGTTCACATTATTACCGATGATGATGATGTATTGCTAGGAATTGGGATTTTCAAAGGGCCAATTACTTTATGTTTGATAACACACGTAGGTATGATGCATCAAGGTATAAAGGACCAGGATGGCGTTGTATCTAGTGTGATGGAATCTGACTCGACAATTAGATAGGAGTGTTCTTGTTCACACTTGAAATATGGAAACCTTGCTAGGACGGACCCAACAAAGCAAGTTTTCGCCAAGTTATTTTACAAGAGTATCCAACAAGCATAGTAGATAAAAAATATAATGATCTTTGCCCCATTCCTTTCTCTCTAAACCTATTTTTTTTAGGCATCATTTAGAGGTCCTTGGAATGAGCACAAAATAAGATAAGTCAAAAAGACCAAGATAATGTAAACAAACAAGCCAATGTTCTTCATGCCACTAGCCAAGGCTAAAATACTATGGGGTACCTGATGCTTATGTCCATCACAGGAAAGCTTCATCCTAGGACATGTAGTGATCAGGGTTGTGATTAGACTGATTGCGTGATAAACTATTGATACTCTGAGTTGACCAACTCTCTTGCTTACTGACTTAGAATTTCAAGATTTTTGATGATTTAGGCATTTACTTTGGAACCTACTAAACTTGCTTCTGACTAACTCACCAAAGGGTGACAACGACGATCGACTTTATTATGAGTGAGATGATCATGGGTGAAAGTGAGATGAAATGGATGCACCATTTTGGATTTTCAGATATTTTGAGGTTGTTTTTGGTATTTTCACATTTTTCAATGTTTTTGGTATTTTGTGTCTCGGGGACCGATCAAGGATGGCCTTGCCTATGTTTAAGCTCAGAGATGATGTAGTTTAGATGAAAATTGACTTGAATACTAATGAGATAGATGGGCAAATGGATTTCCATTTTCATTGCCTAAAGGACTGACTTAAGATGCAGACCAGATGGGCAAATGGATTGCCAATGCAACGAACGCCTAAAGGACTGACCTTAACTGTCTTGGGGGATGATCAAAGATCAACCTTTCCTATGTTCAACCTCAGAGATAATGTAGTTTGACAAGTTGAAAAACTAACAAGACTCAATGATGAATTTTTGAAGATTTTTCTGACATTTTGACATATTTTTGGATTTTGAATGATTTCGATGTTTTTGGATTTTTTGCATGAGTTTGACGATTTGGATATGGATATGTGATGATATTAGTGCTCCATTTTTGGATTTTGTTGAAAACCAAGCCCAATTTTGATCAATCAGATTGATGAATTGATAGTTTGACTAAGTGTGTTAAGTCAAACAAAAGTGATAATGCACTTGTAAACTCTAGGAAGTTGTGTTATCCTAGAATAAACTCGTACAAAAAGGATAATTTGGCTAGGTGTGTTAAGCCAAACAAGGTGATTATGGATTTGATAATTTGGCTAATTGTGTTAATCCAAACAAGATGATAATGAACTTGTAAACCCAAGGAAGTTGTGTTATCCTAGAGTAAAATCGCACACAAGATGATAGTTTGACTAAGTGTGTTAAGTCAAACAAGGTGATGATTGATTGGATTCAATTGATCAAGATTGATGAAGATTGATTTAGAACAAAATGGTTTTGATGATGTGACGCTGAAGTACACATTAGATGCAACTGATATTGATTGTTTGGATTGATGTTCGATGAAAGATAAAACTTGATAAGGAACATCTTCTTGTCAAAATATGCCATGGGCTAGTGATTTGGATTCGGCTCACAAATTCTTTGACCAATTTTTGCTTTCATGTTTTCCAATGTTTGGATCACCACATAATTTTAGAGGACATAGATCAAGCTTTATTTGCAAAGCAAGATGTAAAATGTTCCCCCAGTGTCTAGCAATGTATGGAATGCCATGAGTGGATTCTTCGATAGATGGATATGGATTATCTTGCGATAAGGTAAGGCTGTTCAAATGGAGGATTCTCATTCAGATAATGCTTCAAGGTTCAGGTAACGTTTGGATTGGATGGGATCAATGAAAATGACCCATGTCAAGATGTTTACCACAAGCAAGTATAAAGTATGCACCAAAATTTCATCATGATCAAGGTAACTTGGACCTTGGATGCAGATGGATAAAAATGGGTTGGATAAATGGTTCATGGATGAACGAATGATATGGCTAGAATGTTGGCTTTATTATGGATGTGATAAGATGCTTTCTCCTAAACTGGCACACGTAGATGCTCGATTCTACACATGACGCTTTTTTTCTAGGTTTTCATCATGGTACCTGTCCAAAGCGCCACTCAAATGGTTTTCGCTAGAGGACGATTTTTCTCTTTAATGTTTTCAATCATTTTTTTGATTTTTTTTGGATTTTTTATAATTTTTGTTGTTGCCAAGACGCCTATTTGCTAGGTTTTCATCAAGGTGACCATTTTTTCAGGACATTTTTTGAATTTTTTTTTTTTTTTGTTGTATTTTTCTGAGAGATTTAAGCTGATGTTGAACCACTTGGTGGTGCTGATGTAGATGCTTCTATCATAACATGTAATCAGTATCCTATTTGAAGAAGTTGTTTTACCAAGATACTTGCACTTGAAAGAAACTTTTGAGATTCTTGATCTGCTTTGTTGATACCAGAGTTAACTTTGTCTTTGTGCGCACATCGCGATAGAGTGCCTTCTAAATCCTTATGATGAAGGGTCATTGCTAGCACGTGGTTAATGAAAGAATTGGATATAATGTGTGCAGGTGTGGATGGAGTGCGTTTAGTTGTAAAATATGGATTGGTTGACATTTTGGAACCATTGACTCTCCAAACTTGGGTAGATGAGCAATGGTGAGTGGATACGGAAGTGTGCATGGAATTAGGACCAATAGCCTGATACACTTTGTATGTCGCTTGAGAAGCCTGATTTTTCCTTTGTGGACATTTTTGATGGATACTTTTCCCTTTTTTATTTTGCCCCATAGTTTCTTCGACTAATGGAGTTTGATAGGGATAAACTTTCTTTGTATTTTTTGGTATCCATATGTATTTGATTTGTCCGATATGATTCTTAGCTTCTTTTTATTTGATAACATTCTTCATGCTTCGATTCAAGTCTTTCTTTTGATGTTGGTCCCAATTTGTGGATGGGGTGATGGGTGGATGGAGATTCATGATGTGGTTGGTTGTAGTATTGGCATTGGTTTCATCATAAGGATTCTTTGTGCTCTCTATGTTAACGTTTGCTCGAGATGAAGTTGTCCCCAGTTTTGTGGAAGTATTATTGATATGTTTATATCCCTTGGTTGTCGAATAACCAAGGCCTTGATGCTTAGGATTGCCAAAAATATGCACTGGTTCTAGGATACCCTGTTCATGTAGGCCTAATCCTCTACCTTGATAATTCATTTTCTGAAAAAACTTATTTGCAATAGGATATAATTTACCTTGGAAACAAGTTGCTAATCCTTCTCTGCTATGTGGCGGATCTTCAAATGTCATAGCTCTTTCATTGATAAGATGATTTTCCCTTACAAATGTGAGTGATCCAAGTTTATAAGTGATATGATCTTCCATAAGTGGGATGAATGCCTGATTGATATCTTTAGCTTGATCTTGTGAGATATCAGATTATAGTTCTTCTTCAAGAGGTGTTGATGATTCACTTTCCATACAAAATTCTTCCTCATGACTCACTTCATAGGATGTTTCTGATTCATGACTTATGTAGAATCCTTCTTCATGATTTTTTTCTGATAGGTCTTTGTATTTCTCTATATCTTGACCTTGTGCATAAATGTTAAGAGTAGGAGACTCTTGTTCCTTGGTAATGATATCAAGAGTATTAGACTCTTGTTTTGAATGAAGATCATCTACATGTCCATCCAAAGAAAGCATCTTATGGGTAGATGGAGGAGTATGTCCTATGTTGATGTGGTCATCTTGTATGGATAGGAGAGTGTCCATTATATCATTGTAGTAGCTTGGAGATGCAGATTCTTGATCTTGAATGATTTCAGAATTGCTTTCGACATGCTTTGGATCAAGTTCTTGACATGGGTCAATTTCAAAGAATGGATTGCTTTCTTGGATATCTTCACTAGGCATAGGAAGTTTTCTTAAATGTTATGAGGTCAAAAGATGTCCATATGTTTTGGAAAGGATCATTGCTAGACCTTGGTGAAAGATGTTCATCATGCTTTTGAGTGAATTCTTGAGATATGTCCTCTAACTTATTAGGTGATGTAGAGAAATTTTCAACATTATCATTGGTCAAAGAATCTTGATCATTATTTTGAATGATTGTGGTGGGAATCAGTTGCAAGATTTGTTGTGGGAGTAAGGCCTGCATTTTCTACTGAGCCAACAACATTTATTGTTGGTCATGTTGTTGTGCCAATAATGCCTTTTTTTGGGCTTGTTGTTGAGCTGCTTGTTGATGGAGTGCTTGCAATAGTGCCCGAAATTGTGTTTTCTCCTGTTGAGCCTGATGCTGGGCTTGAGCTTGTTGGGCTACTTGAGCCACTTGTGCTTGTTGAGCAGCTAGTTGTGTAGCTTGTTGGGCTTGGAGTGCCTTTTTATGGGAATCATCTTGAGTGGCTTGCAACATGATGGAGAATGAATTGGTCGTGTTGTGTTTTGGTAGTGCTGGTGGTGGGTTGGGGATGGTGTTGATTGTTGGGATTGCTTGGATGGTTGCCACCTGTTGTTGCGATATCGATGGCAAGATGGGATGATTTGGTATGATGTTTTGATTCAGCATGATAGATTGAAATTGAACATTGTTGTGATTGGGAATCATATTGCTTTGATTTAGGTAACTTTGATTTTGCATGGTGTTACCTTCACTTTGATCAGTACCTAGAGTCGTCAACACATTGTTTGGATTTTGAACAACATTGATGGGATTTGTAAACATATTGACCCCAAAGTTTACCAAGTGTGGATTTGAAATGGTCATGTTTGGTAAAGTTTCACTTGGCATGTATGGATTTGGTGAGATAATGTTGTTTGGAAAACTCATGCATTGAGCATTTGGTTGATAGATTTGAAAATTTGGACTTGGTTTAAATCTATCATTGGGAAAGGTGTTCCAAACTTTAGATTGGGCATACTCACATTCATTTTACTTTTGAGGTTTGGAGGAGATAATGATGGCATGTATAAATGTGATTTTTGATAATCAAGTGGTATTGCGAGACTTGGATAGTTTGGATGACTTGGATTACTCATGATGGATGCATCAAGTTTATATTCCATGTCCTTCTTGTGTTTTGATCTTGTTGCAAGAGTGAACCTCTAAGGTGTTTAGGACCAATGATGAGATGAAAGATGAAAGGGTGAGTGATCTAGGTGTTTGAACGTTTAGGAACTTTGGATCAATGCTAGATTTTAGGATTTGATTCTATTTGATTTTGAGGATAGTTTGACTAGGTGTGTTAAGCCAAACAAAGATGATGATGAATTTGTAAACCCTAGGAAGTTGTGTTATCCTAGGGAAAACTTGCATGAGAGAATGAATTGGCTAAGTGTGTTAAGCCAAATCAAAGTGATCATGAACTAGTAGGCCTCAGGAAGTTGTGTTATCCTAGAGGCAAATTTGTTCAAGAAGATTGATAATTTGACTAGGTGCATTAAGTCAAACAAGGTGATGTTGATTTTCCAAAAGTCTAGCATAAGTGATGTTGCAAAGTTCCAAAAGTTGCTGGTGAGATGAAATTTGATTGAGTTTTGAGAGATGGGTGAAGTGATGATTTTGATCCTAGATGACCCTATGAGGACTTACTTACAAGACCAGGGTGATGAAGAACATGATTTTCCCTAGGAGTAATTCAAACCAAAATACCAATGGTTGTATGGAAACCAAATGAATCAAAAGGTACCAAGCACATGTGTGGTTCAATTGTCTTTTATCTTTATTAGGTTTGATTCTTTTTACCACAAACACTTTTTTGATTATGCTTTTCAAACTGAATGTCCAATACCCTAATTTTTTTCATCCCACAAATTTCATTATGTGGAAATCAAGAAAAATCAAGGCAAAGGTTTCCTATGTTTAACCTTACCAAAAAAAAATGATGATAAAATCCAAGCACTTAGAAACCTCTAAGGATATAATCCCTAGGGAAAGCAAAGAGTGCCTAAATTTGTCAAAGGCATTTGTTTCCTCAAAAGGGTTTGAAATTTGAAGGTCTTGTGAATGTTCATTTTGCAAAAGTTTTGAGGACCAAGTAATATGTTCTTTTCTTTCAAGCAATTTTACAATGCTAGGATGATGAGGCAATATCTTGTTGGCTTCCCACTTGGATAAATCTAGTTGTGCATATCTTGTGCGAATGGCTAAATGCTTGACCACACTGGCTCCCCTCCATAGCACACACTTCTCAGGTTAGCCAAGCATTAGTATTAATGAATCTCCCATGGCATACCTTTCATTTCCACAACAAGACTGCATGTATAACATGGGGCAACTTCAAAGAACATGACCTTTTGCACCAACAAGATAGACAAGGTTTTGGCCTTTTTCTAAACAAAGGGTTCTAATTCGAGCATTCCATTCGTGGGGGATTATCCAACATCGGTGAGAGTCCATTGCTCTCCATCTCATTGGAATAATCCTCATGATTCTTAAACTTTCCTCAACAATCCACACTTATATACCAGTTGGAAGTCGCTTGGCTTTAGTGTGTTCCCGGTTGGGTCGTTCCCTTGGGTGATTACTTTTTCCCACAAGGCAGGCCCTCTAAGATAAACAATAGCGAACAAACATATTCGTAGTTCGATAAACCTTTGTTTAAAAACAAAATGAGAACACTCACAATAAGTTTTATTCACACTCGCATGTTTTGTTCAATTTTAAGGTGCCCAAATTGAAATGTGGAGGCAATCTTTTTAACAACTTAATATTATCAAATGTTTTTGATTCTCAAGATTGCAATGAAGTGCGAGAGAAGCGCATACACATTTGTAAAAAATAATGCAAAACATGGAATACATTGGTTCATTTTAAACTTCAAAGCAATGATGACTTATTTTTAAGCACCAAAATGAAGTGTGAGTTTGCCTTGTTCAATTGTTACCTTTTAAACCAAATCTAGTGCATTTGCCTAAAGTTCTTTTTAGCCCCTTGGTAACTTTTGAAAAGAAATTTTATTTTTTATTTTAGAACCCAAAATAAATTTAGTGTCCTAAGATCAATGAACTTATCAAATTCTTTAAAGAGTGTTGAAAAACACTTTAGTGTTTAAAAACACTTTGTACAAAATGAGCATGAGCATAATGAATCTTCTACTTTGTTTAAAAAAAAGGAAATTTGCTTGTTCTTTTTAAACCTAAAATAAATCTAGTGTTCTAAGAGCATAAAGGCAATCAAATCCTTAAACTTGGAATTATAATTGCTTCCAAGAGTGTCTAAAGACACTTGATACAACAAAGAAAAATATGTCACAAGAAGCTTTGTTTTTGTTTTCTCCTCCCTTTTTGATTTCCTTACCTCAAAAAGTGCTCAAAATGTTAAATGAGATCAAGAGACAATAAAATATAAGGGTTAGATGAATCATCAAGCATAAAATCCCTAAAACTTAGGCCAAGTTTCATAGTGTTTTGAGATTTGGTTAAATTTTGAAAATTTTAACTCTATCATAGTTAATAAAAACCTACACCATTAGATAGCTTATGAAATTCTACCCCATTTCAAACAAAAAGCTTTGAAAAAGACTAAAAAATGACCAAGATACGACCATTTTAAGTTAGAGTAAAAAAATAAGAAATCAAAAGCGGCGTTGTTTGCAAAAGCGACTCTCTCTGGAGTAGAAGCGGCTCAATATAGTGTCGCATGACTCTACTTGCAAAAGCGACTCTGTTTGGAGTAGAAGCGACTTTGTTTGACCTGGGAGCGGCTCTCGTTGACCTGACAGCGGCTCTGTTTGACCTGGGAGCGGCTCTATCTGAGTTTTAAGCAGCTCAATATAGCGTCACACAGTTCTGTTTGCAAAAGTGGGTCTGTTTGACCTAGGAGCGACTCTATTTGAGTTTTAAGTGGCTCAATATAGTGTTGTGCGGCTCTGTTTGACCTGTGTCTGTAAAAAAAAAGTTAGAAACTACAAATTTTTTGGAAAAACGTGATTTAAATGCTTGAGCTGCCCTCCTTCTAATGCCAAAATGTGAACCCCTAAACCTGCAATCACACAAAGATGACAAACATTGTTAGCGTTAGATCTAAATGCATGCAAAGAGCGAAAGATTCCCCATGAAATCCACCTATTTAAAATAGTGTTAGGAAATGAAGAACAAAACTCAAATATAAAAGAAATCAAATCTTATTCTAGCCAATAGTATGATGATCTTATGGGGGAATTGGTGTCAATGGTGTGTTGCAATTGGCCCTTTCCCAATTCCTATTGTTGCAATGTCGATTGATGAAGAAATGGTCATAACCTTGGTGTGAATATGAAAATATGAGGTATACTTAGATGCAATGAGAAAAATTAGTTCTCAATTGAAGAGAGTAACTTTGCATGTGAATTGTGGATGAGATGGATTTGAGTATAGTAAGTTTACTCAAATTGTGGATGTTTGAATGAGAGGAAGAGTCTCTCATTTATAGATTCCCAAATTGGAAGAATGAGGGATTTGGATGAATGTGGGATAAAAGACCAACCAATGAGAAGTGGCCACTTGTCCACATGTGATTGGAGGAGGAATGAGCACATTTCGGTCAATGTGCATGATAAATTTCATTGGATTCAAATTTTAATTTTGAATGTGACATGTGAGAGGGAAAGAGAAATGGAGTTAATGTCACTTGGCTCAATGCACAAGGACATGTAAGAGGCATTGAATGTCTTATTGGAAGGACCAAGCCCACTTGGCCTTTTTGAATTCAAATGAGGGAATATTCCCTTCTGATGCTTTGTTGAGAGAAAATAGACAATTAAACAAATCAAAGTAATTAATTTATTGTGCAAGTTGCATTCTCTAAAGGAATTTAATGAGAGGGATTAACTTAATCATGGAGTTGATTAATTTAGTGAAGAATTAGGTGATTTGACAATTTAGACATAAATAGATGAATTAATTTAAATTAGAATTGAGAGGAAATGATTTATTAAATAAATGATTTGATTTATTTAACCAAAGAGGATAATGTTAGATTAAATCAAATAAGGTTTAATTTATTTAATTTAATAGGACTTTAGAGATTTAATTTAAATAAAATGAATTATTTAAATGAACAGAGAAAGATGATTAATTAATTTAAATGGATTAATTTAATCACTAGAGGAGAAAGACCTAATTAAATAAATAATGATTTATTTAATTAAGGGATGAAAGGTGTTGATAAGCTGAGAGTATGATTCAAGACGAAATGATGTTAACAAGATCAAAAAAAGGTGCATGTATATTTTCCATGTCTAGAATATTACAGTCGAAAAACTATATGAAAAATACCTCAAGTCAACAATATATTAAAGAGATTCTTTGCACTAGAGGACAAATCTTTAATCAAAGGTATAAACTAAAGAAAAACAACAAGGTGAGGACAGTTCAAATTTCTTGTAGATAAAGATAGTGGAAGTCACTATGAAGAAGATGATGAGTTTTATCATGAAGTCCAAGGGAATAAATGAGAAGTTATGGTCACCATCAAGCTCATAACCTCTTCTAACCCTACCTTTTCATTATTCATGGTTGAAGGCATGTGTAACAATGAAGACCAATGATGCAGGAGCATCTGAAAGATTCAAGAACATTTTAGTTATAGAGGTTGTAGATAATGCAATGAAGTTTAGTATGATTTCTAGCTCAGTATACTGAGGATGAGGAGTCATGGATTGAAGGGTTTATTGATGAAAATGTCTAGTTTATCCACTATAATTTTCAGAGGTTTGCATGAAAATTTGATGAAGTTATGAGTTTCAATGTTCTAACAATTGTTCAGTTGCTTTATTTGGTGTTCTTGGAGGAAGATGATGAGATCCTAGTAATCTGAGTTTCTGTGGATCTTCAATGGAGATTCATTGATGTATCTAGATTGTGATCTATATGTGTTGTTGGTTCACATTAATTTTTGTGCTTGCGATTGGTGATTTTCTTCTAAGAGTTCATGTTTTCCTGTTCTTGGCTGAAAGGATGATTGTAAAATGTTGTGGATCTTTGAGGCTAATTGTTTAAGGTTTTTTGTATTCGAGGCATGTTGATTTAGATCCCTAATATGTTTGGGCCAACCTTGGTTGATGCGCACTGACAATTTCTTATGGATTTGGGCCGATAATTTGTATACATTTTATATTTTGTGCGAGATGTGTGAACTTTGGTGTGTGAATAATGCTCTAGTATTTTGAAGGAAGAGATGAAGTGTGAAGAACAGTAGTCATGAAGCATGGTGATGAGGTGTTATGATCCGCTAAGATTAGTAGAGTAGAAGGATCTTGAAGCAGAAGGAAGAATCGATGAAAGATTGGTATCATATGATTTTTTTTTAATTCCTCAGTTGTGGCCTAGCATCTACAAAGCCTGAGTGGAATATGTAATGTGTTTTGAGATCATAATATAATGAGGAGTGAACTTTGAAGACTCATTTTTTCCCTTCGAGGGTTTTCCTAGGATAATTTTGGTGCCATGTGTTCTTGCATATCTTTTATCTGCATGTTGATTATCTGGTAGATTTTGTTACATATCTATAAGATCTATGTGTTAATTGTGTTAAGTTGTGAGGTAAGACAGTCCCTCACCAAATCCTCCTAATTTGGACTACATCAAATGGTATTAGAGCTAGTTCTAAAGTTTTTGGCTAGTTGAAGATCTAGTTGTGGATTCATCAGAGCAAGTTGTGAATCTGTGACAAAGTTGTGAATATGTTGTTTGGTTGTAATTCTATTTTAGAGTTGGTTGTGATTTGCAAGATGGGGGAGATTGGGAAAAGAAAAAATAAGGAAAAGGAGAACCTGATATGTGAAAGAGATACTTTGGAGGAATAATTGTGTGAACTCATTAAGTGTAATTTAGAATTGATGGAGAGGATGAAAGAACTAGGAAAGTACAAGTGTGATGATCTCAAAGAAGAACTAGAAATTGAACGAAGGAGGAATGAAGAAGTAGAAGAAGAATTGGATAAGTTTGAGGATATTTAAAATGAAATGGAAGAAGGATTCAAGTTTTTTAAGAAGTTGGATAAGAGGAGCAACGATCTAGAGGAAAGTTTGAAAGAGCTGAACAAGGAGAACAGTTTGCAGAAGAAGAAAGAAAATATATTACTTGAAGGAACATGCAAATCAGTTGGAGAAGGCAAATGAAAGATTGAGATCTAAAACTGAAGTGTGTGATGTTTCTTGTGATACTAATTATTTGTGTGATGTTATAGAAACTTCTTTAGAAATTGAGATTGAAGATAACAGTGTGACGAAGCCTGTAATTGTTGGAGATGGTATTAGTTTCAAAATCATGTAGAGAATGGGATACAAAGGAAAATTATTGGGAAAGAATCAACAAGGAATGACAGAACCTGTTGTACTAGTATGGAGAGAAAGAAATGAAGGATTTGGATATAATAGAGGTAAGGATGTTATAAGTTCAAAAAAATTGGATCAGGGAAGAAAAGGTATGTATTGTTCACATTGTAATAGGTATGGACATGGAAAGGAATTGTGTTGGGATCTATATCCTTGTATTTTTTGTGGATTAAGGAATCATTCTAAGAAGATGTGTTGGAAAAAAATGAGAGGGAGAAAGCCTAGGATATATTATATACAGATGAATTATGGATGGATTGATGGATCAAAATGGAAGTATGTTGGTCATAAGTTCAAAAAGTTTTACAAATTGAAGCATTCATATGTTGAGGGAAAGGAAGGATCAGGATCCAGGGAAACAAGATCTTATATAGATCAAAACAAGGAGTTATTCAAACTATAAAGGGAGAAGTGACATAAGTCATAATACTTATCACAATGAAGGGTACCAGAGGAGTGAAAGAGGATTTTCTAGAGAAGGAACATGTTATCAAGTTTGGAGGAAGAAAGAATCAAGCACTAAATCTCATCAAGAACCTAATACTAGAGAATCTAATGAAAGAGAAGTAGTAAAGGATGTAGAGATAGTTTGTGTAGATGAAGAATAACTTGTTGATACATAATTAAATTATCTAAAGGAAGGGGAACCTTTGGAGGAATCAGATTGGATAGTGGAACCAGAAGAAGAGGCAACGATCTAAAGGGGACTTGTGAGAGACGTGAACCAGTGTCAATCATAACTGGAAAGGGGAGTCTACATTTAAGAGGTAGAGAATAGTGTAGTAATAGTATATGAAAAGAAGAAATTATTTTTGAGGTGTGAAAAGGAATGCAAAGATTAGAAAGTGTTGTAAAGGAAATTTTGAAATGATATTGATGATTCAAGGAAGACACATGACTATTCCAGATGATGTAAGTAATGTGTTAAGTTTTATTTGTTTGAAGTAGACAATGAAGGACTTGAGGCAACTTGTAGGGTGGCTTGCTCAGATTTATGACCAGTGAGGCAATGCAAGGCCTACAAGTAGAATGCCAAACTTAGAAGAACTTGAGGTAGTTTTGCAGGGTGGACTTGAATAGACCTCCGACCTTGAGGTAGTTGCAAGTACCTGTTAACTTTTAATTGATTGAGGAAGATATTGATCTTGAGGCAACTTGCAGAGAAGGATTTCTCAGACCACTGACCAATGAGGCAGTGCAAGGCTTGTAGGTAGATTGCCGAATCCATATTTCAATTGAGGGAGTTTTGTAGGGTGGACTTGAATAGACTGCCAACCATGAGGCAATTGAAAGTACTTGCGAATAGATCACTGAACCAATTCAAGGAGAAAAAAATTATTTTTGGCATAACTTAGCCCAAAGTGAATAGGCCCACTTTTCAAATAACCCTGAGAGTTTGGTGTAGGAGCATCTAGAAGATTCAAGAACATTTTTGTTACAGAGGTTGTAGATAATGCAGTGAAGTTTAGTACGATGTCTAGCTCAGTATATTGAGGACAAGGAGTCATGGATTAAAGAGTTTGTTGATGAGCATGTCTAGTTTATCCACTAAAATTTTTAGAGGTTCGCATGAAGATTTGATGAAGTTATGAGTTTTGATGCTCTAACAATTGTTCGATTGCTTTAGTTGGTGTTCCTGAAGGAAGATGATGAGATCCTAGTAATTTGAGTTGTTGTGGATCTTCACTAGTGATTCATGGATGTTTCTAGATCTAGATCGATCTATGTTTTTGGTTCACACTGACTGTTGTGCTCATGATTGGTGATTTTATTCTAAGAGTTCATGTTTTCCTGTTCTTGACCAACATGATGATTGTAATGTGTTGTGGATCTTTGAGGCTAATTTTTAAAGGTGTTTCATGTTCGAGGCATGTTTTTTTGGGTCCCTGTTATGTTTCGATTGACCTTGGTTTATGGTCATTGATAATTGATTATGGATTTGGGCTGACACTTTGTATTAATTTTATATTTTATTGAGCCAATATGTAGTTGATGTTACTCCTTGGATGCAAATATATAAGACCAATTATTTTGAGGAGATTGTTAAGGAATAATAATGAAGGAAGATATATGTGCGAGATTTGTGATGTTTTGTGTGTGAACAATGCTCTAATATTAGTAAGGTAGAGATGAAGTGTGAGGAACAATATTCATGAAGCAGGATGATGAGGTGTTCTGATCCGATAAGATCAACATAGCAAAAAGATCTTGAAGAAGATGGAAGAATCAATGAAAGATTTGTATCATATGAATTGTTTGTAATTCTTGGGCTGCAGCCTAGCATCTGTAAAGCCCAAGTGGAATCTATAATGTGTTTTAAGATCATAATATAATGAGGAGTGAAATTTCAAGGTTGGGTTTTTTCCTTTTAAGGTTTTCCTAGGATAATTTTGGTGTCATGTATTCATGCATATCTATTATCTTCATGTTGATTATCTTGTAGCTTTCATTGCATATCTATAGGATTTGTGTATTAATTTTTTTAAGTTGCAAGGTGGGATAGTCCCTCACTGGACCCTCCTACTTTGGATTGTGTCAACCAAGTTCTTTATGGCAGGTAAGGACAACCATAACTTTATGTAAGTCATTTTGATTGATGATAGTGGTTTATCATTTATGATAGTGACCTTGAGGTAGACATAGGGGAAATATCATGCATCATAAAGTAAGTATGATAGTCCATATTGAAGGTGATAGTCACCAAGAATGACAATTCCAGTGATCTCATAAGAAGACAACCATAGCTTATGTTTTGGATCAAAACCTTGAATGCAACAAATGGCATTAATCTTGATGGATCAAAGGTAACAATGTATAGTGAAAAGGTAGTCATAAGACATGAGTGTAGACCATGCAATATCAAGCATCAAATGGTAAAGGAAATTATTTAAGACTGTAAGGAAGAACTTGAATGTTATTTGTGATAGTAAATGACCAATGAAGTGTAAGAAAATGATCAAATTCAGAGGTAGAATAGTCTTGAAGGTTCATGAAGAATTAGCAATCAAAGACAACCCTCTAGGAGTCAATGCTTGATGATAGTGTGTTGAGGTTCACATGGAATATTAGTGACTATAAGTAAACAAAACTATGAGGTGAAGTGATTAAGGATGAAAAAATATAAAAGGAAGAGGACCACAAAATATATTATTTTCACCCACTCTTTTAATTTCCTACATATCAACCACAAAACATAATGAAATTACCAAATAAATAAGCTACTCACCAGCCACCTGGGAGACTCTAGAATAAAGATGAGACCCAAGACCAAAATAGAATAGGGGATAAGTCCTGTAAAGACCATTTATTCCAGATATAAGTGGACCAATGTTGAGTTTCCTCACATGCAAAAATACAATTTTGATGTATTTATGTTACTACGAATACATATATTGTATTTTTTATTAGACTTCACTACTTATTGTGATGTTTTATTTGATGAAAACATGTCAAGTGTTATCTTAGTGGATTTGATTACCTATAATAGCAAGTTCATTCCATCTCACGAATATTCCAAGAAGGTATACTACTATTATACCAACAGTTATTGACAACTGTTAGAGGATTCAACAATGAAACTCATATTTATAGATGGGAGAGATTTCTTTTGAGCATAATAAAATTCAGTGATGATTCTTATAACTTTTAATTGATATAATTCTATCTATTTTAATCATGTTCTCACCTATCTACTAAATAAAGGATAAGGTGGATTAAATACTCTGACTTGATTTGTATTTGTGAGTGCTCCTCTCAAGTTCTTGGGAGTTATTTCATCTATGTAGACAAGAACCTATCTAGGTATTTAAAATTAAGAGAATTAAAAGAAATGCCAAAAAATAAACATAATCAACCCTTTTCAGACCTCAAAATTCTATATATGTTATAAAAATGAGTCATGGTTAGCTATATTATATAAATATTGATGTTGATTCACTCATATATTCAGAGGATAAACATAAACCATTTTAATCTTATATAGAAAGGAGACATACTATATAGGAAGTAAGGCTAACCCCATATCTAACAAAAAATATTCCAATATCTAGCAGTAATGCAACCTACACAAGATAAAAATATTGTTTTTACAAACTATTTATAAGTATCAAAGACAACCCAAATTGATCTTATGATCTACTCTTTCAAGACATCCATATTCTACCTATTAAAACTACTATAAAAACACTTCTTAATAATCTAAACAAAGTTCACATCATGGAAAAGGAGGGAGAAGTGATTGAAAGTACAAAAAAGGTGATACACTAATAACTAGAGAAGCCCTAGACTTGCTTATCAAGCACAAAACAACTTCAAGGATCTGATTTGCATTCACACAAACTCATGAAATACTCTCAAATATATTAGGAGGAGAAAATTGGATACTAATGATCCCACTACTCGAACATTCATTTAAAGGTAAAACTAAGTTTGTAGTAGTAACTAACTCAAAATTGATAAAAGCTATCCACTCATACCACTTGAAGAAAAAAAACAGGCCAATAGGTCCCAACCAAAAATAAAGTAACACCCAATTCACATATTGAAATCACCATGGCAATGGCTTACCTGCTTCTTCTACCTTCCTCCTACTGACTTCATCCATGGTATTAGAATTTGAAGAAAACCCACTCCTAATAACACTATCCCCAAAAAAATCATGTCTTCTAAGAGAAAATGGATACCTATGTGAAGAAAATAGAGCAAGGTCATCTGGTGTTGAGGCAGACATTGTGATATCTTTAGGGAAAATAAGAACCCAACTATAATATTTGTAACCTACAATGCAAGCTCAACAGGCCTAGTTTAGAAGGTGGGCATACAACTCACTACAAATATAGTTGGTGAGAAAATGATCAAGGGAATTTTTTTACCATGGGTACTTCGTCTTTGCCTTTATTTTCTCACCATTTTTGTACTGTAGATTTATTGCCAACAAGAAATTTAATAGCCAACAATTGAGTCATGTGGAGCCCTATTATTCAAAAGATCAATAAGGCTTCAAGTTTTGTATGAGAAATTTCCTTCAGTGTTCAGATCTGGTTTTGTCTGGTGTTGGTCTTTACTCCTTTGAGTGGTTAGGAGAAACCCTTCCCTGTGAAGGATAAAGGCAAGAATTTTTTTCACATTTTCAAATCTTCCAAAGTTTTTAAGTATTAATTTTAATTGTAATGACACTTTTAAATGGCAGGGAAGAGGGAAATTACCAATTCAAAGTGACTAATTATTTGTTCATTTATTTAGTCGTTTTTATTTGTGTGACTAATTATTTAGTTGTGTGTTTTACCCAACGATCAAATTAGTGATTTATTTAGTCATTTATAGTTGTGTTGCAAAAAATTAGTAGAATTTAGTCATTTTTAGTTGTCATGACTAAAATATTTAGTCACGTAGTCATTTATTTTCTAGATTCTACTAGTGATTAATGATTTTAGTTCTCATTAGACCACATATATTTGTATGTATCAACTCCAATGGTTTGGAAGTTGAATATTCTTTTGTCTTGAATCTGAACCTTATTTTCTTTCCTTCAAGGAATTCTGTACAAAATGCATTTGTAGGTTTTCCATTATTGGGCATATGCCTCACTACATTCTTCTTTCTGACCTTCACTAGATGATCAAAGTTAATATGACCCATCCTTTTGTGCCATAACCAACTTTCATAAGTTTTTTCCTAACCGACATCTTCCACTTTTCATCACATATAGATGGTATACATTACTACTTGTTCTACTTTCCTCAACAACAAGTCTACCTGATCTAGCGTTTCTTATCTCACATCCACTAGCATGAAATAACAAATTGTACCCTTTGTCACACATCTAGAAACACTAAGCAAGTTATTTTTTTATCCTTCTACATACAACACATCTTGAGCATTTATTTTACCATCAATGCATAGTGTACCTTATCCAGTTATCTTAGTAGTAATGTTATCACCAAACTTTACTGTACCACCATCCCATTTCTCCAAACTCATGAATTTTCTCTTATCTCCAATCATATGAATAAATTAGCTACTATCAATCACCCAAGGATTTCCTTTTCCTTTTGCATTTTTGTTTTTTGAACTATATTGATTCTTCATTCTTCATCTTAGACTTCTTCTCTCTCCAATACCTCTTTTTATTTTTGTACTTTTCCTTAGAACTCTATACAAATTCTTTCTTCTATGTAGGGGGTGCAATTTTTTTCTTATGTCTTGCATGGCCATGTTAAATATGTTTTTCTTAGGGGAAGTAAATATCCTTTTCTCCTGTCTAGGAGGCTATATAAAATTACTTCTACAAAACTTAGCAATTTTCCCATAGTTATTACACTTATAACACACATCATTTAGACAACTTACATAAGCTAAAGGATTCTTGCTTACAAAATTATGTCTATAATTCCTCAAGAGTCTAATCCTACAATCTATAGATTTATGCCCATACTTATTACATGAAAACAATAACCATGAAAGGAATAATTAAACCCGGTTTGACTTGCATGTTGACCTATGAATTTCCTCTTTGGATTGTGCACTTTGTTGAATCCATCATCAATTTTCTTGTGGTATTCGCTATTCTTATCCTTCATGGACCCTTCAGACTTCTTAGAATTGGTTGCATTCCTTTTAGAGACGTCATCTTTGGAATTCTTGTCTCCCTCATATCCTAAACGAACAAACATGTTGAAAAGGGATTTTTGAATACCAATCATTTCATCAAGTACTTCAAAACTGTTTCAAAGTTTGAGACTTCTATTTAACTACAGATTTACCTTCTTTAATTCCTTCCTTAGAGAGACAAATTTAGCCTCTAAATTTTGACATTATTCTAGTCTATTCTTCAAATCCAAACTAGTTACCTCTTATATTCTCTTTGATTCCTCTAACTACAGTATTTAGTCAACAATTGTTTTTTTAGATTCTTCAATCTTTAACTTATACTCCTTATTTTATTTTCTTTCATCTCTTAAGTCTTCTAAATCATAGAATAGTTCACCTTCCAAATCTACCTTAGCTTCTTATTCATCTTCAAAATCTTCACTTTATTTAATTTCTTTAGCCATAAATGCAGTCTCACCCACTTCACTTTCAGAAGAACAATCATATGAAGAGCTAACTTCTTTATCAATATAAATATTCTTCTTATTTTTACCATAGTTTCTCATTTTATATTTGGAAGTTTCTTGAATCCTAGAAATATCTCCCTTTTCATTTTCATTTAATGGAAATTTTGAGGTATAACGACCTATTTTTCCACAGTTAAAGCATTTGAGAGGAAGCTTACCTTTATATTTGCTAGTACCCTTCTTCAATCTTCTAAAAAAATTTACTCCTTCCTCACTTGAAATGATATCAAGTTTTGAATAATTTTCAATCTTCTTCATTTTGGAAGTATTGAATGCTACTTAAGTCTTTTTTGAGCCTGTATTTTCATTTCTCATTTCATATGTAGTTAATGACCCAAATAATTCATCCATAGAAAAGTTATCCAAATATTTAGCTTCTTCTATTGATGAGACCTTAGAATCAAATATTTGTTGCAAAGACCTCAACACCTTCTTTGCAACAACCTTATCTTTAATAGTCTCACCAAGACCTCTTATTGCATTCACTACCTTAGCAACTCTAGGCAAGTATGCTGCAATATTTTCTACATCTTTCATATTAGGAGTCTCAAAATTTCCTCTGTGAGTTTACAATTTTTCTTGTTTCACTTTAACATCTCCCTCAAGAATACTATTATATTTCTCCCATACATCTTTATCAAATTGGCAATACATATTTTTTACTAATTCAGCATTGGTTAAATCACATAATATAGAATTTTTATCTTTTTCATTATATTCACAAGATTTCTTACCATCTACATCTGTAGGAGGAGTTGTAGGTACTTTGTAACCACTTACAAGATATTTCCATACATCAAATCCAATAGAAGTTTAATAATTTTCCATTCTGATTTTCCAAAAAGCGTAGTTTGTTCCATCAAAAAATGGTGCTTTGTTTGAGGGTGATCCCACAATAGTGGGTTACACCTTTTGGCCAAAATTCACATTGAGCTAAACTTTTTTAACTAAATATTCACTTTTGAACACCTATAGCTACTAAACCATGAGGAATTTGAAGATGATGCAAATTAATCATTTGTGACATTTTGTCTATAGATTCTAAATATTCATTTTACAAAAAATGGAATCAAATTGTATTTCTTTTTCAATCTTCTTTGATAACTAGTTTTTAACAGTAAACACCATTTTTAAAGAGTGATGTTTACTATATAACACATAAAAACATTTTTATGAAGGATAAAATTCTATTATTTTTGAATTTAATTTATTTTTTATGATATCTAGCTCCTTCATTTGGTTTCATATTTTTTTATTGAATATTTTTTTCTTAATTAAATTTTGAAGTCAAACCAATTACAATTTAGACATAGGTTTACTATCTAACACATAACCTTTTTTGTATGTATCAAATTTTTTTTTTTCTTGAATCAAGGACATCAATACCAAGAGCATAGATATTTTAACAATTTTTTTTTGTAATCTACTATTTTCCACATGTGCGAAAAAGAGAGCTTGATTTTCGGTGAAAAACCTACATTCACAAGAAATAAAAAATAAATATAATAATAAAAATAAATATATTTAAAATTATACTCTTTGGGAAGATTATAATAAGGACTACATATTTATAAAACATAAATTTTAAATGAAGTCACTTGATCCCCCAAGAGGTAAATCAAAATTGGTTTTTTATCATCATTTTGATAGGTGTAGAGTAGACTCCATCATAGGTATGGTTTAAAACTAGCGGGGTTCTATCCAAGGTGATTTGATCCAAGTGGGTTTGATCAAACGCTCTTCAATTAAAATATTTTAAATGGAAACTTCAAGGCTTAAATCATTATAGCCACCACTTGTAGCAGATTTGGCTAGGGCATGGGGTTTCCATCCCTCAAGGTCATAGGTTTGACTCTGCTTCATAGTGGGAAAGGCAAGGGTCAGTAATATTTACTTGTTCTTGCTCCGCCGACCCAAGGGTATAGGAATGGGCTTTACCCCTAACCTCCTTGAGGTTAGATAATTTTCAAAATCCACCACTTGTAATGGATTTGGCTAGGGATTGGGGTTTGCAACCCTTGAGGTCACATGTTCAACTCTACTTTGTAGTGGGAAAGGAAAGGGTCAATAATATTTACTTGTTCCTACTCCACTGACTTGGGGTATAGGAATGGGCTTTACCCCTAACCTACTTGAGGTTAGATAAATTTTAAAAGCTACCACTTGTAGCGGATTTGGCTAGGGCTTCGGGTTTGCATGCCTCGAGGTCAGAGGTTCAACTTCGCTTCATAGTGGGAAAGGCAAGGGTCAGTAATATTTACTTGTTCCTGCTTTGCTGACCCGAGGTATAGGAATGAACTTTACCCCTAATTGCCTTGAGGTTAGACTAAAAAAATCCACCACTTGTAGCAGACTTGGCTATGGCTTAGGATTTGCATCCCTCAAGGTCACAAGTTCAACTACGCTTTGTAGTGGGAAAGGAAAGGGTCAGTAATATTTACTTGTTCTTGCTCCACTGACCTAGGGTATAGGAATGGGATTTACCCCTAACCTCCTTGAGTTTAGATAATTTTAAAATCCACCACTTGTAGTAGATTTGGCTGGGGATTGGGGTTTTCATCCCTCAAGGTCATAGGTTCAACTCTGCTTCATAGTGGGAAAGGAAAGGGTCAATAATATTTACTTGTTTCTTCTTTTCTGACCCAAGGTATACGAATGGGCTTTACCCCTAACCTCCTTGATGTTGGATAATATTTAGAAATAGAGGAAGGAGGAAATGGGGAACCACACAAATCAGAGCATTACTTTTGTTGATAATGCTAATTTTTCAAAAAATTCCTACCGTTCTATATTGAATTCGGGTTTTCATAGAGTAGATCGAGTTGGTCAGGGTGCTTCTTTAGTTCTTTTTTTTTCAGCATCCCATAGATTTGCTTCTATTCTATTGGGTAGATCTTTTTCTTTAGTGAAACTGGGTTTATTTGAATAATCAAAGGATTCTATGAGTTTTCTTGGTCCCATCAATGGCTTTCATCAAGGTATTAAGCATCCCATTGGGAATCCTCACCCTAGGAGAACACTTAATCGAGAAAAGAAGCTTCATTTTGACATTTGTGGTTCAGATGTTGAATTTGTTGAAGATTATCACTCTTGGGCGGATGTTTTCTCTGAGTGACATATTTGAGTGTCCTTTCCCAATAGTATTCTGATAAAATCTAGAGTTCCCTTCAATTCAAACTCAGAAAGGAATCATCTTTTCATAGAGGGTTATAATGGGTCTAAGTCTTTTTCTGAAAAGTTTAGTTCCATGGTTGATATGCCTACATCATACCCATTAACATATCTCGAAAGCATGATGATTTTTATCGAGTTCTTCATCTACAACTGAAGAGTGTGTAACAAAATAAGGTAAAGCCTTTTCCTTCATCTGATCCTATTAAATGTTTATCTACTGCTTCTCTTTAAAATAATTCTCCTTCCATGAAAAATGTGCACTAAAAAGAAGGCAAGAAAAAAGTAGATAAGAAATGGATTCACAAAGAATTCCCTCTTCAAAATTTTGTGAAATAATCTGGGTATGAGGGCTTAATTCAAATCTCTCTACCTAAAAAAGTGCTAAGTGCACAAATAAAGGATCTTAAAGATCATGCATTAATATGAAAGTTTTGGAATTTCTTACCTTTTGTTCAAATTTTAAAAGATATACTTTTCTCTGAATGGGTTGGGGCTAGCCAGATATTATATATAGATCAGGGTAATGGTTTTTGCATTGTCTTTCTCTCCACCAAACTACAATGAGATTTAATTTTAAAATTTAAATCATGGTTTTTAAAGGGCTCTGGGTTGCTGACTAAGGCATGGACCCTAAATTTTTATCCTTTTTCTACAATCATGTAATTTTTTCCTTTTTGGGTTCAACTGCCCATGCTTCTGCTTGAGTATAGGGAACCAAAAATTGTGGAAACTATTGCTAATAATTTGGAGGTTTTTGTATGCCATGACATGGATTTTTTCAAAAATCTAGATAAACCGATTAGGGTTTGTGTATTGTTTAATAATTTAAAGGAATTTCCCTCATCAATTAGGTTACATAAAATTATGGATCATGGATGAAGATAATTCCAATTGAGAATCCAAATTTTTTTTGTACTTGTTGCCACTTATTGGGCCATTCTTTCCATCATTGTGTACAAACATAGAGCACTAATTATCTAGGGGATTCACCTCTTAATGAGTGTCAACCAAAAGTAGATACAAATGTGATGGAATCAACTGTGAAAGAAAGTGCTTCTGGTTTAGGTGATTTAAATGTTGTTAAGATTCAAATAGAAAACAATATAAGTTTGGTGGACAATGGGTTGATGGTGAATTCTTATTATTCCTCTTTTCAAGTAGTCCTCAATGAGGAATCAGATTTAGGGTTATCCACTGAAATGGTGAGGAAGGGTAAATTTGTAGTGATGAATGCTTGTCATTCAGAAAAGGGTTTCTTGTCAAGCATATCTAATGTCATTGCCCCTATTTTTTTTTTTTTATCTTAAGAAATTTCACCCTGTTGAATATGGAATTCAACATTTTAGTGTAACATGGGAATAACTCTCAAAGTGTGAGCTTTGATAAGTAGAGTTCAACCTCTGGAGAAGGTCGTATTCCTCTTAGTACCAACCTAAAACTAATCTACCAAACTTGTTTAGGAAAAGGGGAGAAAAATAATATTAACCTCTAATGTTTTAAAAGGTGAAACACCAAATATTTTGTGACAAATAATATTGCATAAAATACACAACGAGCTCAATAAATCAACTTATTGAGAGACAACCCACACCTTTTAAATGTTCATCTATAAATATTTCGTAAGAAGGTTTTGGTGTTTGCAGAATCAAAATAAAAACTGAATACTTTCACAACTAATCACTGATAAACATCATGACAACTTATAACCTACACAAACTATTCATTTCTCTATTTAGAGGGGTTAGAAATGAGACATATATTCAAGGATTAGAGTTTAAATCACAAAAACATACATCAACCATCCAACTACAAATAAGAAATAGTGTTGAGAAGGTCAAAATCAGTGCATCTTATTGAAGTTCAAAGGTAAAATACTGTAGTACATGCCTGCAAATGAGTTACAAAACTCTGTATTTCCTCCAAGGACTCCAAATTGAGTCACTAAATAGAAAATTCTAAGTCAGAACAAACTCTAAAGGAGTTACAAGTGTGTATATGTAAACATATCCAAACACACCTCTAAGAAAATAGCTCCTAGAAACATCTTGGCTCAGATGCACCAGTAAATCCTAAAATCTAATATGTATATCCTCTCCAAAAAGGCTTCAAATGGTTGAAAAATTCAACTCTGACTAAGTCCACCATAATGGGTCATGAAACCAACCTTAAAATGCTCACAAAGGCAATAAAAACTCCCTAAATACCCTCCTAATGTTTGCAAATTGCCTCTAACTTCTCCTATATGCTTGCAAGAGCATAAATTCTATCATATCTACTTCATGGCTTAGAAACCAATGTAGCAAAAGAGAATGATACATTGATTTTTCATTTAATAATAACATTTAAGCTATTGATTTATAATGCATCACTTATATAAATGTTTACATTATGGCATGATGCAAAAAAAATTGGCTAACATATGCTTTAATACCTCCCTAGTAACTAGTCATAGACACACAATGAGGCATTAGTTTTCTTTGAAAAAGTTTTAAATAAAAGGTAAAATATCTTTCATTTGTCAGCATACTTAGGGTTATGAAAACCCTAAAGAACAAAACATGTTCAAAACTTATGGAATGTGTTTCATTCCTTCTCTCTTCACCCAACACTCTTGCACCGCCATGATCAAGGTTTAACTTGGAGAGTTTTTTGTGGAAGTTGCATTTGCATGTAAAGATTTCCTCTACCTCATTCATGCTAGGATAATGCAGGTAATACATCTTTACCTGTGTGATGAACACTCTGGAGCTTTGAATTTTCCTTTTTTTTCTCCTCTGTGGTTAGAAAACTAACTTCAAATCCTATGAGCAACAATAAATGAATTTATCTTGCAATCTCCCTCATGCATTTATCCTGGCATTTATTCCATGAATGTGTGTTTTTTAAATGCACATTTCAAGAATTTCCAAGAATGGTCACGGCCTCCACATTTTCATTTTTCCTTTTTGAGAAATATGAGTATTTTTGTTTGACACCATGTAGTAGTGATCAGAGATGTCATAATCACCTTACTGTGAAAAGATTGTGTGGAGTATAATATGAATGAAAAGACATCTGAAACAAGAGCTATCTTAGTCGACCACTCTACAAGAACATGTTGCCCTGTGAATATAAAAAGAGTTTCAAAATGACTCAATTCCATTTCACAGTACGTGCATGACTGAAAGGCTTTATGTATTTTTTTTCCTCCTTCATGAAACATGGCCATGGATCGACCTTAATTCACAATTCTCCCTCCATTGTTTGAGCTCAAAACCCTTTCTCATTCCTAGAATTCTCTATCCTCAACTCACCAACATTATCACTTAGAATTTTTTTAACTCACTAGTGGATCTGATCATGCTCTTGAAGACACACATGCAACTATATTTTACTAGACTATTGTCTTGACTAACTTAAGCCTTGAATTTATAGTATTTTGGGAACTAAATGTTTTGTCCTCCAATTCCCTTCAAGATATGACTATGCTCTTAGAAAACAAAATTACCCGAGTTCCTGCTCATTGAGGGATCCACCATAAAACACATAGCTTCACAAATTGATTTTCTATTGTTTTCATGGTGATCATAATCTAAATTCAATAGATAAGGAGCATTATTAAAACTACTGAAACTTGAATCAATGCATTCATACCATCGACTTTTCATTGTACTTTATCATTGATTATGCTCCTGTAATATTTCTCCATATAAATGTACAGTTCCTTATATGATGCTCAATGGTATATATTAGAGACCATGACTACATAGGTTAAAATAGTGATGATTGTAAATTTTTATTGGGAAATTCCATCATAGTCTTCATATGTGGCTTCATATAATTGTGTTGATAGGGAGGTTGGATGAATCACTCACTAATTCATGCTCTAATTCTTTCTTGGAAGATCTCTAGGGTGTATTTCTCCACCACTTGCAACCTATAGGATCTCTTCCTTCTTAGGATCCCCTGGTTCTCCTTATCAACCCAGCTATGAACAAAGTTCCTTCTCCCAAGTCAAAACTTGGTGCAATCTTGTAGAACTAGCCATTAGCCCTTAAACTAACTTAAAGGCTACTAACCTCCAATTTCTTCAAATGGTTTTACAGAGGTCTGGAGGTGCTTCCAAAAGCTTCAATCCATCCTACTTGGGGCTTTAGGGATCCACCTAGCTCCATCTGTAGGTCGCTTTCACCAAACCCCTTTATTAGGCCTAGAAGGCTACTAGCCCTATTAGGTCTCCTTCTCCGAGAAATCAGGGGTTTTCCCAAAGTCCCTCCAAATAAAAACCCAATATTTTCTTTGGATTCCTAGTTCATGTGCCCACCCCTCAAGGATTTTTGGGGTCTTGGGCCACAACTAGCCGTACAAATGCCCTAACTGAAAAATGAGCAAAATTAAGGCTTTTTAGGCCCTTCCTGGCTCCTCTACACCTTCCTAAGTTTTCCCCTCACAAATGGATTGGTATATTCTCTTCCTCTTTACCATATCTTGGTAAGACTCATATCTTCCTTCTCCAAAAGTAAATTTTTCTCTAAGTTAACACCTCGAGAATTAAATGCTCTACACTATGGTCTTTCCTAACCGGGCTCTTCTCTGGCTTGCCTAGGATAAGAATCCATCAAAATATCCTACCTATTCAAAGGCCCCAATTTCCACTATATGTACAACCTTGGAGTCTTGTCACTAATCCCAAAGGTTTGTACAATTTGTACGGTGGGACAATGAACTAACACTCCATTCTTTACAAATTGTCTGGTTTAGACTAGCAACAGTGTAGAACACAAACTATTTACAAAAAGTTCTTAAAGCTAAAATAACAATATATCTAATGCCACATAAAATTTAAAGTACAACTACCCTACATCATGCACAAGTTACAATGCCAAAACTAATCCATTAAAGCATCACTGTAATACAAAAACCATAAATTTCACACACAATCTCATATGCTTTCCTTGAATTCAAAAACTTAAATATTATAATATGCTTCCAACATTACTCCAATGCTGAGGCATCCCATAAATAGGGTCAACTATCATTTATCCTCTCCCTTGGGCTCTTCTTGGTCGTTTTTAGCTCCAATTGAGCAACATTTCAAATGTTGCATAGTTGCAATACAACTTCCTAGCCCTATTTGCACCTTGCAAAAGTCCTAAACCTCTTATTGATCTAAAACCCTATTACACCTACTCTATGGTCAACATGACCCTCATCTAATCACAACAAAAAAGCTAGTAAGGCACACTAAACTAACATAGATTTCTTAGTTTTCCTAGACAACGTATGGGTGCTCCTGTACCATTCTCCTCCCTTTGCACAAACACATGAATGTGGGGAGATATCAGAGACAACTCAATGCCATACTTCTTGAAAAGAGCTTCTTCCACCCATGTAGCCTCAAACTCTGGTTTGTCTTTCCACTGTATGAGGTGTTCCTTGTACACCTTATGCTGAGTAGACTTCTTCACTTTGGATTCCAAGATCCTATCTACTTGTAGCTTGTCCTTAGGAGGTAAGACTACAATACTCACATCCTGCAATACATCCATACTATTCAGATTCATATCAGTCACTGGTCCTTTATACTTGATCAATTCAACTACATTAAACACTAGTGAAATACTTAATAATGCCAGAAGTTCCACCTTGTAAGCATTATTTCCATACTAAGCTAATACTTTACATGGTCCCACTCTCTTCATCTCTAACTTTGTTCGTACTCCTTTCTATAACCTAGATTTGTTGAGATGGGCCATGACATAGTCACCTACTGTAAATTGGATATCTTTCCTAGACATATCCACCTTAGTTTTCAACTTATGAGTGGCCTCTGTGATTGTTTTCTTCACTTGCTCCTGAATCTCCTTCATGGTCTCAGAGAAATCCTTTGCATGGCTAGTTCTATGCTCCATAGCTCCTAGATCTCTGAGCTCACACACACCTCTTGGGTGCATACCATATACTATCTCAAAAGGACTCCTACCTATGGTCCTATTCACACTGTCATTGTATGCATATTCAACTTGTGATATGACCAAGTCCCATGTCTAACCATACTCCTTGGTTAGGAATCTTAGAAGGCTACCTAACACTCTATTGATCACCTTAGTTTTTCCATTGATCTAAGGATGGTAAGTTGAACCAAAAGATAAGTTAGTACCTAGTCTGCTCCATATATTTTTCCAAAAATGACTCATAAAATTCACATCTCTGTCTAATACTATGCTCAATGGTAATCCATGGATCCTCACAATCTCTTTGAAAAAGAGATGAGAAATATAACTATCATCATGAGTGGTCTTGAAAGGAACAAAATGACTCATTTTACTGAACCTATCTACCACCACATAAACACTATCAAACCCTATCTTAGTTTTAGGGATTCCTACAACAAAATCCATACTAATGCATTCCCATGGTTTATTGGGAATAGGTAGAGGTTGATACAAACCTAAATTGCTAGCTCCCCCCTTGGATTTCATACAAACTACACACTCCTCCACATATCTTCTGACATCCCTTGGCAACTTGGGCCAATAATAGAACATCTATACCAACTCCATTATCTTGTTGATACCAAAATGGCCACTGAGACTACCATTGTGCTTCTCTTGAATGAGATTCTCTCTCATTGAACCTTTGGGAACACACAATTGATTCCCCTTGAATAAAATTCCACTCTACAATGTATACTCTGAGAATTGACTGTGAAAATGATTATCAAAATGAGAACATACCTTATATGCTTCAGAGAAGTCTTCATCTTCTCCATAGAGATCCTTGAAACTCTCTATTCCAATGCTTTTGAATTGAATCTCTTGCACTGTCACCAAACTCCTACTTAGTGCATCTGCCACCTTGTTCAACTATCCCTTCTTGTATTTGATAGTAAAGGTGAAGTCTTGGAGGTACTCCATCCATTTCAAGTGCCTATTACTTATATTTTCTTGTGTGTTGATGTAGCTAAGTTCCTGGTTATCCGTAAAGACTACAAAATCCTTAGGTAGGAGATAATGTCTCCACTTTCTAAGAGACTGCACTAGATCATATATCTCTAATTCATAAGTAGATTACTTATTTTTAGCCTCATTGAGCTTTTCACTAAAGAAAGCTATAGGCCTTCCTTCTTGGCTTAGTACTCCTACTGCAATTCCACTGGCATCACATTCCACTATGAATAGCTTATCAAAGCTAGGTAACAAAAGGATGGGTTGATTTTCTACTTCTTGATTCAACTTCTCAAAACCCTTTTCTGCTTCAAGAGTCCATTTAAATTTACTCTTTAGACCACCCTTGATAGTATCAAGCACTGGTGCACAAATGCCACTGAAGTTTCTTATAAAATTTCTGTAAAACTAAGATAACCCATGTAAACTCCTTACCTCTATCCTAGTGGTTGGTGTATGCCAATTTAGAATAGCTTCCACCTTGTTTGGGTCCATTTTCAATGACCCTTGGGATACTACAAACCCCAAATACACAAGCTATTGCTTGAAGAACTCACACTTTTCTAGATTGATGGATAACCTCTCCTCCTGCAACCTTTTAATTACCATCTCCACATGCTTCAAATGTTCCTTTGTTGTCTTACTAAAGATGAGTATATCATCTAGATACACTACCATAAATATTCCTTTGAAATCCTTAAGCACTTCATTCCCGAGCCTCATGAATGTGCTAGGGGAATTTGAGAGGCCAAATGGCATAACTCTCCACTCATACAACCCATCAGTTGTCTTAAAATTCATCTACCATTCATCCCCATCTTTGATTCTAATCTGGTGGTACCCACTTTTGAGGTCCAACTTAGTGAAGTAATTTTCCCCTCCAAGACAGTCCATCAAATCCTCTATCCTAGGAATAGGAAATCTATATCTGATTGTAATCCTATTGATAGCCCTAGAGTCAGTGCAAAGCCTCCACTTACCACCTTTCTTGGTTTCTAATACCACTGGTACTACACATGGACTAATTCTCTTCTTGATTAGTCCTTGGTCTAATAACTCCTACGCTTGCCTAGACACTGCTAGGTTTTGATCTAGCGTGAGTTTATAGGTTTCTTTGTCCGGCAATAAATCCCCTGGTATGAAATCAATCTGATGACTAATAGCTCTCTTTGGAGGTAATGTTGCTAGTGTCCCATCACTAACTATGTCCTTGAACTACTCAAGTAACTTTTGGACTTCTTCTGGTATAGGTGTCTTCTTAGTCTTTTCTTCTTCCTTGGGTTGCACCATAATAACATATCCTTCACCTCCTTGTTGAAGAGTTTTGATAAAATCCTTGCCACTGCTTAACAAGACACTAGAGGTCTTTGACTATACTTCTTCTTCATCCAATAGTGACTGTATCTTAAATGTTTTAACATCCTTCTTAAATGAGATGGTGTTCTCCTTTCCATCATAGAGGGCTCCTCTGTCATATTGTCATGGCTTTCCCAATAGAAGATGGCATGCACCCATAGGAAAAACATCACAAACCAATTTTTCTTTGTATCCTCCAATGGAGAATTCCACTGATGTCTGCTCATTCACAAGGACACTCTGCCCTTTATTCAGCCATGTCACCTTGTAAGGATTAGTATGGGGTATCCTCTCCAATTTTAGCTTCTTTACTGCTTCCTCTGAGATGATGTTATCAGTGGACCCTAAATCCACTATAACTTTGCACACCTTCCCAAGTATTTTGCATCTCACTCTGAATAAGGCTCTCCTTTTCTTTGGCTCCTCCTTAACTAGTTGCCTGATTAGAACCCTTCTAAACATCAAGTTCTCCCCTATTTCTAACTCAATATGCCTAACCTCTGGTGACTTGAAACTCATAGTGTCTTCTTGAGCACATTCTATTCTCTTTTCTTTATTAGAAAAAGATTCTTTCTTTGGGAACCTATAAGAAGGATGTCCCACTTGACCACAATTATAACATTTCATGCTAGCAAAGTAAGAGTTACTTCTAGCCACACCTCTTCCTCTATTAGAACCTCCTTGAGATCCTATACCTATTCGATAACCTCCTCTAGAATTTGTTTCACTTCCATGCTCTGTGAGTTTAGACTCTCCTTGACTTCTTTGCTTAGTCTCTCTACCTTGGAATCCACCTCTATGTCCTCTTTGATCTCTGCCTTTTCCTCTACTCTTGGAAGGTTGATCTTGTTTCCTTTTACTTTTCTCTTCAATATTTATAGCCAATTGATAACATTGGTGTGCTATTTTGGGACTTAGAAGAGTCATCTCCTCTTGTATTTTCCACTTCAAACCATTAAGGTATCTAGCCACCTTAAGGATTTCATCCTCAGATACATTAGAGCTCATGCAAATTTTTTGAAACTCCTATGTATAGGAATTTACATCTTGGTCTCTTTGTCTCAAGCTCTATCTTTTCTTATGCAATTGAATTTCATAGTCATCTGGCATGTATGCCTCTCTCACTTTCACAAACATTCCCTTCCAAGTGGAAATAGGTTTCTTGCCTTCCTTTTCTCTCTTTGTCTGGATGAATTTCCACCATGTCAAAGTAGAACCTCTCAATCTTGATTTTTCCACTTTTACCTTTTGTGCTTCAGTGACTCCATCACACTCAAAATGGTTTTCCATTCCCTCTATCCAGTCCATGACCATATTTGCTTCCAATTTTCCACTAAATAGTGGTATGCCTTCAAGTGATTTTCCACTCATAGCCTTCAATGACCTGAAGAAAGGCTCTTCTTGCAAAACAGGGTCAGGTTCAGGGTTCTTTTCTTCCTCTGCAACCTCTTCACTCTTGGCTACTCTTCCTTCCAATTTATCACTGACCTCATCAGTATTGGTCTATACGGTACTCATTGCTTGCTCAAGATGGGATATTCTTTCCCTCAATAGCCTATTTTATTCCTCTTGGTCTTCGACCTTCTTGGCCTATTCTATATTTGTCACCATGATTGTAGAACCACTAGACTCAATCTCTAACATACAATAATCAATCCCAAATCTTTTTAGGGCTCTGATACCAATCTGATAAGGAGGTTGGATGAATCACTCACTAATTCATGCTCTAAGTCTTTCTTGGAAGATTTCCAGGGTGTATTTCTCCACCCCTTGCAACCTATAGGATCTCTTCCTTCTTTGGATCCCCTAGTTCTCCTTGCCAACCCAGCTATCAACAAAGTTCCTTCTCCCAACTCAAAACTTGGTGCAATCTTGTAGCACTAGCCATTAGCCCTTAAACTACGTTAAAGGCTACTAAACTCCAATTTCTTGAAATGGCTTTATAGAGGTTTGGAGGTGCTTCCAAAAGATTCAATCCATTCTACTAGGGGCATTAGGGATACACCCCTTTATTAGGCCTAGAAGGCTACTAGCCCTATTAGGTCTCCTTCTCCGAGAAATCAGGGTTTTTCCCAAAGTCCCTCAAAATAAAACCCCAATATTTTCTTGAGATTCCTAGTTCATATGCCCACCCCTCAAGTATTTTTGGGGTCTTGGGCCACAACTAGCCGTACAAATTCCCTAACTAAAAATGAACAAAATTAAGGCTTTTTAGGCCCTTCCTGGCTCCTTTGCACCTTCCTAAGTTTTCCCCTCACAAATGGATTGGTAGAGTCTCTTCATCTTTACCATATCTTGGTAAGACGCATATCTTCCTTCTCCAAAAGGAAATTTGTCTCTAAGTTAACACCTCTACAAATTAAATGCTCTTTACTATGGTCTTTCCTAACTAGGCTCTTCTCTATCCCGCCTAGGATAAGACTCCATCAAAAGATCCTATCTGTTCAAAAGCCCCAACTTCCACTATATGTACACCCATGGAGTCTATTCACTAATCCCAAAGGTCCATACAATTTGTACGGTGGGACAATGAACTAACAATCCATTCTTTACAAACTATCTGGTTCATACCAGCAACAGTGTAAAGCACAAACTATTTACAAAATGTGCTTAATGCTAAACTAACAAGCTATATAATGCCACACATAATTAAAATAAAAACTACCCTTCATCATGCACAAGTTATAGTGCCAAAACTAATCCATTAAAGCATCAGTGCAATACAAAAACCAGAAATTTCACACACAATCTCATATGCTTTCCTTGAATTCAAAAACTTAAATAGTATAATATGCTTCCAACCTTACTCCAATGCCGATGCATCCCATAAATAGGGTCACCAATCAATTATTCTCTCCCTTGGGATCTTCATGGTCATTTGTAGCCCCAATTGAGAAACATTTAAAATGTTGCATAGTTGCAATACAACTTCCTAGCCCTATTTGCACCTTGCAAAAGTCCTAAGCCTCCTATTGATCTAAAACCATATTACACCTACTTTGTGGTAAACATGACCTTCATCTAATCACAAAAAAAATGCCACTAAGGCACACTAAACTAACATATATTTCTTAGTTTTCCTAGACAACCTATGGGTGTTCCTGCACCATGTGCATTCATATACCTCAACACCCTTCAATTACTAGTCCTCTAATTTTGCAATTTGAAGCATGCCTGTAAATGTCCTCCTATTTTCTCATGAAATTTGGGGGTTTTGAGTGCACACTAGTCCATGAATATTGTCTCTATAATTTTGATTATTATTGTACCTAAAAAAGTTATAATGACTGTTGTCATGCTATCTAGATGACTTTCATTCACTATTCTTCACATCTGCTCCAGTGTGGTATACATTCTTATTGAGATTTGATTGATAGTAAGCACTTGCAAAACCATTCCTAATACTTGAAAAATGATTGTGTCACCCTTATATTGCATGAATAATGTGGTTGTGAATGAACACCAAAGATGATAAATAATTATTCCATAAGCTCCTATAAATTTACCACAAATAGCTCATTGTTCCTTATTTGATATTCAATATAAATGTTTTGCATTTCACTAATTCCATGTTGTCTTCATAGTGACGATTGTGTTTATTGAATTTTCATGGTCATATAATAGAGATCTAGCACCTCACTTGATCTTAACTCTGTCATGCATAAGACTGTATTCCCCAAGGTCATTGTAGAAACTACATATATCACTATTAATAGCATGAAAGTGTGACTACCCATGAATGATTAGTTACTGTGGAGTTTTGTAAAAACTACTTCATGGCCTATAGTGAATCAATTGAACAAATATCTAAGATGAATAACATTCTTATCCCTCTTTAAAAAAAACCTAAGAGGGCAGCATGCTGGGCTCAACCCTTGTGGGAGCCACATTTTACACCACATGCTTTGATTTAATTACATATAATAGAAATACAAATGCACTTGTATTTTCACATGATGAAACATGTTAGTGAAATAAATTCATATCCTGTATGTTTTTTATGACTTCAATAGTTTTCTAGGGCATCTAGGATTTTCATTCTTTTTTAATGTAGATTGAGTTCAGTTTATATAAGCATAGGTATTTTTTCACATAAATTTGGAAAATTTTCACTGCTTAGAGCATAGCTCTAACATCATTGTTTTTTCTGGATGCAGGACAAGGAGCGATATAGAGCTAGGAAGGACACAAGGAGCTCAGGGAAGCAACAAGACAAGACAATGCAACCAAAAAAAGTCATTCTCAGGCAATGATTGGTTTCCTTCTTTATATGCACATTTATTTTACTTATTCATGTATATTATTTTCTTTATTTGTATTGAATAAGTTAAGTCAATCTCACATCTTGTGTGAGATAATGTACATTTTTACATTCAATAAAGGTTACCTTTTAGAAATATTTGTGTAAATATTTTCTCTATTGCATGCACTTGTATAAATGCAATGATCTAGTACAATAATCTTGTAATATTTTTCTGATTTCTTTGTTTATAAAATTTAATGTAATGTAGGAAATTTAATAAAATGTACCTCATTTTCCTCAATTTAAAATCAACAAAATCCACCCGATTGAGCTATAATTAAAAATATGGTAACAAATGGTACAAAATTTAAGGATTTGTAGTTGTAATTTTCATCAAGAGGTTGTTATTGTGTCTTTCAATAATAGTAGGCCTTCAAAAAATTATAGGGTTTTCAAATTTTTAGTTAATTTTCCCAAGGATTGGCAAACTAAATTAGAATTTTCACCCATGGAAAGATCCTTGTGTTTGTATACACAAAGCCTTTCTATAGATAATGAGCATCAATTAGATGGAATAATCTAAAACTTGATGTGGGATAAATAGTTTTTAGCCAACTCCGTTAGTCAGGGAGAAATATCAGAGTTACACTCTCCATTCTTGTTGTCTCATAACAAATATGATTTTGGTTTTGACCCACAGTTCCTCAGGTGGATGGGTTGGGTCCACATGACATTCATGAGCTAGGTGAACATATTAATTTCAAAATTTGGGATGACCATATTGTGAATATGGTAGGATAAATTATATTTGATGAAATTGTAGAGAAAGTAGACAAGGAAGAAGGAGAGTTAATGGAAGTAAAATGTGATAGTACTTTGCAAAATTCTCTAATTTTTTTTGCAGATGATAGACATGAAAAAAATGTGTAGACATTAATGAGTGATGAATTAGAGGTTAAGAACTTCAGTGATGAGTATGGTGCTTATTTTGATTTTTCAAAAAAACTATCTGTCAGTCAAACTCCTATTATTTCTCTTGTACTTAAATTGCTTTGTAAGTGAGGTAGGAAGTCAAATGCAACAAAGATGCAAGAGGAAATTTCTTCTAGGGTTCAGTTGACCTTACATGGAAACATCAATAAAATATTGAGGAGAGAAGGAGGCTCTCCTCGATCAATATGAAGATCATCTCATGGAATGTTTGGGGTATAAATTCCCCTAAATAAAAGAGCCCAGATCAAACAACAAATAAATTTTTCAGGGGCCGATATTGTTTTATTACGAGTGACTAAGTTATCTGAGGAAAGTTTTGAAAATATAATTGTCAAGTGGATTTTTTGGAAGTAATGTCAAGTTGTTGCTCAAGGAGCATCTGGGAGATTGTTAACTTTATGGAATGCTAGAATTGTACATATGGAATCCATTACTAATACCCCACACTAGAAACTGTTGTGTGTTGCCCATTTTGATTTAACTTTCTTGTTGGTCAGTGTGTATGCACCAAATTCAACAACAGGTAAATAAAATCTTTGAAAGTAGCTTGAGTTAATATTTCAACAATTATGGGCAGAAAAAGTTATACTTGTAGGAGACTTTAATGCAATATTGTCTCTTCATGAAAATATAGGAGGAAGTAGGCCTCCTCACAAGATAGTGGAAGATTTTAATAAGTTTGTTTGAATAAAAATGCACTTGTGGATGTGGAAGCTAAGAAAGGCATGTATACATGGAAAAATAAGAGATGAGACTTCTTGCAAATTGTTTTATGTTTATATAGATTTTTAATGTCATCAAATTGGGTTGTAGGCAAGTATGTGAAAATTCCAAAAATATTACCATGGTTGGGGTCTGATCATTTCCCTAGTTCATTAAGTATTGATGTCACTAATTCACCTCAAAATTGGACAACTTCGTTTAAGTTTGAATCAATGTGGTTCAGACATAATGAATTCTTTCCTTTATTAAAAACATGGTGGATTCGGGCACCATATGAGATAGCCTCTATCATGTTTAGATTTTGTAAGAAAATGTAGTTTTTGAAAGGAAAAATAAAAAAATGGAGTATACATGTGTTTAAAAATATATTCCATCAAAATGATTTAGTTTCAAAATAGTTGGAATATGTGAATGAGCAAATTATAAGCCAGGGGTTAACTCCATAGTATTTCGAGCTTCAAAGAATTTTACAAGAAGAATGGGAAGAATTAGTGTTGCATGAGGAGCTATACTAGCATCAAAAATCTCATGAATTGTGGCTTAAAGAAGGTGATAAGAATACAAAATTATTTCATATGTCAACTTAGGTTAAGAAAGCTAAGAATGCAGTGTTTCACATCTAGGAAATTTATTTGAGAAAATGGTTAAATAATGAAGTCGACATACAAAATTAAGGGATTAATTTTTTTTCCAATCTACTATCTACACCAGTACAACAATCAGACTAGATTGGGGTAGAAAGAGATGGCATGCTACAAGAAATCCCAACATTAGTCATTGAGTAAGATAATGTACAACTCAATAAGATCTTCTCTTTGGATGAAGCGAAAGCAATTATTTTCTCACTAAAGTTAGATAAAGCCCCAGGAAATGATGGATTTATAGCATTATTTTTTTGAAAATGTTGGGACTTCATAGGAAATGATCTTCTCAAGGTGTTGGAGGAGTATCAAACCTCTTGTTCTATGCTTAAACCGTTTAACATAACACACATTGCATTAATTCCAAAGGTTAAGGATCCCAAGTCTTTTTTAGAATTTTGTCCTATTTCTCTTTGTAACACACTTTACAAGATTTTTATCAAAGCAATCTATCTTTGTTTGCTACCCATCATTCCTAAATTAATTTCTAAAGAGCAAGGTTGTTTTGTTCTAGGTAGGGAGACAATGGAGGTTGCTTTGGTGGCACATGAAGATTTAAACTCTATTTCTTTCCAAAAAATACCTTCATTTATCATTAAGCTTAACATGATGAATGCTTATGATAAAGCAGATTGAAACTTTTTGATGGAGGTATTAAAGAAATTTGGCTTTACCAATAAATGGTGCAAATGGGTCCTATCTTGCTTAAAGGGTGCAAAATTTTTAGTACTAATTAACAACACATCATATAGTTTTTTTAGTTCCACTCAAGGAGTGAGACAAGGTGATCCATTATCACCTTTTTTATTCATTATGTTAGTTGAAGCCTTTAGTAGGATAGTCAAAAAATCTCATTCTTAGGGGTTGTGGAAAGGTATTGCAATACCGTCTACTAAATTGTCAGTAACACATTCTTTGTTTGTGGATGACACATTATTATTTGGGGCAGATCAGATTCAAGAGGCCAAATATATCAAGTTTGTTTTACATAAATATTCACATGCATCAAGTCAGCAAATAAATGAAAAAAATCAAAGCTATACACTTTTCATATCAAATTAGGTCTACAAAATAAAATTGTTGATCTCCTTGGGTTTCAAACAACTAAATTACCTTGTAAGTATCTTGGGATTCCTTTCTTACTAGGTCAAATAAAATTTATTATTGGGATAAGATCATCCAAATTAATCAAATGACGATAGCATCATGGAAGGGTAGGTTGTTGTCATTGTCAGGGCATGTATTATTGATAAAATCAATCCTTTCAGCCATTCCTAATTAATATATGGCAGTGTTGAAAGCCCCAAAATCTATGATTTTGTTAATTGAAAAGCTAATCAGGGATTTTTTATGGAAGGGAAACATTGATAAAAAAAAAAAGATCTTTCTTATCTCATTAGAAAATATTTGTGAAGAAAAATTAAAAGGGGGTGTTGGGATACACAATTTGTCAGCTAGAAATTAGGCATTAGGAGAAAATCTAGTGTGGTACATGTATGCTAAGTCACAATCGAAATGGTTTAAATACATGCAAGCCAAGTACTTAGATAACTCAGATCCAAAGAGAATTTTTACAACATCAAATCTACCACAAGGTTCTACAATGTGGAACTTCTTGGTTTATCGTAGAAAGGTAATCATCCCATATCTTACTTGGGAAGTTAAAGATGGTTTCCAAGAAATATTTTTGGAATATTCATTGGTTGGTCATGCACCTTTAAAGACACTTCATAATCTGAAAACTATTCAAAGTCTTCTTAGTTCAAGTTGGGGGGAAAAATCAAGTGATTACTTTGACAACATAGATGATTGCACTAGGAAGGTAAAGTGGAAAGACATCTCTGCTATTGATTGTCCAGATGATTAGAAGAAGGAATTTTTTAGAATAATAGGTGAGAGGAATGTATATGTTTTAGGAGGGGAGGATAGCTGCTATGGGCTCCATCAAAAACCAGAAATTATACAGTGAAAATGGGTTATAAGGCATTAATGAGTCAAGGGGAATGTATCAAGCCACAAAGAGCCTTGTCTTTTTGTTGGGACTCCTCAGTACTTCCAAAGGATGGTTTTTTTTCGTGAATGGCTATAAAAAGAAGAATTTTGACAAGTGATAGGCTTGCCAAACTTGGGATAGCAACATAATTTAAGTGTGTCTTATATGAAAATGAAATGGAAGAGGTAAACCATTTATTTATTCATTGTTCTTTGTCATCTCATCGTTGGTCCTTTATTAAAAATACATTAAGTTGGTCTGCTCCATTACCAAAAAATCTATGGGACTTATTTTCAAGCTAGCTCATATTGTATCAATTTGTATTGTTTGCTTGCATTTGGAGAGTGATTCCTTCTGTAGTTTTATGGACCATTTGGTGGGAATGAAAAAATGAAGGTAGAGCAAGTATTGGAGAAACTAGAATCTTCAATAATAGAGATAAAAAATGTGCATGTTCTATAGATCAAACATATTGGGTCATTGTTCACAGAATAGGACTCAAAGGTAATGTAGAGGAGGGATACGATTGTTCTTCCGTTCAAAGGAATCTTGCATCAAAATCCATCTAGAAAATTAGACATAAGAAAAATATCTTGGGTTCCACCTATAAAAGGTTATTTCAAGTTAAACTTTGATGGTTCTTCATGTGGGAATCCAGGTATTTTAGGGGTGAGGATTTTAATAAGAGATCACAAAGGAGTCGTAGTTTCAGCCAAGTCAAAAAAACTTTTGAAAGAAAAATATAATGTTGTAGAATCCCAAGCATTACTTCATGGTTTGTAGTTATCATATGATATCAAACTTAAAGATCTATAAATTGAAGGTGATTCGTTAATTATTGTAAATGGATGTAAGGAAAAAAAATATTTTGTTGGAAAATCGGATATGTGATGCAACAGGTATGGAAGTTGCTAAAAAAATTAAGGTTTGTGTAGATTAAGCATAAGTATAGGGAAGGTAACATGTTGGGTGATAATTTTTCAAATGTTGGGTGTGAACAAATTTAGAATGAACAATTATATGGAAGTAATTTGCAAGATATTTCTCAAGAAATAAAAAAATCTATTGAAATGGAAATAGTTAGCTTCTAGCAAGATGGTGTGGAGGTAATGTTAATCACATTTTGTTAGAGAATTCTAGTATTAAGGAATTATTTATCAAAAGGGTACTTTTCAAAGTTATACAAGGTATTTTTAATCTCAAAGCCCCTTCTTATAAACAACATGGATTTTTATAAATGAAAAAAGGAATCTGTAATATGCTAAAGTCAACATCATAAGCAGTTTTTTCAAATAAGTAGGGGCAACACTAGATGAGTATTGTTTACTGCACATGTTTTATTACTACAAAAGGCCATCAATTATAATGTACATCAATAGCCAAGTCATTATCTTTGTTCTAATCAAATTTCTCTTTCTGTGCATCTAATTTGCGTGAATTTTTCATATTGTATCTAACACAATCTGATTAAAGTACATTAAAAATATAACTAGAAAAAAGAAAACCTAGATTGGCATGAGTTGAATCTATCTAAATAGCTTGGCATTTCCACTAATGTAAGGAGAATGCATATTTCACACATGTAGCTATGTTGCAAAACAATCTCAACAAATATAATATTAAAGATCAACACATCAGCCGTAGCATAGGTATGCTTTTGAATAACAAGTGTCGTTTGTATGCAATAATTCATACATGGGACAAGACCTTGGAAATTCATGAATTCATCTCATTCTCACATGTGGAAGACTTCAAATTGTTTCTAGTTTTGTTGCAAAAAAATACTGAGTTTCGCCTCTATTGAAAAGCTTGGAAGTTGTAAGATATTATCATTCTACAAATGTGGCTAATAAAATGGAAAATTCATAAGGTTTTTAGTTTGAGAGCTTTGTCCTCAAACACAAAAGCAGGGTGTGTTCATTTTTCGATTTGGGTGTTTGGTATTTGCTGGTTGGCTTGTTTTTGTAGGAAAGACATGATTAAGTAAAGCATAGATCTGGAAGTCTTCAGCTTCCTTCTCAAATGTTCTTTCATCCACTTTGGTGGGTATTATTTCTACTCTAAAGGAATTTTATTATGGTTTTATCCTGCTCATAGTGTTCCTTAATGATCGACATAAAATTATCATAGATGAGTAAATGAGTGTCATATTTAGTATTTAAATGCACTCTGCAGTTAGTTTGGGAACTATTGTTATAATTTGAGCTCTGGGCTATAGTTTTTTGGCTATTGTGTCAGGGCTTCTATCATACAAAGTGTTTACACTTGTATTTGCACTCAATGGTTATTTTGGCTAGTGTTTATTACATTCTTCAGATCATGGGTATTGTGTTGTAAATAGTGAAGTAGATTTTCTTCTAGACATTAATTTAATAATCACTACTGCCTTCATTTTTCTTTCACTTCTACCATCTCTGCATAGAGGAGTCATCATGGAGTTTTTTTCCAAGAAACCACAAAGCCCCATTTCATGTACAAGAATGGGAATTGCCATTTTCCAAAGGGTTGGAAAGAGAGCATATGTCACATGTATTCAAAACTAATTGCCTATCTATGTTCAAATGCTTGAATACTCTTATAGGGGAAGACATTCTACATCCTTTAGCTCAGAGAATGATATTTCCTTCAGACCTAGTGTCCATTTTTGTTTCAAATGTGTTGGAATTAAATATACATTATCAATATATGCAAAAACTTGCAAGTGTAGTCATCTAGGATGTGTTCCTGTAAGGTAATTCTCTACTTAAGAGCATTAAAAAGTATAATTTTTGGAAAGGTGAAGCATACGTGGGTGGGATATTTCCTAGGAACTACTTACATCATAAGGTTTGCTAAAGGAATATATACATTGTAATGAAAACACCACTCGAGTATGATTCATCTAGCTACCTATATAGAGAGCTAGCTCACCACCATTTAGAAATAGGGACAAATATAGAGAGAAATTTCAAAGAAAAATATCACGCTCTTTCATTTCTCCTAACACATCATTTTTATCAAGCAGATAATTCCAGAAAAAAAATTGCAACATAGAAGAAATTGGTGCCATCTATAGAATCACAAGCTATGCCAATTAACTTGAATGCACAATAGATCAGGTAGTGCCCATGCATCCTAGACATGAACATTATAACTACTCACAATCAACTCTGCTAACACATCAAAATATGAAAAAGGTGAAAAGGTGGAGAGTTCATTTGTAGGCAATGCCTAAAAATACAAAAAAATTGAAAATAATTTTTGCATATTGGTTACAAAATACAAGCATATAGTAAGTTGCTTTTTGTATTATCCAAGTTGAGTTTTTGTATTCATAACAGATCTAGGTGTTATAGTTAGTAATATTTTGACAAGTTGTAAATTTTCAACTACTGCATATCTTGGTACAAATATGCAAGTAGATATGATGGAATTAAATTAATATCTCCACTCAAGCACTATGATATTGTAATATTTTATATTAATATATAAATATAAATAGTCGGCTTACTAGCTTTTATTAAAAAAGGCTTAAATCATTATATTTTCTAAGAATATGTGATTTTAGCAAAAACCAAGATGTCCCAAAAAGTGTAACCCATTATTGTGGAGGCACCCTTGAATAAGATCCTTCTTGTCTAGCCATAGTGTTCTTGAAACAAGATCTTCGTTAAGTTGATTAAAATTTATTCAAGGAACCTTCTCCTCTGATATCAATTGTTGAAAGAACACTAATACATTGAGAGGGGGGTGAATCAGTGTATACAAATTCTTATCAAGTTCAAATAGAAGACACGATTTAAGATTCCATAAAAAAATCATAGATAAAGAAGACACAAGATATATGTGGAAAACCCTAGAAGAGAAAAAAAAACCACAGTGAGGAAATTTTATCGAGTCTACTGCTCAAATCTAATCTCACAATAAAATATTTTACATATGTTTTGTAAGCACCCACTTATAGGTACATTTACACCCAAGATAATTTTTTGAGGCACCAACCTCCTAGTACACTGCACACCTAATTGAACATCAACTCAACCTTTCTAAGGCACCAACCTCTAAAACACTACAAGTTCATATGTGTCAATATTGGTTCTTCTTCAACCTAAAAATGCAACTTTTCAAATCATTAAACTGCACGGATTTCTCTGTAGTCTACTTCTCTCTACTCATATTTCAATTTTCATCATTTTGATAGATTTTCATATATCACAATATCCTATAACACTCCTGAACAAGAATTCATTCAGTAACATGCATATGTTTGACTAATACTTCATTGATATCTCTACAATACACATGCAATGATGGGATGTTATAGTTTTCATCCACTCACACACAAATTCTAACTACAGTAGTAACCATTTCATCACTATAAGAACCCTAACTACATTGCGAACCTTTGAAAATCATCAAATACTTAAATTGACTTCCATTCTGTAACTACCCATCAAATTTTGACCGCTAAAAATATATGTTTTCACATTTTGAATGACAACCCTTGATCATTTTCTTGCTGCCATGATCTGATGGTACTCGTTAAAATACATTAACTTTAAATTTTAGACATTAGATTAAGCTTCCTTTAAATTGGTGTCATTTATCTTCATTATAAAGACTTTGCTATACTGACGTCACAAAACAACATGTGTTACTATCCCATGGTTCCACACTGCCTAGCACTAGGTCCCACCAATCTTCTATAGAATGGGTAAAAAGCTTCTTTTGTTTCATTGGCTTTATGTTTCCTTGTCTTCAAGGGTTGGGAGTCATTGATATCTTTTACCTTTTACATGAATCTCTTCATAGGAATTAAGAAGAAACTCTGAAAACGAATGTCTGGAACACTTTACTCATGTTGGGTTTCACCCATCGGCCTTACCCTTTATTATCTACCACTTTCCACTTCCATAGAAAACCTTAACACTAACATCTAGAACACCGAACTTTGAAAATCCAAACTCTTCCTTCACAAAAGGTGGTGGTCTTAACCCTTTTGGGTATCTTCCTTTGGGATTCATCCTTTCTTCATAATCAATATTGTGTTAAGGCAGAAGCCTTAACTCCAACTCGTGAACATCGAAACCTTTTCGATTTTTGTGGTTCAAGTTTACTATATACATAATTTAACTTTACATTAATGCATAAAACATAATTTTGACCACTGACATTCAACAATTTTAATGTGTAAGCCTTAGGTCCAATGCTTGATACATTTTAATACTTAACTCATTCCTTTTTCATTTCTTTAAGACATTCGACATAAAGTATGACTAAAGTCTGAAGTTCAACAACCTTTAGTATGATGTAGACCTTGATCCTAATGCCCAAAACACTTGTAACTGATCATCATATGGTATAAGGGTTTCCTAATCCTTGAGGTCTGAAACCAGATCAGACTTCCATCAAATACTCTAACTCTTTTTGTTCTTCTTGCATATAGTAGGAGGTAAGCCCGATACCTAAAGTTCAAACTTAGGAAAGTTTTTTAGAAGTTATATTAAAATTGAAAATAACCTTTCATAGTACATCCATGGACATCAATAATCAATATGAATACCCTTTGACATCAGTGACAATAATTCCAATAGTTTAGAAGATTATTGATTGGTGTGTACATAGAGATTAAAATAATATTTCAAAGTGAGCACTACAAGTTACAAATTGAAATTATTATACAAGGAAGCAAATGTGGGTTAGTTATATAGATAATAGAAAGACTGGCATAGTTGATATTTTTATACTACCATGGCATGGAAATAGAGATTAATCTACCACCTCTACTAAATATTAAAATTTTAGTAGTCTTTCATCATATATTCCTATAGTTGAAGAAGGTCGTAACTTCAGTGCTTATTGAATGTGGGCCACAAGACTTGGTGATGGCTATCTGGTCTTAGTAAACCACTCCAAATTTTACTATCATGTCACTACCATTTTGGAATTAAGGAAACTAGAGTGTGCTATTCAAGGTTACACAACCTAGTAATGGAGTGACTTTGCAAGGGGAACATGTTAGAATGTTGACAAGGAAATGAGGGAGAGATAATTGTTAAGATAAAGAATCCTATGCAACAAAGGAAAAAAAATTGAGTGTGACATGTGGAAGGATTTGTAGTGTGGAAGGTTTGAAACTATTAAAACAACCATAGTTTCATTTATCTCTAGCTTTTGCTAAGTTTATGAGTATGATTTTCCTAAGATAAATTATTTATATTGAGTGGTGTGAATATCATAAGGAAGGAATAGTGCATATGTATTCCATTACTCTAGTCACCATGCTTCATATCCATATGCATTTACTCTCCAAAAGGGGCACTAAATCAACATTAGAGGTGTTGAAGTTGATGAATGAAATAAATAAAATGTAAAAAATAAATTAGCAAATATTATTATAGCTTTGAAAGGGTGTGAATTTTTTAACCACCCTTGGGATATCATTTAAACCTATAAATTAATAGAGAAGAATTAAATATAGAGAGAAAACTAGAGCAACATAGGAATTTAGAGGGGAAAAGGGAGTGAGGGTTAGGGTCTTTAACTGGCATTGAGGCATTTGTAGAAGGGGTATATAGTTTGTGTCCAACTTAGGGTACAACATACACATGGGAGTGTCCTAGCTAGGGTTGTTTTTTTTATATCATGGAGGTAGGTTGGGTTCTATGTAAGAACCAGTTCCTCCAAAGTGATTCATTTTCATAGAGATCCTAGACCTTTAACCATTCCTCTGAGTGAACTAGATACAAAAATTATAGACATATGTTACCAAATTCTATTTACAATAATTTTTCAAAATGTTTAAGTGATTTATATAAAAAAATGCATCATATTAATGTTTATAACATTTGAAGCATTAATTATTGTTGAATATTTTAATTATTATTATTTTGAATAATATGTGTCTTAGTTTATTGAATAAATTAAAAATGGATTTAAATTTGTCTATGTGGAAATAGTTAGATCGTAGTGTATTCCACTATGAGATTATCAATAGATATTAGTTCAATATGGGGATTTTTCCTCATCCTCACATCTTAATAATTTTGGGGCTACATCTTCTTCAAGAGGGTCAAAGAGAAATAAATCAATAGCTAATATAGTAACTGACCCCTAGACAAATGAAAACAATACACTTGGATTGCAACATAATTGGGATTTTACAAAAATATCCGATTCTTATTCTAGTTTATTTCAAAAATTATTAAAACACAATTTGATCACCCTCCTAGAGATTAGGCCACTCCATGAAAACAAACCATACCCTATTTTGTATGATTCTTCTAATTTTTTCCAATACCATTGAGTACCTAGACATGACACCAAACACAGTGTGCAACTAAGACATGTGATTCAAGATCACATAGATAGTGGTAAAATCCACATTGATAGTAAAAAGTAGAACTCCAACAAATACGTTGCTAAAGCCAAAACTCAACTACAAATATATATGTATACTTTCTCACCTCACTCTTCAAATTTTATTATTGCTTCTTCTTCTTCTACCCTATCTGATGATGTTGCATATATAAATATTGTATTCATCACTCCAATCTCCCCTCCAAGTCAAAAGGTTAAGATACTTGAAATATCTTTTATGCCTTATGACTTTCCTTATCATGGAGAGTACTCTCCCCTTTACATTTTTTCTTAGGTCAATAATAATATCGTTACTAGTGTTATGGTTGAACTTACCAATAGGTTCAATTTTATAACTGAGGAGACACTCTTCATTAATTCCCTACATAGGGAAAGACATGATGAGTGTAAAGATACCATTTGTATGCACAATAATTTTTCCCTTTCTCCTTTGAGATATATTTTCCTATCCATCCTTGTGGGACCTAAGACTATGTCAGAAAAATTGTTGTGATACCAAATTCTGCCCTATTCAAAGTGAACTTAGGCATTCCTTGGCTAGTTTCCATGAATGCAGTTGCTTTTATTTTCTAAGAGTATCTAAATTTTTTGTATAAGGGCATAGTGCAAACTATCTAGGACACTAGATAAGAGCTACTAGTGTCACATGGGGGATTCTCTCTTTACCATTTCTAGCTTTCTCTAGTGGGATCCATTCTACCTCATGGTGACTTGTTGTATAAATCATATTATAAATAAAATATTTGGGGCCTAACATTTTATTTGATTCCACCTCCTTCCTCTATAATCCCCTTTTAGCCTACTCCTATGTAGAAGCATGTTTCATCCTCTAGGACTTCTTTGTTGGGGGTTAAGGACAACCATGCCTCCTCAATTAGACCTCCCCATTCTTTCAAGGCCTTGCAACTTCTAGTAGTACCTTATATTCCCTTCGTTTTTTCCTAGCACAAGAAAAGGAAAGGACCCTGCATTGTCAAAGTTGAAGTCTCATTTCTTCAAACTTATAATTCTTCTTGATATCCCCTACCCTGCTATATATGGTAAGGGTAAGGAGTCTTCTTTAGTTGGTACTTCATTTGTGGATCAAACATCTTGACCCCTGAGGGTTCCTCCTATTCCTCCTCATGCCTAAAAGGCACAAAGAGAAAAGGAATTTGTGGTCAAGGTTAAGGTTTTTGCATCCTTGACCTCTCCTCTACCCCTATTTGGCTTTTCCTTTCATCGATAATGGTTGCAAAGACAACTCCATTGGTTTCCCTAACATCTTCTAAGGATTTTTTTCTTAGTCCCTATCTTTTTTGAAACTAGCTTTCTTGTGAGTGTAATCATCACCAACATGTGATGGTGAAGGAATTTTATGTCATGTAGAGGACTGAGGGAGATTCTTCTATTTCAGCTCTTGAGTCCTCTTTTTTGTCCCCTATTATTTTTGTTTCACTCTTGACTCATTCAATAGATGTGGATGAACCTCACCCCAAAAGGGTTCAGGTATTCATCACTCTCTCTTTGAAACCACATCTTATCACCTCTCTACCTAATGTTCCTTGACTTGTGTAGCCCATAGATATTATCTAGATAAAGATCATGTCTAGTGTGGCCCTATCTACTCATCCTACCTCTCAACACTCCAACCTTCCATCCAAGTGTAAGCTTGAATAGGGAACTATCCCTGTATCCCACCATAAGTGATGCAAGAGCATCTAATGGTGTAGGGAAATATCACATCACCCAAAAAAATGTTTTTCCTTATTTTCTTTAGTTGTTTTGAGTCCCATGATGGAACTTAAGGGGTGTAAGACAATCAAAAGTTAGAAAAGGTGAAAAAAACTCACTATTTTTATTAAGTCACTATAAACGGGCTCATATGGAACTAAAAATTTACTCCAATGAGCAGAGCTGAAAATAAATTTCAATCATGAAAGAATCTTCTCAATACCCTACATGGTTTGGGAGATATTGAATTTTTCATCCCAAGAAATTTCTCCAATATCGCTTCAAATTCAAATAAAAAATATTAGAGGCCTTAGAACAACTTGAAAAGTTGATGAACCGACCTCTAATCAATTCGGCATTGTAGATATCTTCAAGAGATTTACATAGTAGTACAAAAACAACAATATATGACTAAATAACTACTAAAAATTGCATATAAATGACTGATTTTGGTCACATGACCATTAGTAGTTTATTTCTGATCATTTATAACTTGACCAAATTTATGACTAAACTATTTTAGTCATTTATCTAGTCATTGATTTAGTCATTGATTTGGTCATTGATTGGTCATTGATTTAGTCATTGATTTAGTTTTTAATTTATTCATTGATTGTTTTCAACTGGTCATTTATTTAGTCATGGTAGTGATTTATTTTGTAATATATTTAGTCAATAAGTTAGTCATATATTTATTCATTCATTTAGTCATCGATTGTTGTTAACTGGTCATTTATTTAGTCATGGTAGTCATTTATTTAGTCATTACTTTAGCCATATATTTAGTCATTAATTTAGTCATATATTTATTCATTAATTTAATCATTACTTTAATCATATATTTAGTCATTAATTTAGTCATATATTTAGTCATGTATTTTTTCATTAATTTAGTCATATATTTAGTCATTTCTATTTACTAGTTTCCATTAATTGGTAGTAAATATAGTCATGAAATGAATAATTTATTAAATACCATAAATTTTATAATGCAAAACTAACATAATATTAAACTTGAACTAAAATATAAAAGAAAATAAAAATATTACATATACGAACAAGCTACAACATGCTAGAATTAAAATATTGATTCAACATCATGATAAATAAATGTAATCTACAATAAAAAATTTAATGCAAATATATGTATATATATATATCAAGTTATAAGATGTCAAAGTTGTCTAAGAGTATATATGTAAATATAATAAAAATGTCAAATTTGTCTAAGAGTTTTCAACTCTTTCAAATACACCATGATAAATAAGATCCCTGAACAACACATTCAAAAAATATCATAAAGAAGTGAGCCAAGATTTATAACAAGTAGTACATGATAAACATGTCCAACTATGTCATTTTTTGCAAGAACATTAGTGGCCACCATGTGACGGTTCCCTCTTTCTCTTTCAAATGAACAACTCCATCTATTTTGTCTTCATAAACAAGGGGTATGTTACTTGTGACCTTTAAAATTTTTACATTTGCATCTCTTGTTCCTTTCAAGTTGACTCCATGTACAATAGATAGGGAGTAAATTTTCCCAATACCCACAACATCACCATCAAACGGATCCAACACCCTAACTTTATCCCTTTCTTTGAGTTTATCAATACTTTTCTACAAAAAGAAAAAGAAAAAACACATTATATGACATAGGTAATGATTACCCTTTTTTTCATAATAAAAAAACCATTACTTACTTAAATAGTACTTGCATGTGTGTTAAAATAATTGCAAAAGGAAAATTTCAAAAATAATTGCAATGATACCTTATGAATGTTTTACCCTAAAAATTACCTTAGCAGTCTCACATTTTTGCTAATCAAGAGGCCTGATAGTCTAGATAATTATTATCATCCATAGGGTATAAATTCAACCAGAAAGAGAATGGGGGAGAGGTATTAGAGTAATCATAGATTCCAAGAAGCATTCATCAATCTAATTTACTAAAAATCGAACACTCATTGCAGTACTTACAATTTTACTTTTAGATTCATGATAATCAGATACAAAGGCCACAAATATAAACACTACATTACCGTGCACGCATACCAAACACATAAGGTTATGAAAACACTATTACACATAAAAAAGGTAGCTAATGCACAAAAAAAAAAAACATATGAGAGCACTACTACTACTATTTCAAGGTGAAGGTGAAATACATTGGGATATACAAAAATAGTGGCAGTAAAGCTCTGAAACATAACCCCATGCAGTCAACATAAACCTATCAATGATGACATATAAAATAATAACAAAGAACAAAATGTATCAAGGAAACATGTGACAAACATTAAGAGCAGTCATTGAGGAAACAATGCAGTCTTTCTTTGTGGCTTTCATAGCAGCAGTAAAGGAGTAAAAAATAAGGTTGGATGTAGAGGTCACATAAATAATAGAGAAAGAGCCTTTCACTATTAGAAAATAGTGTAAGAGTATGTAAAAAGAAGTAAGGAACTATTTCCAATGAACAAGTAGTAGTTGAATGCCATGAACTTAAAAACACAATGATAAGCATGGCATGAAGGAATGTAAGGAAAAGTGCAAAGACAACGAGAAACAACCATCATGTCTTCTTGCATTGTTTTCCATTCCAAATCATCAAAGGTTGTAGATCTATTAAGAGAGATACAACTTTGTAACAATAAAAGGATTCAAAAGTTATCATGATAAAATACCATTGAAAAGAAGACATGACAATGATATGAGCAATTGAGATAATAAAGAGTATGCAAAAATAGTAACCAAAGGTTTTAAAATATTGTCTTAGAAATAGAACAAAAAAGTGATTTCCAACATGTAAGAGCATGGTAGGGGGGTCTAAATAATTTTTTAGTTGATGAAAATATTGATTTAGGGCTGCATCCAAGCTCAACATTGACTAACTATCCTCCCAATGTTCAATATCTATGTGGTGGGAGCTAATGAGGAGGCATGCAAAGATAAGGCAAGGTGTGGGTTAGAATTCCTCAAATCAATGGTTGAAGTATTGAATTTTGATAATGTAAATTGATCATTTTCTTTGGATACTATGGACTCAAACCCAATGGAGGAAGAAGATATGGTGTGAATAAAATAATGAATAGCTCAATATTACTCTAATATGTAGTAGATAGGGTTAGGTATAGAAAAATTAATAGAAAATGTAATGTTCTCTCAAATATTTTTTGGCTCTCTCCAAAGGTTATTTTTGTACTATATTTGTTATTATGTTAATAAAAAGGATACAACTCTCCTCAAATTTACGAATCCATATTTTTTTTAATTTTAAACTCATATATATATATATATTGGAGGGAAATTTAATCAAGGGTCCAAATTGGAAAAATATAAAAATAGGGCACCTAGCCTCATTTGGTATTTTAATTTCATTTTTCCATTTTGCATTGTAAGCTTTGGTATTTAAGTTTTACCATCCAAGGACGAAAACACTCTTGAATTCCACATTTTGAGACCAAGGTCCAAAACCCTTCTTTTTCATTTTGGGTGATTCCAATTGGGAATCACAAATATGCTGATTCGTTGAGGATTTGAAGAAATTTTTTCAAATTTTCATGTTGATACTATAGTGTTACTATAGTGAGTTGTTGACTATTTCATCCTTTTTTTGGTTATATGCTGCTACTACAAGGTCACTATAGTGTTGCTCAACATATTTGAAGGTTTCTACATTAATTTTTAGGACTTCAGAGAGCTAGTGTGCAATAAAAAGTGTTTGATCTGAATTGTTTATGACATTTTCAATCAACCCTAGCGAAGGACTACCTTTGGAGGAGTGAAATCAATAAATCCCAGCCTTGAGATCAGTTATACACCTGCTTGTTTACATCTTTCCAAAATACCAACAATCATCCTTAGTGTTACATTAGTCACATTAGATGTTAGACCAGTCATCAGAAAGTTCTACCAATCATATAAGGCATTTTTCCAGCATTGTGGAAGGTTACATAAATCATATAAGGTGTTAACCAATCATTAGAAGGTTATACTAGTCATTTAGGTGTTGTTCCAACATTTTGGAAGGTTACATAAGGTCTTGTTGAAATTAACAAAAGGTTATATCAGATATTAATAGTGTTGTACCTTGCTTTGAGAGCATTAGTAAATCATATGGAGCACTTTATCACTGGCAATATTGCACAATATTGCATCATTGTTCACTTGCGAGTTGATTTGAGAAAGTGATAATTCTAAAAATTCATTTTCCAGCTTGCATATTTGCATAATCATTATTTTTGTCATCTTGCAATTAAATCAGACAATTTTTTTGCTACATTCATATTGATTCTAATCAGATCTGAATATGATTTAAATTATTTATTGTTTTTGTGAAGTTTCCAAATTGGTAGTTGCTATCAACATTTGTAATACAAAAATTAGTTGTTGTTCTAGTGGTGTGTGTTTTAGAAAAATCGAAAAATAACAAAAAAATATAAAAAGGGAACATTTTTGTACCCAAGTTAGTAATTTAGTCACACCTTCAACATATTTTCCAACATTTGAGATAGGTGAATAGGAGAATCTCTCTCGCTCACTCTAGCTCTCTCCCACACAAATGTAGAAAGGAAGATGGATGAAGATCAAGTTTTGGTTTTGGAGCTCGATTGTAGGCAGATGAAAATTTCCCCATAAAGGCCCATGAAGCTCCTCTATTGGAATATTAGGGTCAATAATTCTACTAACAAGTGTGTTTATTTCAGAGACATGCTCTAATGATCAAACCTTCCATTAGATACATTTAGGAAACAAATATTTTGTGTTCAAGGCTCCAAAATGGAAGATCTATAATTGAAATCTTTGGATAGATATAGAAATTGACTGCATGAATCAAAGAAATATTAGGGGCTTGTAAAGGCCTATTATTAATTTTTTAGTCATACATAAATATTTAACTATAGCCACTTGAACATTTTGTGTCAAAAGGTTGAAATAGCTTCTTAGTGTCTACTGAAAGACGAATATGATAAACTAATTTTTAATGGAGATGGTGATATCAGCATGAGACATGAAAAATTTCAAAGAGCATGCCCTACATTAACATAAATGTGGTTTTCATGCATTTTTTCCATCCTTGTTTCTTATTTCTATATAATTAATTTTTTAATTTTAAATTTTAAGTTAGTCATTTCATGTTATGTTTTCTTCATTTTCGGGAGAAATTGGGGCTTGTGTTGCAAAAATTATGCCACTTTTAGGAGCCATACCCAACTACATGCTTATTCCAACTTAGGATCACTTATTTCATTCTTGCTATATTGGGGGTTCTGAATCCAATGACTACAAGTTTACATATTCATTAGTGGATTGGAAATTCAAAATATTGAGAATGTTAATAAAAAGGTTAAGACTTAGCTTCACTAAAATACAAAATTTAAATGTAGAGGAGAAATAGATCCAAGTCAATGAGTATAACTTCCATATTTCAATACTTAAATTTGAGATAAGTGTTGTGTACTGGCCTTGCTCCATAAACAAATTCTTTTCTATTCATTTTATACAATCCATGGAAATAATGGAACATTTTTTTGACTAACCTCAACCCATTTTGCAATTTTGGGCTTGGATGTTGTGATATCAAAGTTCCTCAAACTTGAGAATAAATTTAGAAATATCTCAATAAAAGGGACATAGTAAATGCCAACCTGTCTATTGTAATGCATAATATTTACTGAATTAGTACACGAAAATTCAAGAATTAAATCATTAACGCACTCAAATTCAACTTGCCCCAGGATATATCATCCATAACATCTTACCACACCAAAATGACCCAAAAATAATGGTCCCTCATCAGAAAAATTTCCCAATGAATCTTCCAAATGGTCAAGAGCAGGACCTAGAAGAAAGATATACAAACCCATGTTTGATTTTGTGTTCATAAAAAGACACTTTTCTAAAATCATTTTATTTGCAAGATATAAACTCTCCTACCAAAATCTTGTTGAATCTCAAAAACATAAAAGTCTTGCCTTCTCAGAACAAGGAAGCCAATAGTTAAAAGAGTATCTATATACTTTAACAGTTCACTTGCAACTTTATGTTTAACAAAGCCTTACAAAATTGAGTGAAAGTTGAGTATTATGCCAATTTATTAATGGAAAGAAATTCAGATACACATAGGGAGCTTTTTTTTCTTAATATACCTTAGGGGAAAGTCTAGGACCTTCAAAATGATCATCAAGATCATAGTTAATAAAATCCAAACTCTCTCCTGTTACTTTGTTATTGTGTTCAAGTGCAGGCGCCGACAAGATGAAGATGATTAGATCAATGCAATTTTTAACATCATTGTCTAGGCATTTAATTTAGGTATAGGATGTTGACTAAGGATAAAACAAAGATCCATTTATTATACCTACAAATATCTATCAGTTAAATTATGACATAAAATCATTAACAACCCATATAAAATAGGGAGGAGGACTTCCTCCAGTATCAAAATGGAAGGATATTAAACCTTTGAGAAGGCTTGAAGGGTGACCCATAAAGTTAAAATTATAGCCCTTGGTTTAGGACTCACACATGCTAACATTGAAAATTATCAACTTATTGTCCAAGGGAGACTCTCTCCTCAAATCTAGCGTAAGATGAAGAACCTAGAGAAATAAGGATTGGAAGTCGTAGGACTTAAAAAGAAGCGGCCATAAACCCTCCTAAGAGAGAAGATTATTTTATGTCCTTAGGGAGGACAATAAGTGGCAGATTTTTCTACTAATAGAAATTATGCTAATTAAAAGATAAAATGCATCATTTGAATTAAATCAAGGAGTTGAGATTGAGATATCTAGAAATAGACTCCAAGCTTCTTTAATAATTATCCCAAATCTTCAAGAAAGACTAAAATAGTTTTGAAAGGAACTTTATGATGAGCTTTATATTTTTGTGTGTCAGCTATTTCATAAATAACGCCAATACTTGAAGCAACCATATGGGGAAATTGGCATAGATATAATCCTCCACAAAGTTACAAGGGTGCTACGAATATTTGAAAATAATTACAGAAAAAGCCTACTAGAAATAATTATGCATTAACCAAAGCTCTTTTGACTTCAAAACATATCTTCCACATAAATCTGACTCTCTAGCTAATTTTATATGTTCTTTTCTTTTCTTTTGATTATTGTTTGTTTGTCCATCAAATAATTTTCTATCATGATTGGTTTTAGTACCTCAATTGAGATCATAATAACACCCTACTCTCTCTAAACCAAACATATAGACCATCCAAAGTAAATCCAATTACACTTTTTAAATCCTCAAGCATTTGACTAAGTAGTAATCCTAAACATTGATATTTCTACCAATGGTTCATAATTTTTCATGGGGCATTGAGATGATGTTTGTAAATATTCACTATTTAATTAAAAAGATAATATCACAAACACATAGATAAGAATACCTTGTTAAGTTGAAAGAGTAATCAAATGAAACTGTGAAAATTCTTGAAGACAAATTGAAGAGGATAATAATGTTATAAGACATGAAGAAAACATAGTGCTATATGATGAAAAATATAGAGATGTAAGCAAAAGTATAAGACACTGTCATTACAACATTATGACAGCAACATCTAGTGTTAAAACTATGATACAATGAGCATTAATAATACATACCTAAAGATAGTGGGAAATTATGAAAGCAACAGTCTAGATCATTAAGGTTATAGTAGTCAAGATACGGATCTACAGGACCTATTGTGATAGTCAGAAATGTGGTAAGAATCAATGGGATGATAGTGATATGTATCAATATTAAGAAAATCAAGAGCACACATGAATATAATGGTGTAGTGGTAGTCATTCAAAGAGCCAAATGGCAAAGAATGAACTCAAAAAGAGATGATGGACTAATGAAATTTCATTCAATACAGTCATACCATACTTTAGACAATGGGAGTAGTGCCTATGATAAAGTGATATGCTTGCATATAGTAGTGATATACGTAAATATTAAAATAATAGTGAAAATCAATGGTTACAAAGGTCAAAGGAGACAATGAAAAGGTATACAACTAGTAATGGACATATAATATAAGAACAAAAAACAATTATAGTTGCAAGCATGATACAATGGTTGAGAATGCACTACCAAAACAATTATTTTTCAATCACATAACAATGATGCATTCAAGATAAATTCAGAGGCATGTTGTAAGGATAGAAAATAGTGAGCAGTTATGAAGGACACTATTATGAGGACATGTAATAATAGAGGTATCAATGCTATGAAAAGGGAAAAGATCTTCAAACTCCACATGTGAACACTTAAGACAATGGTAATGGAATGAGAAAAACCAATGGTCTTCAGTGCCTAAAGACATATTTCAATGGTGTATTAAACAATATTCTTTATGTTGGAATAGTGGTTTCTAAGGTCCTCAAATAGTGGAAAGGAATGCACAAGATAGTGAATGCTATTAAAAATACAGATCCACAAATGTAGAGCACAAACTTGTAAATGTTAAAGTTTAAAGGAAGGTTTTCATGTATAAGGAAAATCTTAGAGCTAAGTGCAACTTCCTCGTAGGAATTTTCCAATGTTTATTATAGAAGTGGATAGCATTACCACAACATGGATCAAGCATATTTCTAGAGAAGAGTAGCATATTTTTCACAATGACAGTAGCAACAGTGAAATTATTTCTATAAGTTCAAGGCATAGGTTGTAATGTTCTTGATAGTGATTACCAATATGAAGAGAAAAGAGCAGTAATAAGGTGTTTGAAAAAATAATTAGTATCATGAAGGAAATTTTTGTGCTTATGTATTGATAGTGAGATTTCACATGGAAGAGTGGAAAATATGCTTTGTAATAGAAAAAAGAAGGGCCCAAGGTACCGTAAGAGAGTGCTCATGGTAAAGTGAGTTATATATGATGGTTGATAATAGTTAAATGGTCAAAGGTAGTGATCCTAAGGAAGGAATGTGAAGTTACTATTACCTATTTTCCACTCCATTTGAAAAATAGCTCTATAAAGAAAGCTTAGGTCTTCTAAGAAGGAAAGGGATTAATTTTAAATAATGAATATAAGACATAGACCTCACCATGCCAAAAGGAGTTAAATCTCTCCAAATAAGATCAAAGGTTTTATTTTTTTTTAAGAAAAAAGGTTCCAAGTGGTTTGGAGGGAAAAAAAAGGTCTACTCCTTTACTTTGATGGGGTCTTCAGGTTGAGACAGTTAACTCAATCATAGAGCTAAAGAAACTTTGAGTTAAGACCAAGCAATTCCCTAGAAATCCTGTAATGATGAATGGGTACAAAGTTTCTCATAGAAATGGCAGCTATATGAATGCAAACCAAGTGTGAACAATAACAAGAATTCTTCAATAGTTTAACAACATTTTTTTAAGATGTAACTCCAGATATAAATCATGAAACAATAGATTTATGGAAGAGGTGCCTAGATTGTTAATATAGAACAGAAATATCTACTCAAGAAGAATCTTTCACTGATTGAGAACATGTATTGATGGAAAACCATAGTTTGCAAGATTGGATAACAACAAATAAGGCAAAGAAAGGGCAAAAGATCCATTTTTTAGGTATAAACAAGTTACAAGGGGAAAAATCTAGATTTCATGGTGAAAATAATAGATGGCTAGCTAAGAGACAACATATTGCAAGGAAAAGGACCAAATTTAATTAACACAACAGATGTAATGGAAAAGAGCATAAATTTTCTGGTAACAAGGAGAGGAGCAACAGTCACAAATCATTGGAAAGGTATCCATCTTGAAAATTGTGAAATCCAAAGTGGATAGAAGTGAGATCTTGGAATAACAACATCAACATAAATCATGGAACATCGAGTTCATAGGAGTAAACATCAATGCCATATCTAATCAATCTAAGTTCACATTGAAGTTAGGTTTTCCAATCAAATAAACCCTGCCCCACAGAGTGATGTTTGTTTTCCATTATATTTTCATTGAATGCTCTTGGAAAAGAAATAAAATTAGCTGTGATGGTTTTTTGTTCACTATTGACAATTGATTCTAATTTTTCTTTAAGAGGCTTGGGGTTGTAAGATCAAAGGGGTCTCTTGTAGTCAATAGAGAAAGAAAGTCATTCTGTGAAGAGATTGTAACAAAGATGTGATAATCACAAATATTAAGGTTCAAAGAAATGAGATCATAATGTAAAGGAAAAAGAGAAAAATTATGTTTTTATCAGAACAATGATTTTAAGGATTGACTATGAAGAACAATCATCATAAGATAGTAGTGAATACAAACAATAAAAGTGCCAATGAGTTATCAATACAGTGAATAAAGAGTTCCAATTTTCAATGCATGATAATAGTAGTCCAAGGAATGCAAGGGATGGGAATGAAAGACAATATATATATGGAAAATAGTTACAAATGATCACTATTATATCAAAGAATATGAGTGTTAGAGGATCATAGAAAAATGAAGGAGATAACATCAGTTGTTATGAATTCCATGTGACCCAATATCATGCACAAAGAAGATGTAAAGACCGTAGAACAAAGTGAAAAGGGGTCAAAGTCAATGAGATTCATTTAATGTCAAAGAGAATTATCATTATATCAATGAAAGCACAAGATTGTAACAACAATCAAGCAATGTAAAGGAAGAACTGTGATATGCAACATCAAGATCACTATCATAAATGATGAAGATCAACTTACCATATAATATTAGCACAATGGAGGGTCAAAAAATAGTGGAATTTATGTAACAAAGAGATAATAGTTGTTGAAGCCTAATAGTAGTGATTTTCAATGAACAACACCAATCTTGATAATAGTGATATGAAAGAGTTGGAAACACTATTATAGTTAACTGTTATAACAATGAAGATCCAAGTGATTACATGATAAGTTTATTATGAGTACAAAAATTTCATGACAGTGATAAGATATGAGAAAACAATGATTTACAAAGAACCATGGGCATCAAATGGAGCAACAGTCTATAAGATCAAAAGAATGTTAAAGTTTTTATAGTCATGGGACTGTTGTAGTAGCACTATGACAATAATATGAAATGATAAAACAATGATCTTAATGCATATAATAATTATTTTCACACAAACAATAGCTCATCCTACATATCACAATTTCTTTCTTAGTGCAAACCTAAAAGTATTTGTCAAATAATACAAAGGATAGGGACCTTTAAAATGAGCAGAGTTCATGGTAAAGTATAGATATATATTCACTGTCAAGATTAACTAGTGTATTGAAGTGAGAAGTGAAAATCATGGTAGATAAATAAATGTCACTATCATAGAAGAAAATAAATATTATAATAGTGAGAAGGCCTTCAAGATCAGTGCAAAAGGGCACCAATAAAAGTGAATACATCTCAAACAAATAAAGGGAATCATGAGGTTTCAAGATTCAATATTTCCACTTGGAAACCCTACCTTTAGATTGTAACCTTGTTTAATATCCTGCCCTTTCTTGAATGATTTGCTATTGCAACTCAAAAAATGTTGTTCAACAAGCTCAAGCGTTACAAAAATTGAAACCATCACTCTTTGCATTAAATGGTTGTTTCCTTTGCCAGACTTGCAATGTACTCTTAGACCAAAGATTTTTCTTGATATCTGTTGTTATGGGGTTTTTTCCTCTTGAAAGTGTCAATTTTATACTTCTAAAACCCCAATTACAAAACTCTTTTGGCTGCTATGCATCATGCCCTCATGAAAATGCCTTGGTGGATGGATACCTTTGTTATTCTTCATGACAAAGAAATCACTCTATGATCCTTTAATAGTGACATCTTTGTCATTGCATCAATTCCAATGATCCTTTACTAGAAATGGAACGTTGGTGTATAATAGGTAAGCTAAAGAGTTGTGGAAGGTCATTAAGGGAGAGAGTTTGGCGTGGATTGGAAAGTTTAGAATGTTACAACTATGAGTAATGGAACTTTTTTGTGCAAGAAGAAAATGAAAATATTTATAAACAACATAAAATAATGTAGACTATCCTATATGTGCTTCTTTTTCAGTTTCAATTGTGTTCCCTAAAGAGTATTCTAGTGAACAAACTTTCCAACAAATAGTCTGAAATTTCAGTATGATATAGAGGGAAAAAATAGGAAATATAGATGCAACTTGTAAATAGGGATCAACATCAGGAAAGCCTAAAAGGATGTCAAAAATGGCATTTGCAGTTAATGTAGACATGACAACATTTGAAGACATCACAAGTGCTTGGCCTACAAGAAATTGAAATATCTTACTCAAGTATATGAAAATATTTGGATTACTTAGGGTTGGGGGAAAGTAGGTGAATGTTTTGCAGATAGTTTTGTTTCTAGGTTATGTGAACTATAAAACCTACAAATTATAATTAAGTTGTCATTTATTATGTGAAAAAACATTGTATTCCATAAGTTAAGATTACTAGGGTTTGTGGCATTTTTCATATGGTATTATTGTAGCATAAATAACCAGGTTTGTTTTATAAACTTGTTGTATTAACAAGAAAGTTAGGATATTTTATTTAACACTCATTGAATTTTAAAAGCATAAAAAATAAATGAAGTGGGATTCAAGTGTACAATTAAAGGAATTACATATAAAAGATGCAATTATAAATTAGAAGAGAAGTAATTTGAACATAGAAAGTCATAAATTACGTAGCATAAAAGTGGAGACCCTACTTGTCAAGAACTCTAATATTTTCAATATCTCAAATCCACAAATTAAAATATCCCAAATCTGCAATACCTACAAATTAAACTCCTAGTCAAGAACTCCACTATTTTTAATATCTGAAGAAACAAAACCACAAATTAAAATATCTCAAATCTGCAATACCTACAACTCAAAATCCTAGTTGAGAACTATACTATTTTCAATTGGGAAAGAATTTAAATTTAAATGAAGACATAATTAGCAATAAAAAAGATAATCCTCTTTTTTCAAGAGATTTTTCAATTTATTTGTTATTTCCAAATGAATAGGAAGTAAAGGGCTTCCAATAATCCATTGAGAACATATTTTCATTGAATTAATGCCTCTTTCATTGAAATACTCACAGACATAACCTATTTCATGAGATGTAAAATCAAGACAAACAAACCAACCTTGAGGGATTCATTGTAAAACTAAACAATTAAAAAACAAAAACCCAGTTTGGTAGGCAAAATAGACTATTATAGGGATAAGACGATTGAATCAAGCAACTAATAAATTTTCAAATTTATTGAAATTTAAGAATACAATTTCCTCACACATTCACTCATTCAGTCTTGAGTTCATGAATTCATCAAATTATTTCAGAATTTTGGAACATTAAAAGATTAACCAAAAAAATAAATTACTATTTATTTATTTTCACCAGTAAATATGCAACATGGTATTTGTTTTCATTTATCAAACAATCAATTCAATCTAGAGACTTCCAATTTTGTTTCTACTATTTTTCCTCTATATCTCACTTCTGTTATCATCTCTTCTCCCTTCAAACTTTTATATTTTCCAGTTTCCTATATTTCTCTATCACAACCTGTTGTTATCTTCCTCTCTTTTTTGTATAGGCACATCCTCTTCTTATTTTATTCTTTTATTCTAATCTTCTTTCACTATGTTTTTTTTCTCTCAATCTGTCATGACCTGTGTATAAACTTGCAATCTACCCCATGCCTTCTATTATTTTCTCTTTTTCTCATTTTCATGCACCCATCCTTTTCTATTCTTTGTTTTCATTTTATATTTCTCCTAAAATCCTGCAAATTGTTGTTTTATCTTCTTCCTTTAATCTTTGTCTATTCTCTATAATTCTCCCTCTTAATATACCCACACATAATTTGGTTTTCTTTTAATTTTTTAATCTTATCTCTCTTATATCTTTATGTTTCCTCCCTTCTATTATGCATCTTTCTTCATTAATAAAAAATCTTCCAAAATTTCCACACCTCTTTTCTCTCTCCCTATCGACTCACATTCTTAGTGTTTTGATTTTTCCTTTTGATAAAAACTAAAAGAAGTTGAAGGGATATTAACTTTCAACATGGCTTCAATAGGCATCGGGCAATTGAAAAAATATTCCAAAATTTACATATTATGAAAATAACCTTTTCAAGCTCAAAACTAAATAAGTCTGAAACTGAACTCAAAAAATCAAGAATGCATCAAAATGGGAAAACATAATCTTAGTTTAGTCAATAGTATTTTCCAATACTCATAGCGATGGTTACAAAATTTTTGTATTCTTTTGTTAAGTGATATGCCTACGGAATATATTCAATCAAGAATGCATCATCTTAGTTCAGTCAATAATATTTTCCAATGCTCATAGTGATGGTTAAAAAAACTTTATATTCTTTTGTGAAGTGATATCCCTGAGGAATATATTCAAAACTTATTACCCACAAAATATACATTGTAATTTGTATGTTCTTCTATTAGATCTCCAAGGTATTATTGTGAAATGTGCCAACCAATTTTTTCCTTGAATTGTCACAACACAAAACAACTCTATACCAATTGATTAACGTTAGCTTCAAAAGAGAACCAACTGAAAAACACTCAATGCCAAGAATGTGCACACAAGACCCAATGTGGGTGAGGTGCTAACATATGGTAGAGGAAACTAAATTATAACTGAAAGTAAATACAAATAGAAATAGAAAGAGGTGGTGAACCAACCATGAGAAATTCCATGCTACCACTTAAACTACTAGGGGGAAAGAGCATTACAATTTCAAACTAATTCATCCGTTGTGACAAGCATCCACTCAATAGTGGGAATTTTCCACCTTTCAGTGGATGATAAATGAGAGATTAGTTTGTTCTTTCTCCACACTAGCAGTAAACCACCCAGGGGTTACAAATATGTGAAAAATAGCACTAAAATATGCAAAAAGTTAAATAAATGGAACAATACTACATTTTGCAGTCTTACAATGAAAAACAACTGCAATTTTCAAGTGTTACTACAATATTTACAAAGCACAATGAAATAGATGATCTCCCACTTGATAATATCTCAATTATTGAAAATAGAAAGAAAAAATTAGAAATTGAAATAAGTCTAATATAAAAAACAACAATTTGAAAAATCATTACCAACAACTATGCTATCAGCAAAATGTTCATTGCATCCTCAATAGTCCTCTGAATGACCTGAAATAAATTGCAAAATCTTTCTAGGAGGATGGCACCCAATGTCCAACATCAAAACTGTATCAAAAGCTCTCCAAATAATTAAACACGAACTCCAAGGCAGCCCTAGGCAAGGTACGACCTCAAGAAGGGGTGAACTTCATTTGAAAATCAGAAACTTCAAAGTAAAATCTGAAATTGCATGGAAAGGGGCACCCATGCCATAGAAATCCATTTCTTCAATACCTAGAAGCAAATAACAATCATACCAAAAGTTGTATATGAAAATCTCCCTCAGCCAAACAATAATCAGCAACATGAAAACTGAAAATATCTCACCAAAACTCCATAGTAATGCTCTATATGTACTTCTAGATGAAGTACACTTTCAAATCATCATCTAGGGAACCATATTTTCAAGCTCGAAGAATGGAGTAAATTTTCTAATCTTTCCCTTAGCCAATTTCTGGATTTCAAACTAGTATCATAACTTTACAATATTTTCCAAAGATGAGAATGAATAAGCAATGCATCAATAAATAGACTCTTCAGCCAGAAAATGAATCAACTTGAAACTGCCCCAAGAAAATCTTCAATTTCCTCCAAGGGATGCCACCTCTCAAGAATTTACTTTATTAGAATTAATAAAAATATTACTTATCATCCTCTAGGCATCCACCTTTAAGTTGCACAATAAAGCATTTAATATAAATATTAATTGCTCAAATCAACCCCTTTATGTCCCCTTTTTAAAAATGACTTGAATTCATCAAGCCTAGGCATGGGGTACAACATTAGAACATAAAATTGACTAAGTATATAACTTAGTCCAAGGAGGTAGCCAAGAGCAACGCCCAAGCTACAACTAACAAACTACTAAAATTAGCAAACTGGTGTTTGCCAAGCTGAACCAACCTGATGGCAATGCCACTACCATAAATGGACTTACTAAAAATAGTGAATTCCAAAAATAGTAAGTTAACTTCAAAACCATTAGAAAGAAAAATTAATCAACCACACTAAACTGCAAATGATGGAGTTGTTGGTAGAATGATATTGCTAAAAGATAGACTTACCAAAAATTGCAAACTGCTATAAATAGTAAGTTTGCAAAACTTCCTTGAACACCAACTGAGTAGTATCATGACTTAATATAAATAGTAAGTGTTTCCAAACACCTTCTGCACACAAACCAGGAAGCCAACATGACTTACTATAAATAGTAAGTTCCTAAAAATTTTGTCAGATGGAGATGCATGTTACACCATTTTGAGGCTCTCCAAAAACCTAGAAAGCTCCACTAGACATGCATAAAAAAATCTCACATTCAAGCCCTCAAAGTTGCATATGAAACCTCCTAAAAAATAGGAAACCCTAATTTCCAATTCTTCTTAGCCTACGAGTTTCCAAAAATAGGCTAAAACCAATTGAAGAGCGTAGGGCTAAATTGGGGACATTACAGTTTGCCCTTCCCAAAATTGCTTGTTCTCAAGCAATGCCACCACCCTCAAAGAAATAAGTTTGATCCTAAGTATGCCAAGTAGGATCCTAGGGTCGCAAATCCATCTCTTTAAAGACCCACCATGTTGACGTTACACCACAATGATCACATAAATATATCCAATATTCCAAGAATGCTCTAATCTTTCTTGTAACCCCAAAGAGTCACCATATCTGAGATCCAAATTGATAGGCCTTGAAGAATTGAAATCAAAATCTTTCAGCATCTCATGTCTTGAAAACTTTGAGGAGTTAAAATCTGAAAAGCCAATGTCAAACACAATCTCAAGGATTAAGAAGAAAATACAATTCAACTCGTAAACATGCTCCTCAACATAAATCCTCATTACATCAAATACAGTCACAACAACATATGTGACTCTTCCAACACATCTTGCAAATAGAAGAAAAACTCCTTGCAAATGATCCCCCATCACATCCTCAAAATTCCAGGAAGATGTACAATGCCCTCTTTGAAATAAACTGATATAACTGAAAAGACTCCAAGAAAAACTTACAGATTTCACCTCATGAGTCTTCAACTAGTGAACCAAATTAGTTCCTAACTCACTACCCCAAACATAGGTACCAAAGAATGTGTGCAAGTAATGACCAAAAATAACTTGAACTCTTTCAAAAAACTGGTTTTGATAAGTTCAAATCACCATTTTTCCTACTTTAGCCCAAAAATCATCTCTGAAAAGAGATTGTGAAGTGTAAATATGACCATACCAGTTTCCCACTAAGTCAAAATTGAATGAATCAACATCTAATCTAGGAGAAATCAACATGCTAAGAAAAGAATAGTTGCTACCATACTGAAAATTCTTATTCAATCTGACCAATCTTCTTAGATTCGAAGCTGGGAACACGCATTCAAACAGTTTCATCATAGCAAATAACCATTCTTTGCTCAAAATTTCTCTCCAATCCATTTTTTGATTAAAAAATGGGATCATCAAGTGGTTGCTATGGTAGGGAACATCCCCATCAATTCTGAAATTTTGATCCTTATCCCTCTAAGAAAACTTCATACCATAACCCAAAATATTTTTCATTCCACATCGAGGGTGCCAAATAAGGATGACCAGAAATGATTCAAAACTCCCTTGAAGGAATTCACGACACATTCTCAAGTACTAATCAACTCCAAATGCACACTCAAGAAATTATTGACTTCTTTGGTGAACCACTGAAGTCTATCCATGAGAGCTTCAAAAACAAGGGAGCCTAAAACAAAAAATTTCTTCAAATCTCATCTCGAGAGGAGATTGGAGTGAACTAAATTAATACTCAACTTAGAATATGGCTTATTGAACATATAGAATACTTGAATTGCAACAATTTCCTTCTTAAAAAATTTAAAGGCATAATCTTGTTTGTTAATCGAGCGTAGATAATCTAATTTTTTAATCTCTAGGGAGTCTTTGATGAATTGTAGATTAAAGAGAGTGGCATCAACCCTACCTCCTTCCAAACTGTCTTCAATAAAACTATGTGAGTGGTCAATTCTGAATAGGGCTTGTGCCTCATCTTCAATGGATATCAAGAATTGACTATCCCACTCATAAATGTGTGAGGATGGTGAACTACTGATAGGCTCCATAACAAAATTAGAACTTTGTTTCTTGTCTCCATTTCCCTCATAGCTGCTTCAAGACTCTTGTCTTTCACCATCCACTAGCTGAAAATAATCAAGGTCATGAAGAGGATCAAATTCAACCGATTGTTCCGGCCTTTGTTTACAATCAGCTTCATGATGTGGTAAATTTGATTTGAATTTGATAACCTCTTTAAAAAATTCATCATCAAGGGCCTTTTGGTCTTCAAGCTCCATTTCCCCTTCACTATCTCCTTGATTATATAATGAAGAAGCCTCCAACTTGATCAATGCGTCATTATTGATCATAGTCCTACAAGTTTTAGCAGCAAAAAATTATTTCTTAGTGGTTGCAACCATCTTAAAGGGTTCATTATGGGGCTTATCCATGCAAGATTTTTTGTCAAATACATTTTCTCCTCCAATGGCTATCTCATAGCTTGCAGTGAAATCTGAACTTTGTTCTTTATTGGGATCAAAGGGAAATTTATCCCATACATTTTCCTTAAAAAATTAGGTGCTTTCACACCCGGATCCCAAATGTTGAAAGGCTGATTATTCTCATCAAAAGGAAACTGTGCTTGGTACTCCACTTGGAATGGTGACTCTTTGAATGAGATACCTCTCAACTCAACCAAATTGGTATCTTCATGAGAATCTTTCTCCAAGAGCTTAATTTGATGAACGAACTCAAGACCACCTAAATCTCCATTATTATAATAAAGCAAGGAATCATCACTATTAGCTAGTTTGAAGATGCTATCCTTCTTACCCTTAATAAGCCCATCATGTGAAGGCATATTACTGATTTCTTCATTATTTGTCACAAGCATACCAAGTAATTCTTCTTGATCCCTTATCATAGACTCTTCATGTGTATTCAAAACTGATGTTTCCTCATTGCACTCATCCTCATCATGTGCAAACAACTGCATATCAATAGGTACTTCTTGAGAAACAACATTTTATTCCCGTCTTTGACATTAATGACTACCTCATTTTTTTACTCTATTTTCTTCAAGTGTGGCTTCAATTTTATCTCACACTGAATGAACAAATCTTTGATCAACATACCAACAATAGAGGAATTCTTTCCTTATTTCTCATGAATTTTTAATAGAAAAGTTAGGACGGATTTTGGAATTTCATCCATCTCATTGATAGTTAAAATTAAAATGTTTCTCAATGCTGCAACTACATCCTCCTCTTGTTCAATCTAAATTGAAATGAAGAGGTAATGGATCAAATAATATATTTGATCTTGCATACCCAAATCAATCAAAAACATACTTGTTTTGACTTTAGAAAATATCTTTATTATAGTATCTCTTCTAGAGTACTAATTTCTATCAATTTCATCAAGATCTTGAAAGATTTCCATGACAATATGAAGAACTCTCTTCATAGTTTTATCATCAGAGGGCAACAAGGGTGCAAGGATTATCATGAATTCACTGAGGCATGAAGTAACCAACATATTTAATTCTTCATCTGAATGCCTCAACCAATAAGGATTTTTCAAAGAGGTCACCGCATATGTCAATGTTGTTTTAATTAACTCTAAAGGAAATTGCTTCACCTAGCTCATGCATTGTTCCAATGTAAAAAGTATTCTCACTTCTTCCCTTGTCTAATATATTTCAATGAGTCTTATTCCTATGGTGTGAAGTGACCTTGCAAAACTTAATTCTTCTTTAGAAGTCTTGATTAATTTAGATAGCTCTCAACTTATAAAATTCAGAATATGTATCATCTTCAGAACTTCTGAAAACTAAAAGTGAATTATGCTCTAACCTCTGATGTAGTATCGGTATTCACTGACATTCAACTGACAACTAAAGCATTGAAACTCATAGGATGCAGGAAAATATGATTTGATACCACTGAAATGTTCCAACCAATTTTTTCCTTGAATTATAACAACACAAACCAACACTATGCCAATTGATTAGCGTTAGCTTCAAAAGAGAACCAACTAAAAAACACTCAATGCCAAGAATGTGCACACAAGACCCAATATGGGTGAGGTGCTAACATATGGTGGAGGAAACTAAATTATAACTGAAAGTAAATACAACTAAAAACAAAAAGAGGTGGTGAACCAACCATGAGATATCCCATGCTACCAGTTAAATTAGTGGGGGGAAAGAGCATTACAATTTCAAAATAGTTCATCTGTTGCAAAAGGAATCCACTTAATAGTGGGAATTCACCACTTTTCAGTGGGTGATAAATGAGAGATTAGTTTGTTCTTTCTCCACACTTATGGTAAACCATCCAGGGGTTACAAATATGTGAAAATTAACACTAAAATAAGCAGCAAGTTAAATGAATGGAACAATACTATTGTTTATAGTCTTACAAAGAAAAAAAATTACAATTTTCAAGTGTTATTACAATCTTTAAAAAGAACAATCAAATAGATGATCTCCCACTTGATAATCTCTCAAACATTGAAAATAGAAACCAAAATTAGAAACTAAAATAACTCTGATATAAAAAACAACAATCTAAAAAGATATTACCAACAACTATGCTATCACAAAAATGTTAATTGCATCCTTAAAACTCCTTTGAATGACCTAAAATAAATTGTAAAAGCTTTCTAGGAGGATGGTGGCCAATGTCCAACATCAAAACTGTATCAAAATATCTCCAAATAATTAAACACAAACTCTAAGGCATCCCTAGGCAAGTTATGGCCTCAAAAAGGGGCGAACTTCATTTAAAAATCAGAAACTTCAAATTAAAATCTGAAATTACATGGAAAGGGGCACTAATGCCATAGAAATCCATTACTTCAATACCCAAAAGAAAATAAAAATCATGCCAATTTAAGTTTTATATGAAAATCTCCTTCAACCAAACAATAATCAGCAACATGAAAATTGGAAATATCTCACCAAAACTCCATAGTAATTCTCAATATGTACTTTTAGATGAAGTACACTCTCAAATCACCATCTAGGGAACCATATTTTCAGGCCCAAATAATGGAGTAATTTTTCTAAGCTTTCCCTTAGCTAGATTCTGGATTTCAAACTAGCAGCATAACTTTACAATATTTTCCAAAGATGAGAATGAATAATCAATGCATCAATAAATAGACTCTTCAACTGGAAAATGAATCAACTTGAAACTCCCCTAAGAAACTCTTCAATTTCCCCCAAGGGAGGCCACCTTTCAAGCATTTAATTTATTAGAATTAATAAAAAAATTACTTGTTCACCTCTAGGCGTCCACCTTTAAGTTGCACAATAAAACATTTAATATAAAAATTAAATGCTCAAATCAACCCCTTTATGTCCCCTTTTTAAAAAATGACTTGAAGTCATCAAACCTAGGCATGGGGTAGAACTTCAAAACATAAAATTGACTAATTATAGAACTTATTCCAAAGAGGTATCCAAGAGAAACACCTAAGCTACAACTGACAAACTACTAAAATTAACAAACGGACATTTGCCAAGCTGAACCAAGTTGATGATGATGCCACTTCCATTAATGGAATTACCAAAAATAATGAATGCCAAAAATAGTAAGTTAACTTCAAAACCATGAGAAATTCAAACTAATCAACCACACTAAACTCCAAATGATTGAGTTGCTGCTAGAATTATATTTCTAAAAGATAGACTTACCAAAAATAACAAACTACTATAAATAGTAAGTTTGCAAAACTTCCTCTAAACACCAACTAACCAAGATCATGAATTACTATATATAGTAATTGTTTCTAAATGCCTTCTAAACACAATCGAGAAGCCAACATGAGTTACTATAAATAGTAAGTCCTTGAAAAGGTTGTCAGATGGAGATGCATGTTACACCATTGTGAAGCTCTCCAAAACCTAGAAAGCTCCACCAGACATCCATAAAAAAACTTTCACATGCAAGCCCTCAAAATTGCATCTAAAACCTCCTAAAAAATATGAAACCCTAATTTATAATTTTTCTTAGCCTATGAGTTTTTGAAAATAGGCTAAAACCAACTGAAAACGTAGGACTAAATCGAGGGCATTACATATTCCCTTGATGCTCGTATTTTGATTTGTTTTCTCAGGATGACAAACATAAGAGTCTCTGCAGGCCTGTTGAGAGAATATAAATATTCTTTTTATGAAGCTCTAGTGAACTCATAAGACAACAAGATTGGGATGAAAAATAATATTCAATCTCTTTTTGAGTGATGATATTTTTGTATATAATGGAGATGATAATTCTACATTATCACCAATACTGAGTATCTGATAATCAATGGTGATTTTGGCAGTGCAATAATAGATTCCCTAGAGATGAACATACAAATTGTCATCTTGGGTATGGTAAAATTTTTCAAATTATTTTTTCAAGGACAATGATGAAGTGGGTAAGCTTGTTGAGGTGGGTATAACCTTGTTTTGACTCAAAGAGCCCACCAAAGGAGCTAGATTTTTTTTTTCTGATGAAGCAAGTTTGGATTTAAGGAATAAAATGGCACTAGTAGACATGTATGACAACATTGGAAGAACAAATATGGCATGCAAATTTTTTGATAGAATGCCTCAAAGAGATGTCAACTCATGCAAACCAATTATTGCAAGATATATTAAAAATAAGTTTGTTGAAAAGGCTTTAGAAATTTTTAAGAAAATGTAACTAGCAAGTGTTACACCTAGCTTCCCAACCTCACTAGTATCCTCCATACGTAGCCCCAAATGGGAGCTTTGGAACTAGGTTGAGGACATCCATCAAACGAAAGGAGGGTTTTTGTAAGATGTTGTGATTGTAACTCCCTTGCATATTGTGGAAGCATAGAATATGCACGAAATGGATTTTCTTAAGAAAAAAGCTTAGAAAATTTCAAGCAGATGCAAGTTGATAGGTGCAAAGTTAATTTATACAACCTTTCCCACATCCTCCCTGCTTGTGCCAAAATGGGAGTCTTCAAACAGGGTATGAACACCCATCCAGTGAAACAGTAAGGGATTTTTTTCGGATATTATGGTTTGATATGCTCTGATAGACATGTATTCAAACTGTGTAATCATAGACAAAAGAATGTGAACTATTTGACAAAATTCCTCAAAGAAATGTGGTCTCATGGATTGCAATAATTTCAAGATATGCAGAAAATGGATTTGTTGATAAGGCATTAAAAAATTTCAAGCAATTGCAATTGTCAGCTGTAAATCCAAATTCCATAACCTCTAAAAGCATTCTCCCTTTTCGAACAGGGTGTGGACATACATCAAAGAATAAAGGTAAAGGGGATGTTTGTTAGGTATTATGGTCGAAAATGCTTTGGTATACATGTATGAAAAGTGTGGAAGCATAGGAAATGAAAATGAATCACTTGATAGAATGCCCCAAAGGAGCATTAACTCATGGAATGCAATGATTTCAGGCTATGCACCTACACTCAAGAGGGTGTGGACATCTAAAAAAGAAATTAAAAGAGGATTTTTTTCAAACATTATGATTGCAAATGCCCTTAATAGAATGTTCACAGAAATGGGCTTTCATGGAGTACCATGAGCGCTTAATATATTCAAATGGTTTTATTGAAAAGGCTTAGAAACTTACAGAAAAATAAAATTAGCGGGTGCAAGAAGATGAGAAATTAAAACTGAGGAATCCTATGTTTTCTACTGCTTTGCCACCACTATTGTTTTTCGCTCCTCCAAACTCTTCTTCATTGGTATTGACCTTCACTTCTCCAATTTGGTGAGCTACATCATGAAAATAAGATTTCAAAAGGGTTTTAGATCACACTTACTAAAATGAAAATAATGACAAAGAGCACATTTAGGTTTTAGTGGGAGAAGTGGTAAAATTTGGAAGAGGGCAAGTGACTTACTTGAATTTTTTGCACAAATTATTTTGAGTTGTCAATGATGTCGATGTGAAGTAGAGTGCAGTCTTTGCAAGTAGGCATAGAAAACCCTAATGTCATCCACTACCGTCTACCTCCCCATAGGCAATAATTTCTATGTTGCATACGTAGAGAAGCCAAAGAAAAGAAACATTGAATGGGAAGCGACTGGGATATTTTTTGTGGGAGATTGATATTTTTACATCTACTACAGAGGATGAATATGCATTGTTATAGGAATAAATGTGATAGAATTTACTATTTTTTGGTGTGATGTTAATCCTCATTTCAAAAATCAACAGTTTCATATGCCTCAACCTTCTTTCCTCCCATCTCAGTGGCTTATAGTCATTGGTGGTGGGAAATTTGAGCTTCAAAAGCTCAAATAGGGACATGCCTTTGGCATAAATATTTATGTTGAAGGCATGTCCCTATTTGAGCTTGTGAAGCTCACTTTTCCCATCAAGGGCTGAAAAGCATGGAGGTGAGATGAAAGAAGGTTTAGATATCTACAACTGTTGATCCCAGTCTTCACATTTATTTCTACTTCGTAGCTATTGGAAAGGCCAAACTGCACTAGGTCTTTTGCAGCTATAGGAATCTCAACTACATTTATGGTCATGGGTTCAAACCTATTTCTTAACAGGATGGGTGTGTTTATTGCATAATTTATGATGGATAGGGAGGTAGGTGGTAGTGAAGGGCATTAGGCGATGCTAGGGTTTCATTTGTCTACTTGAAAAGACTACATAGTTCTTCACATCGGCATAATTGACAACTCAACACAAATTATGTAGAAACTTCGACTCTTTTTTTATTATTATTATTGAACAGGGCATGATTTTAATTGCTATGACGCAGATGGGTAGGGCATGATTTTAACAAATACCAGTGCTCACTTTAGTTTTTAGGGTTTACATGGGTTTGTGTTGCAACTTTTTGTGCATGTATGTTTTATTTGTGCCGATTCAGTATCTTTTATTTGGGATTTTGATTTTTTTGTTTTAATCTCACCTTGTATTTGGTTTGTTTTTTCTCCTTATTCATTGACATATTTTTAGTGCTTAAATATTCTACCATACTTGGAAAAGGAAAACAATGTTAATTTTTTAATGATTCACCACCGAAGTAGTAGATTTTTGAGCTCTTCTTCACATAGTGTCAACATAGTTTCAAAAATAAGGGGAAATTGCATTTAATAATTTTGGTAGTTGTTTGTAACTACTCAATCTTTGTGGGATTATAAAAATAGTTGTTATCTACATGCTATATTTAGAGTTAAAAGTGAAACTAATATTCTTTTGATTAATGAGGCCTTTGGGGTTGTAATAGCAACACATGATTGTAAAAAGGGAGGGAGTTTGATAGTTCAAAGATTTGTTTTTTTTTATCTAAATATAATATTAATTGTGCTATATGTTTATTATTACTATTGTAAATATTTCTATAAGCTATTTTTTTTTCTTATCTATATGATCATGAGTTCAAACTTTGTTGTATCGTCTTTGGACATAAACTTAATGTGACTCTTCATAACTAGCTTTTGTTTTTTTGATAGTGTTCATAGACTTGGTAATGATTAACACAAATAGAATATCCTTTTGGAGATTGATCTACAAGAATAGAGGTTCATCTGCATCAATTTTTCTTGTGCATGCACTTTTTTATTATTATTTTGTGTTCATTTTGAGCATAACAATAGATGTGCCTAAGGAGAGTACATTTTAGTCCATATTTTTACTTGTGTCTATAGTCACACCCAACAAGGAGGCCCATGTTAAGTTATTGTGCTCATAGCATCACCAAAAACAAGAAGGAAGAAAAATCTCTTTATCTGGTAGATGTACTAAACAGGATTGCCAGTATTGTAGTCAAAATGTTCACTTTGTGGATTTAGTCATATCGTGATATTACTGGGACTGAGCTTTCTACTTTTAAAATGTCACTTAGCAACTTGTGACTCTTTTTTTATAATCTCATATTCTCACCTTATCCTAAAGTGGCTTTCTTGTGTTGAGATAATCTTATAGTTGGGTGATGTAGTGGTTTAAAAATTTGGTGAGTTCCCTATGTCAATAGATGTATTTATTTATTTATGAAAATTTTATGTAGTTGTAAATCTACTTTGTGAGATTTTTCATTTTGTTCTCCATTTTTTTCATCATATTTTACTTAGTTTATATTTTTATAATGCAAGTGATAGGTTAAGGAAATCCTAGTCTAGACTGAATTATTTCATTTCATTAGCAAATTAAAATTTATTTTTGAGTGCCTTTTCAGTTCCCCAAAAAATTCAGCATATTAACATTTTATGTTCCTCAGGTCACACCTCTTTTAGAAAAGTTTTCAACTTGGTTTAAGAACCCTTTTAAGACTTGACTTGCTCTCTTCTTGAAATCTACATTTCCTGAGGATGGACAACAGAGTGTGAGCCAAAAAATCTAAGAAATAAATACTTATTCACAGTTTATCCAAAAAATTTACTTCAAATTTAAAATAAAATGTTTTAAACTCATAATAGTTCTTGGTATCCCTGGAAAATAGCTTTCATCTTCCCTTTGTGTTAATTTTAAACATCAAAATGTTGGTCAAGTAAAAATAAATGCTTAATCCTCAAAATTCAAGCTGAGCCAAACACTATGGTTAGCATCCTCTAGCACTTTTAGTTCCTATTCTTGTATTCATTTGAAAGTGTGGCCAAATAAATTGTTTAGAAACTATAGAAAATCAAACTCACTATAAAAGCAAAAAGTTGAAAATTTGAAATAAAATTTGATAATAGATGAGGTATTCCAACATTGTTTAAGTGGATAGGTAGGAAAAGGGCTACTTGTAAATAATTTTAAGGATGTTGGAACAACTTGATGTTGGGAATCAAAAATTATGTCATACTTTTTGGATAGGTACAAGCCTGGATCTATAATTATTGGTTTGGCTCTTTGATAGCTGACAACGCCAATTTGAATCAAATGATGAGAAACTTGTATCCAAATAATTGACAATGCAAATTATTTCTTTTATTATTGCACGTAAAATATAACATCAAGAAATTGATAATTCACACACTCACAATTTCCAGCTAATATCACTTGTATGTTCAATGGAATTGAGGCCACGTGGCAAGTAGGTGGAAACATGGAGTAAATATACATGTGCACCCATAGTCAGCTTCTACTCAAGAAAAGATACTTCAATAAAATGGGTCCCTCATCAGGTCAAGTTTTTCAGCCCAAAAACTACAACAGTAAAAGTAATGAGAGAAAAGAGTGTTGGAGTTGAGAAGATACAACTTCATAGGAGCCCAAAGATCTCTGCAAGCAAATAACCTATTACAAGGAGAAGCAAAGAGAAGCAACAAAGGAAATGCTCAAGAATGTGGAGCAATGTATTCACCTAAAATGTAAAATGAATAATGATACAAAAGATAGTTTTCAACCATATATAGATGAAAACCCTAAAAAGGAAAACCCTAGGCTTGCACAATAATAATTAATAAAGTAATTAATTATTATGCACCTAATGTTAGCTTAAGTGAAAAAGAGGTAAAAGGGAACTTTATGTAATTAAACAAATATTGTTTAATTAATAAAGTAAATACCCAATTACTCTGACACCCCCCCTTAAGCTAGACTTAGGGAGAAACTAAAACCTAGAAGAAGCTACTGAAAGAAAAAGCAATGGGTCCCGACAACAAGGCCAGATCAGGTACGCATGTACAAAATCAATGCAAACTAAATGAAATGGGGTAAAGGAGAAAACCTAGTGGGAACAAAACTCCTCCCCAAAATAGAATGCAAGGAAGGAAAGCAATGCACTAATGAAAGAAGGATAGGAGGTGGATAACATTATACCCCCCATAAACAAATTTTATCATATAAGTACATGTACAATGGTATCCATAGGAGAGATAGAAAGAGAGAAGAAGGCCCCCCCACAATGAAGAAACTCCTGTCACAATGGTAGATGCCTGATGTAGAATCCAAAAGGAGATCCTGATGTGGAAAATGATATTCCTCCACTTGGGAAGAAATCGATCCAAAGGACGATGTCGAAGAAACCCTATGAAGAATGATGAACCAATCTGTCTCAAGATGTGTGCCATGATAGGATGTTGAAGAGTCTCACTGTCTGAACTAAAACAAATAATGCCAAATCCAAATTGAAGTGGAGAATACTGAAATGCAACCTCTGAATGCATGGATAATGGTGGGCGAATAGTGATAACCTGACTGTCAAGGTAGAGGAGATGAATGTCCTCAAAATAATCCTCTAAATCTACAATATAGGACTCCACAAACAAGAAAGATATGTCTGCAACATAAGAGTCCAAAGTAGCTATGTCTGGAAGATGTATGATTCCTTGCTGCACTAAATCAAGAACAACAAGAGATGTTGATGAAGTCTCAGTCTGAAGAGTAGGAACAGTGAGACAAACCTTTGATCCATCATAATATGTAAGGGTGTCTAAATACTCAAGCTCCTCTAAAGTATCATGATCAAAGGGTGTATTCTCTCTCCAAGCAATGGGTAAGAGACAATTTGAAGCAGGATCCTTAGGGAATGGAGAGAGAATTGGGTCTCCATAGATCTCCCAAAGACGTGTCCAAAGTGGGTGAGGACAATCAATGTCCGATATAGCCAAAACACTGTCATGATCAACACTAGACAATATAAGTCCTACTATGTGATTTCTAATGATATCCCATGCTAATTTTCCCTCTAAAGTTGTTGGTTCAGGTATGAGATCATACAAATAAGGCAAAATATTAAGCCACCTACTGATGCAGGAGCATCTAGTGGTGTAAGGGCAATCCTACATCACCCAAAAATATATTTAATTTCATTTAGATTTTTTTTTTTGTAGATGTTTTTGCATTTCTGGATACCCTTTTCATCGAAGAAGAATTCCCAACTTTCAGAACTATTTTTCTATTTTTTCTACTCAACTGCTATTTTTAGCAGGTATGATTTTGAAGGTGTGAGGAGACAGAAATTTAAGGGAAGCTTCAGGATAGAATATTAAACACTTTGGTGAAAGAATCAGGCAAAGATCATTCCTGGTTCAAAAGCTATTCAAGTTTCAGTTTCTGCTTTTTGCCCTACAAAATCTTCGGAGCTAATTTTGAGGAACTTAAAGGCTCCGGATGGGCACTTCATTTTCGCAAGACCTTTCCGAAAAGGTATTATCATTGAAGATTCGATGGTTAGATCTTGAGTTAGGGCTTCTGGAAGTTTGTGCATAATTAGAATGTTGGTTTTGGCTCCAAACGGAGAATTGGGCTATTTATGGGGTAGTTTCTGATTTTTGTGAGTAGTTTTTGGGGAAAGAAGATCGCATGTTGCGAATAGGGGAATTTCTATAATTTCTTTTATGTAATTTGCATGTATTTCAGAACTCGAGGATTAGAGATCCTCTACATATAAGAATTTCATATTTTGAAAATAATAAGAATCTCTGGTTTTTCTGTGTGATTTTCTTGTGTCTCGGGTTGCACCCTCATCACCTACAATGTGTAAGTATACCCTTTGCCCATGACTCATAATTACCCCGTTCCAGAAGAACAACTAAAGGGTGAGTACAAAAACCCATGATAACTTTTCAAATGAAAAATTCAGAGACTAATGATCTCAGCAATGATAAAGCATATCAACATAACCCATCCAACGCAAACAAAGCCCATATAGGAGCCAGGATGACCAAGTAATTGAGAAAAGTGTAAAAACACACAAAGCTGAAAAGAAATACCTAGTAAATTTTTTGATAAAATAAACTGTATATCTAGAAATATCATTGTAATACCTTTCCAATGCCTATTCGTTTGCACAAAAACGGAGTTCGGACGTAAAAGATACGCCCCTGGAGTGAAAAACCCAAGTTCTGACTTTGACTGGCAAAAATGACAGCAAAACAGAAAAATCAGAAAAAATTACCAATACCGCTAGAACAGCACCAAAACTAGCTTTTCGGCGATATCTCATTTTTCGAAAAACCAAGAAAAAATGTCCATTTTACACCTGATTTAGTGCAAGCTGCTCAAAAAAGGGAGAGAAAAAAAATGCACAGCCCTCAGGGGCTAAAAAAACCTTTGACCCCTGGTCACATTGATGACCAAGGGACTAGCAGCTAGGTGCTAGGTGCGCAGCCCCTGGTTCCTCATATGACCTTGATGCAGTCAGGGTATGCCCTCAAGGGCTGTCGGTGGCGTGCTGGTCACCCACATGACCTGGCGGGCAGTGTTAAACCCACGGGGGCTGGAGAGGACCAACAGGAGGTCAGCGAGTTCGTGTCAGTTGGTGAGGTTGGCGGTAGAGCTCGGTGAGCTCGGCGGAGTCGGGAGAGCCAAGTGGGGAGCTTGGCGGAGCCAGGCGGGTAGTGCGTAGAGCAAGGCAGAGGTCGAGCGGGTGTTGGCGAAGCTGGCCGGGGAGCTCAGTGGAGCCAAGCAGGTGGTGCACGGAGCAGGGCAAAGGCCGAATGGGTGTCGGCGGGCTTGGTGGAGCCAGGGAGCTCAGCGAGCTCGGCGGAGTCGGGCAAGGAGCTCGGTCTAGCCAAGTGGGTTGAGCGTGGATGTCGACGGCAGAGCGGTAGATGAATGCAGTGGCCGATGGGCGGCGCGGTAGCCGACGGGCGCAACACAAAAAATTTAAGAAAAAACCTTTGATTTTTGATTTTTTTTTTTTTTAATTTAAGATTTTTGTTGTGGGGAGGGGGGGGCATACAACCAAAACCCTAAAAAAATTTTGCATCCCTAGTTGACTGTAACCAAAATCAATGATTTGATAGTCGATTTAGGGGTTTTTGGGCACTATGAATCCAATGGCACTGTCCGTTTGGGCCCAAATTGAACCTAAAATTCAGAGTATGATGAATCCACAAGAAGAAACCTTAAAACCCTAGATCTATTTCCAATGCAAAAAACTCAAAACAAGAACAAGCAGCTATAGATCTGAAGCTCTCATACCTTGGAGTTGAGAAGATACAACTTCATAGGAGCCCAAAGATCTCTACAAGCAAATAGCCTATTACAAGGAGAAGTAAAAAGAAGCAACAAAGGAAATGCTCAAGAATATGGAGCAATGTATTCACCTAAAAATGTAAAATAAATAATGATACAAAAGATAGTTTTCAACCATATATAGATGAAAACCCTAAAAGGGAAAACCCTAGGCTTGCACAATAATAATTAATAAAGTAATTAATTACTATGCACCTAATGTTAGCTTAAGTGAAAAAGAGGTAAAAGGGAACTTTACATAATTAAACAAATATTGTTTAATTAATAAAGTAAATACCCAATTACTCTAACAAAGAGTGGGCACTAAGTGCACACAGTGATTAACCTTCCAAGTACTCACACCTTGTTTGTGGTTACTATATTTTTTTTGAGAAAATCAGGGATAATTGTTTATTATTTAGTATGGAAATGCAGAGGCTTCAAGCTAAGAAAATCATTTGGTGACCATAATTGATTTCAAAAAAATTGACCATAACCTTAGACCTTGACCAAGTGACTAGAAAAAATAAATGTGGTACCTGAGTTCTTATAGACAAATTTAAAGGAAGAGTAAACTCAAATCAGCTACAATTCAAAATAGGAGAATTTATAAAGAACAAAGAGTTGGTACATACTACCAAGGTATATTAGGAAAACATGGATTTTTCTCTCGTTGCAAAACAAAAACCATCAACTACATCCCAAACAAATATTTAGAAGCTTGGTCCTTCCATCACTTAGGACAACATAATCAAGTTCTTTGAGCTATTAGCCACTTTCTAGTTTGTAAGGTTCTTTTTTTCCTCATACTTTTATATTGCAATTGGATAAAATTTCAATTCACATTAATCTACACTAGTCCTTCATAGATTTTAATGTTGTTTCCTTCTTTATTCTAGCTTAAGTAATGACTTTTATTCACTAGAAACCCTAAAAATCATATAGTTTCCTTTTATTAATTGTATTACTTGTAAGTTATAAGATTGAGTAATAAAAAAATGAAGCTTTCACATTTAAGAAAAATGTATTCATGCAAAGAAACTACAGAAACCTCTCATTAGAACTAATTTCATCTAAAACCACAAACCCTACCAGCTATAGCATAAGATCTTACAAAATTTGGACAGACTGCATAATGATGAATGAAAGCTAATTTGTGAGTACACATTGTAATTAGTACTTGATATTTTTCCTTATGCATATTAACCTCAATATTATCCAAGCCCGACACAACCTCAAAATTATCTTAAAGGTATCAATTCACACTAAATAATCAAATTGTAAAGGGGGTGTAACTTAAGTAGAGCGATAGATTACTAGAGGGAGCTCCTAGGTTCAAGACCTAGCTAGTTTTTATTTCCAACATGTATTAGAGTCAGGCTAGGGAACTTGGCTTAGACTGCAAAATTTATTCCTATACAAAGGGGGCAAGTATCTTAGAAGAGATAACAAAGCCTACTCAATTAAGCAAGGATCAAAACATTGTGTTTTTAACTAAACAACTGAAGAAAAATTTCTATAAATTCATATACAAATGAACCAACTAATCTATCAGTATACAAAGCACAAGCAATAGATATTTCTAGTGTTACATCATCAATATTCTTCTATAGTGGCATTTTTTCTATTTACTAGATCGAACCCATTTAAACTTGGATCAATTTTTTACTCACTCCCAACAATTTGGCATCCACTCTCATGTTTTTGGTCACATAGCATGGTTAAATTATGTATGGAATTAAGAGATGCACCAATCAAAAATCTTGACGTAAATAAATAATAGTGAAAATAACCAATGATAGAGCTTACCATCTTCTAGTAAAATTGCCACAACTTGTAGAGTACAATAAATCATACTTGGAACTTTGTAAATGTAGATACAACTAAAACAAAAAAAATAGACCAAAAACTATCCCTAATTCACCTTCCACAACTCTTCAATGTACTATTGCACACCAAGGTGCAATTGCTAGTGATGGAGTATTTCTTAAGCTGATTTTCTGCTCTGCAAACCAAGGGAAAACCTTAAAACATGGGAGATGAAACACCAATTTTTTTATTATACTTCCAAACTTCCCTCCAATGTGCAATCACAATGTTTTAAGCCAAAAATCAATTGCCTAAAATTCCCTCCAAATGCATACATGACCCGACCAAGGCACCAAAAAATACTTATTGCTAAAATGCACCAAGAAAAACTATTGCATGAAAGGCATGCAAAAATTAATCTTCATTTTTAGGGGAAAAAAAATCATCTATCTATATTGTCATTTTAATATAGTTTGTGAAAATTAAGATAAAAATGATGTGCTCCTAAAATAACTAGAGTTCAAAATTGTATAAAAAGATAACATCTATAAAAATGATCAACACACAATTGATTTCATAGATTATAAAATAATTCTATTTTTAAAAAATAATTAACAATATAAAGCATGAAAGAGAAAATTTTCACATACCAAAAGCTATCATTGTTATTTGTATTTTTCATTATTAAGATGCTCGAGTATATCAACAAGCGAAGATATAAGTGAATCAATCTTCATTTTTAGGGAAAAATGTTTTTTTTAAGGGAAAAATCTTCGTTTTCAGTAGACTCGACCATTACATTTCTACAATCCATGTAAATTTAATCTAATCACTTCTAGAAATAATTACTTTTATAGACATTATGTTTCTACAATCCATGTAAATTGAATCTAGTTGCTTCTAGAAATAACTACTTGACCTTTTGAAATGAAAGTGTCTGCAAGATAGCCCTCAAAATGCAATTGAATTATTTAAATCATATTTTATTAGTGAAATTGACCATAATTTCTCTTTGATACATTTGACATGATAACACAACAGAAAAATCAAACTGGCTTCAAATCATAGTTAAAAACATTAATGATTCATTAACATAATGAGTAATAAAAGTTAAAGAATGTAAATGTTAATTTTTTTTTATAAAATATGTTAAGGCCTTAAGTGTTAGAATCCAAGATCACCTGCATGCAATCACCTGTCACATGCAAAAGACATGCCAAACTAGAGAAGATCTGTAAACCTCAAAGTGTAAAATGCATTATGAGAATCTCAAATATTACAAAGAGATCAATCCTTATGAAGGAGATCAAGAAACCCTAAAAGGGAAACCCTAAATGAAACCCTAGTGTGCACACTTAATAATTAATCAATTATTAATGTGCCTAACTTTAGCTTAAGCAACTAGAGGAATAAGTGACTTAATTAATTAACCAGTATGATATAATTAATTAAGCATAATAAATTATTACTCTAACACCCCCCCTTAAGATGAACTTAGGAAGAAGCTAAAACACTAGAAGAAGATGCATGCAAGCAAAGATGGGTCCCAACAACTAGGCCTGATCAGGTACCCATTTACAAATGCAAGAAAGAGGTAGAGGAGGAAAACCCAGTGGGACAAAACCCCCCTACAATGATATGACATACTGAAAAGAAGCACTGGAAGAACACTATAGAGTAACACTGGAACTGCAATCTGGCAAGCAAGGAAAGATACTTCTGTCTACAAGAAACCATATTGGAATCATCATAATGTGACAGTAGACCCGATGCCATAGAACACTTTAAAACTCCAAATGGGAACAATGCTGGAATCTATGAAGCAGCAGTCGATTATTGAATGATGCATCACTGAAAACGAAGTGCAAAGATGCAAGATGCACTCTCCCAACTGCCAAAATATCCAGGTAATCTCCAAAACACCCATTGTGCCAAATCTGGATTAACGAAAAACCTAGGATAGATACAAAAAAAAGTGCATGGACAACAACATAAATCTCCTCAATACCTTTCCAACGCTGCAAAGATAGCGAAAATCGGAGATCGTGGCAAAGAGTTATGAGCTCGAAAGCATAAAATAAACATCTAAATTCAACCAGCAATAAATGTAGTAAAATAGGAAAATACTATAAAATAAACTACACCAAATGAAAGTACTCGGAACTAGCTTTCCGGCGATATCTTGTTTGCCCAATTTTGATACCGTATGCCCAAGTTATGCAAAAAAGAAAAAAATTGCTTCTTTAGAGAAAACTAGGGTTAGGAAGGGACAAACAAGGTGCCGTATGGACGCTGACATCATGCTAACGTCAGTGGTTCATGAGCCTAAATTTGATGGCCTGGAGGCCGTCGCCGCAAAAAATCGGTTCCCTGCAAAAAAAAATTCAGCCCTTGGTTGCCATATGACCGCAAGCGTTGGGCAGGGGGCTGGGGCGGAGCCCTTGGTTCTCCATGGGACCGGCGGCCGAGGATGAGAAGCCCTCAAGGGCTGGCAGAGTTGGAGGTGGCATATGGGCTGAGCGCCGCCCGGCGGTAGTGGACCGGCGGCCCCCTAGTGGCCGCCCGATGGCCGCCGGGTGGCGGAATCCATCATAACTATGAGCGCCAGCATAGAGCCCGAAAAAACACCGTTTTTTAATTTTTGTGCTGTTTTCGACCTCGGAATGTGTGCTGGGGAGGCCGTACGGCCTCCCTGGTAAAATTTTTTTGCCTCCCAGATCAAGATCACCAAAATCAACCAAACGGAAAGCATTCCTAGGGTTTTGAGGTGCTGCGAACGTGATGGCGACACCCGTTTGAGCCCAAAGTCTGTTGAAAAATTGGCTACCCCCAGATCTTGTAGAAAAGATGCTTGTGGAAACCCTTGCATTTGAAACTCACTGAAAAGCCATATCTTCAGATCACGAATAGGCAGCGGTTGGTCTGGAGCTCTGATACCATGTTAGAATCCAAGATCACCTGCATGCAATCACCTGTCACATGCAAAAGACATGCAAAACCAGAGAAGATCTGTAAACCTCAAAGTGTAAAATGCATTATGAGAATCTCAATTATTACAAAGAGATCAATCCTTATGAAGGAGATCAAGAAACCCTAAAATGAAACCCTAGTGTGCACACTTAATAATTAATCAATTATTAATGTGCCTAAGTTTAGCTTAAGCAACTAGAGGAATAAGTGACTTAATTAATTAACCAGTATGATATAATTAATTAAGCGTAATAAATTATTACTCTAACATTAAGACTACACCGAAAGGCAATGCCTTCCATGCAATATGTATTTTTGGTGCATCAAGCAACCTAGGTGGCCAAATGGCCCACTTAGGTAGGGGTCCCATGAGGGGGGCTTAAGCTCTATGGATTATGATCAAATTTGAAAGAAAAAAAGAATAAAGGAGTAATAGTCATTTATTTCGTCATTTTTATTTGTTTGACCAATTATTTAGTTATGATTTTACCCAATGACTAGGTTAGTCATTTATTTAGTCATTAATACTTGTGAATTGCAAAAAAATAGTGGAATTTAGTCATTTTTAGTCACATGACTAAAATTTTTAGTCACATAATCATTTATTTTCCAAATTATACTAGTGAAAATTGTTGGCCTTGTCGTTGCACCAAAATATCGACCTGTTAATGCCCGATACAAGCTTCAGTTAAGATCCACAGGAGGCAGTTAAACCATGTCACAAACCCATAGGGAGATACTGGTAGTTAGTCCAACAATCCCCCCTTAGCGTCACCCGAGGGTTTTGAACCTATGACCTACTCTGATACCAATTGTTGGCCTTGTCATTGCACCAAAAGATTGACCTATTAATGCATGATATAAGCTTGAGTTAAGATCCACGAGAGGTGGTTAAACCATGTCGTAAACTCGAAGGGATATTTTTGTGGTTATTCCAACAACAATTATATGTTATAATAGAAAATCCGACACCTAGATCAAAACTAATGGCCCTGCGAAGTTGGCCCACTAAAAAGTGAATTTCATTAAAATTTCTTCCTAGGAAAGAAATCAACTGATGGGACTTTTGGCACCAAAAAAAAAGGAAACTTAAAATTTCTAGAATGTTCTAGGGTGGTTATTGGGTAAAATAAAAGGGTTAAGAGGGGTTGTAGAAAGTGGCTCCATTAGTGCAGATTGTGGCTCCAAATAATTTAAATTTTTTTCAAAGTTGATTTTGTTGTAATGAATCAAGCCCATTTGGCTATAACATGTAAGTTTTGAATATGTAATTTCATTTTCTGAAAATAATTGAAAGTTAATTATTTTTCTATCTCGGATCTTCTATGTTGGTATCTATTGTTGTGATTTGTGTGGCTTCAGGTGGTGTGGCCCTCATCAATAAGACCTCTTCTCCTTCACCTTCTCTTTCTTCTTCTGTACTTATCATTGGAGAGATTCCTTCTTATCCAAAGTTTATGACTACTCCTCTTCTAGAGGTTCACACTGAGGATCCTATTCTTACACAACCTATAGTTGAGTCACCACACTCCTCTTTAGAAAAATTTATATTGGACTCTCTGGAAGATAGTATGGCATTTTCAACTACTTTTACAAATTTGCTAACACTCGAATCATAAGAACTAGTAGATGGAGATATCAAAGTGGCTTTATCTCTAGAATTTGTTGCAGGAGATATGCTTTGTACTACCTTAGTTGGTGTCCCTTTGTGAGATGAGCCTCCTTCCAACTATGATCTAGATTGGGAGGAAGATGACTTGCTAGGAATGATTGACTAGAGCAATACCCTCCATGTATTTAGATTAGAGTTTTCCTGCTTGTTTGTGTTCCCCTATACTTGTTTGTATATATTTTTGGTCCCTCCTAGAGGATCCAAGATACCCTCATAGGTACTTAGATAAATGAGAGACAAATTCTTGTACATTTCCTCTATTTATATCACCGTTCTTCTCTTTTTTGTACTTTGATTTTTGACATTTGGGGATGATGCAAAGCATTAAGAGGCATTTAGGCCTTCTTCCATGTTGACCAAAATTTTTATTTTCACTTTGTTTTTATGTCCTTCATAATATGAAATATTTTGGGACATGATGACAATTCATACACACTTATATACAAATGTTATTAATATGAATCATAATGACCTTGAATACAAAGATCCCCTTTTCTCTCTCTTATGCCTCTCATATGCTAGGACCTAGTTTTACTTGTGTTTCTTTGCATAACACAACCTATTCTAGGGGGGGCTATCATATTCCTCTTATAGATCTCTTATCTTATGATTTTTTTGAAATATGTCTACATCCAACTCTCTTATTAGTCATCTAGCATGGGGGAAACCTATTGATGGTGTTTTTTGCATGACAAAAACTCAAATAGAATAAGATATCCTATCTCTCTTGAAAGATAAATCTCTATGGGAAAAGAGATAACCCCAAGGTATCTAATGTTAGGTCTTGACAATGTAGTGAAACAACTCAAGAATAATGTGAAAATGTTGGTAATCACAAGGGGCCTTACAAAAAAATATTGGATCTTCAAACTTATCAGATTTCACAATATATTGACACTTAGATTCTTAAATGTAACCCAAATAATAAAATAAATAGAAAAATATAAGAGTTTAAAAGAGATCTAAGATTAAAATTACTCCTAAAATTAATCACAACAATGATGAATACTGCAAACAGAAAAATCTCCAATTAAACCAATTTCTGCTTAATCAAGGACAAGCTTGCAACTCCACAAAAATGGTGCAATCTTTTGAGGAAACTGAAGATTTTTAGACTATGAACATTCATCCACATGCCCAGTAAATGACACAATGTAAACAAGCATCCATAGTTGAACTTAGAAAAACATAAGGCTCAGACTAAGTTGACACAGCAACTTACAATCAACAAATTGCTAAAAGTATGCACCGGAGATCGATAAACATCATTAACATTTCACCATTATCATGAAAGAACTGAAAAATAACATCTAACACTGAGAATTAAGAACAAGAAATCATAAACTCTCAAAGGTAAACACAAAGTTTTCCAAATCAACAACCCATTTGCATTATCTTCTCTAGCATTACATAACAAGTTCCAGTTTCTCTCCTCTCCTACAACTACTAACTTGCACAATCTAACCTCTAACTTAGCCAATTCTTCCTTTTCAGCCTCTGATCAACTATTCTCTAACCTTTTTTGACCCTTACAATTGAGAAGGCATAGCCCTTTTATTAATATTTACATTTTTAAATCAAGGGCCAAGATTAAATTCAATCCAATGGCTGCAATTAATCCTCAAGAAACCCTAATAATTTACATTAGGGTTTTTCTTAAATGTGGTACATCATCATCCAATAGCATAAAATCAGTTACATCGAGGAGCAATAAGAAATCAATAATCTGCCACCTTGATTTGAATAAAAAATTATGATTGGAGAGTGAAAACAACATCACACATCACTCCACGTTTGAAACATATATTCCAGTTGTAGATAGGTTGTGCCATAGATTCTCATGCAAGTGCGTTTTAAATATTTTCCAGATTTTCCTCCTAGCATGAATCCATATGCAAGTTCTTTTTTTATTTATTCCTAGAAAATAGATATAATCATTAATAGCTCACATGTGAAAATCCAACCACAAAATATTAAAATTAAGCATAAATAAACCCTTGGAAATTTCAACTCTATCATAAAATTTTGGAAATTTAACCCTATTAATAAATTTTGGAGTTCAGGAAAATCATGACAAGAAATCCGAAAAAAATCCGGATGGAAGGGATAATCCCGAATTTGACAAGAAATCCGGAAAAATCCGGATGAAAGGGATAATCCCGGATTTGACAAGAAATCTAGAAAAATTCAAACGAAAGGGATAATTCCGGATTTGACAAGAAATCTGGAAAAATCTGGATGAAAGGGATAATCCCGGATTTGACAAGAAATCTGGAAAAAAACTTTGAAACCCCATAACTTTTTTTCTAGAAGAAATTTTCAAAAAGTTCAAAAAGCAACTTGGCCTAATTTTAAATCCTCTTTCTATTGGTGCAAAGATATTTACACATCACATTGAAAATTAACTTCAAAAATCCCCATTTCTAAAATCCAAGGCCCCAAAATGCTTCTAACTACCTACCTTATCAAATCAAATCCAGAATTAATCCCAAAATAACCTCCAAGAAGAGAAAAACCAGATATTGACAAAGACAAGGTACAAATATGTAGAAGAAAAAGAGGGTCCTAGCCTCTGGTTGGGCGTGTGTGAAAAGTGCACAAATAATCCCACTAGACTTTGTCTTCATGAATGTCTATATCTCTTTTTTGTGGTTGTCCTACAATATAGTTTTTAGAAGTCACAAGTCGATTGGATTTTTTTATGGTCCCTCGTATAGCACAACATGCTACCCATACATATCGGCCCCGTGTTGTGTCTACATAACTATTTATATCTAAATTTTCAGTTTTCTCCTAATATGTTTGTCTATAGCTAACACGTTTATGGTGATGCAACTTAATAATTTTATGCAAGATCGACTCAGGCCTCTTCCCTGGAGGAACCATCCCATGGATAGGAGACTTAAATTCTTCCCCTTTGCATTTTGGGTAAAATACTATCCTCTTTTTACTTTAGCTCGCATATTTTCTTGAATATATTCTCGCTAAAGTGGGGGAAAAATGTAATGTCATAAATTGTATCCTATGTAATTTCACATTACATACACTTTCCTCTTTCGATAAAATAAGGTAATTATGCTCTCTTTCAACCCAAAACCATCTCTTACCACCTGTCATTCCCAATTCCTCGACTATTCAATTCCAATTTTCTTATAGACTCATGTGTACCACAAATAATTTTGCAAGCCACACCCATGTCCTACAAGAATATGTGATTAATTTGTTTGTTGAGACATTACAACTGTGACATTTTGGTATTATAACACCTCTTCCAACTTGTAACCTCATTAGTAACTGCTCGGGAAGGTTATTTGAACCAGAAATACCCTTTCTTTTAGAGATTCATTCATTCTTGATGGATTCTTGATTCATTCTTGATCTTCTGGAAAGTATTCTACAACACTTCTTGAACATTTTCACAACATTCTCCATCTCTCTCTACACATATTTTTCAAATAGCTCTTCTACAACTTCCAAAGTAAACTTCATTGTTGCAAAGATGAGGTTTTATTACAAAGAGGCCATTGTCATCTTGGTGGTTCTCGTTACTTCTTCATTAAACCAACAAGATACCTAGCTTCTGGGCTTGGGAGTTGTAACTATTTAATTTTTTTACTAAATCATATTATATATATTGTTAGCATATCGTTCTCTTTATCATTTTATGCTAGTTTTTGTTGGTGTGAATAAATGTCTTGTACCTAGCTAATTCACTCACTAGGTAATTAGGGGACATATTCACATGTTAAGTTTACTCAGGATATAATATTCTTTCTAGAAGTCTTAGTTGGCTTTTCTAGAACTTATCTTATCTAGCTAGTAATGCTTGATTCCTAGGTAGTTAGTTTTTTAGTTGTCACATGTTATATGATTAAGACACTTGTCATAATCTTGTCTAATCCTATCTCTCACCTTGCCTTAATAAGAAAGGAATCTTATGTACATTTTCATATTCAACCATTATTCAATCTTGCATTGTTGAATAAATCTTTCTTGTCATTCTCTCTCTTGTGGAGGATATTTTTGTCTAGCAACTATTCCTGGGGGTGTTTGGGAGTCACCATTAACTCCCACATGGTAACAAAGCTTAGTGTTGCAAATTCATTCCCGTATCTGAGGGTTTCATGATTGAAGGTTTTGTTTGGTGCATTTTTGGGTTTCAAGGACCTCACGGTTGAATCTAAGGCATCGAAGAAATTCAGGTTTTCCTTTCGTTTCATCAAATTTTGTTATGTTTTGCTTGATCTATGAGGGTTTTAAAAAGTGTGAAGAGTAGCTGATCTAGGTCACTGAATTTTTGGAGCACTTTGGGCCAAAATTGGCATCACCATTGCATTCAGAAGGCTGATTAGACAAATTTTGACTATAAATTCATCCATTTTCGGTGAAAATTATTTCCGATGAAAAAAAAAAAATCCTAGGCAAGCCGTATAGCCCCCCCAGGTCATCATAATTATTTGCAAAAATAAAAATTATTGAAAAAATAAAAATTATTGAAAAAATAATATTCTACAACATTTATTTTATCGAGAAAAATATTGTAAAATTTTGAGCTAAAGTTTCATATATATTTTGTGGGATTTTATTAAAAAATTCTACAAATTTAAATCTATTTGGTTGGCAAAAAATTCTCAGCATACTTCGGCATAATCATTGCACAATCTGACTCTTGGCTTGTGTCACCTCTATTGGGCTATCACATCCTTTGACAGAAGGTTTTTGGCCAGTCAAATATGTCTCATCACCAATTTGAAGGCTTGTATATGGCGACATATTTATAGATGTCACATTTTACCCTATCAAATCATTGGCATCTGTCATAATAGCAAGGTACGAATTACTTATGAATCGTGTATTTTATAAAAATGATTTTTTTTTTTAATATTTTAATCAACAAAGCTTATATATCATAATTTTTTTTATTGTGAGTTTACTTATTGAGGCCAATAGCTCTTGTGTAAAGTACTTAGCCCTAGGTGGCACTCCTGCATCCCACTGTGCCTGCTCAGCTCGCTCGCTGCAAACGACACCATTGTGGGCCCTTTACTTTTTGTATTTGTTGCATGCATGGTCATATGGATAGCCCCCTAAGCACTTAACCTTTGTGCCTATTTAGTGATGTTTTTTCCCCTATTTAGTCTCCTGAATTGGACCTTTTGTGCCCAAATTAGTAGTTTTTTTTCAAATTGTCATAACTTTCACTTCATGTCACTTCATGTTTGTCTTCAGATTTTTTTCAAGATCAACTATTGTCACTTCATGTTTGTCTTCATATTTTTTTCAAGATCACTTTCCACTTGTTCCTGGTTTTTCACATTTTTTTGTGATTGGGAATGTACCTGATTGGATTGTGGCATCATCATCATCTTCATCCAAGAACTTGGAAAAACATGAGAATATTTTAGAGACACAATATTCACACATATGGATTCCTCCTCCTACCAATTCCTATCCAAAATGGGAAGCATCCCTACATTTGTACTTGGTGTATCTTCTTCCTAATGGGAGAAACATTTTTTGCAGGAATTGGATTATGTTTTGTCTTCATACATTAACTATATTTGCAAGTGATTACACATTGTGGGGGGATATATTGTTTCTCTTTTTCCCTCTTATGGTGGGTCATTGATTTTATATACATTATGGATGTAGTTCTTAGGTTTATCATTGAGTCCTCCATACATCATGTTTGTTTTGTTTTGTTTTCTCTCTTTTGTAGAGGAGTTTTATCCCATTGGGTTTCCTCCTTTTCTCTATTTATGAGATATTGATTGCATTTATTTCACTTGCATTTATAAATGGGTACTTAACATTCCCCAATAGTCGAGACCCATCCTCATCTTCATATTTACATAGTTTGCATAATAATATTCTCCCTAAGTTGCACTTCAGGGGGGGTGTTGGTGTTAACAAATATCCTGTACCTATATAATTCACTCACTAGTTAATTATGGGACATATTCACATGTTAAGTTTACTTAGGATATAAGATTCTTTCTAGAAGTCTTAGTTGTCTTTTCTAGAACTTATCTTATCTAGCTAGTAATTCTTGATTCCTACATAGTTAGTTAGTAATTTGCCACATGTTATGGGATTAAAACACTTGTCATAATCTTGTCTAATCATATCTCTCACCTTGCCTTTATATCTAAGGAATATTGTGTACATTTTCATATTCAACCATTATTCAATCTTGCATTATTGAAGGAAGCTTTCTTTCCATTCTCTCTCTTGTGGAAGATGTTTTGGTCTAGTAATTTTTCCTACGGGTGTTGGGAAGTCACCATTAACTTCCATAGTTTCCATTATCTTTTCTAAGGTTTTCCATGGAGCTGCAAACACTAATAGGAGGTTTGACTGAGGAAAAATCCTATACAACCACCCAACCTTTCTCTTTGGTATTGTGTGTGTAGGTTTAGGTGGAAGAACTGCTTGGATAAAGTTTGGACTTCATCAGATATCTTTGGTGATAGACTAAACCTTTACTTTTTATTTTCATCCAAGTTTCCTTAGCATTTCTACTTCTATCATTTTTTGTATATTTTTATTTTGAACCCCTTTCATTTCCAAAAATCTATGCAAAGTAATGTGTGTCTTTCTATTATGGTTTCTATTTTCTATCTATACGAGATACTAGTGTGGTGTGTTGTCACCCTATAATCGCTCATTAGTCCTAGATAGAGAGCTTTCAAAGTTGTCCTAGAGACCATTTTACCATGTACTTTCAGTTTTTAATGTTTGAAGGGTCCAAATAGTTTCTACACTCTATTAAATCTCAAATTTCTCTATTCCTAGTTCACTTGAGCCTTGTTAATTGAGGTAGTTCAGAGTTATTTGTTCCTTAAGACCCCTTTGTCTCGAGACTAGTGAATTTCCTCCTCTACACTTTCATAGGAGGTGTTTTAATGAGGTAAAATTGTAAGATTGTTCATAAGGTGCACTCATTCTTGAACAAATGATGCAAATTAGGTAAGAGACCCTTTTTGGTAGGTCCATGAGGTTTATATGGTTTAGAGGATGGAGTAAATGTTTTATTTAAAGGTGAAGGACCTTGATAGCCAATTTATTTTGTATCTTTAGATGGTATTTGATCCAAGAGAGTGTGAATTTCATGTTCATTATTTATGTCAAATCATTGTTTAGCAAGAATCTTGAATCCTTGGCCATACCACTTTTCTAAGTTGATGGATTTATCACTTACTTTTCTTTCATATAATGGAGGGTCATTTTTGTATATGGGCTCATCTTGGTTGGCATTAGAAAGGGATCTCATGCATAATGATAGAGGTATAGATTATAAATAATTTCTTTATGCAAGGAAGAAAACATGTCAAGTGGAGGTATAGTAGGCATTTTTGATTGTTGATAAGGATGAGTAGGCCATATTGATGAACCTAATAGAGGAAAATGTTGGCTTCAAGGTTAGGTATTGTAATATTTAAGAATTCATCTATGATTGCTTCATCTTGCCTTAGGATATCCTCATTAGGAAAATATGCAATTGGAAGATGAAGTAACATGAGTCTTATCATGTGAAGGGGTTTCATTACCAAACACACAACATGAAACATCATCCAAAGATTTCAAAGAGGAATTTTTTTACCAAAGCATTTAGACATTATGACAATGTACATTGAGATATAAAATTTTATAATACAATGAACAAAGAAATTGAAATAAGATCTAGATAGGAGATCCTATGAGACTACTATCACAAAAATATGAGAAAAAATATCCTAGTCAGGGGTGCATTGCATCCTAGAATATCAAATTATTTGTTTTGAATAAAAAATTTGGATGTGTTCTATAGTTTTTAAGTATCATATTCTATGACTACTTAGGTTTGATAGTAAATAAATTTTTAAAAATGAGCATATTTGTGATTTTTCAATATGAAAGATAACTATGCAAGAAATTTTAAAAACCTTCAACCAATGAATGCAGTTAGAAAATTCAATTTTCAAACTATAAAGTACAAAAAATTAGTGATCCTAACTTGAAAAATCTATAATTTGAAATATTTTTTCTGTTTTTACAATAATAACAATCACATTTTTCTCTTTCTCACTATATGCAAATGCCTAGAAATGAATATTTGAGCACTTTCATATTTGATTTCAGATTTTATATGACCTAATTCAATTTATCAATGCAATTTTAAACTATGTCTACTTTACAATGACTAAAATTAATCCTCGATGTGTTTTGGATGCAAAATTAAATGCAATTTTTCACTTTTTAAATGTTTTTTTATGGCAATTATGTATGTACTAATGATGAATTGAAATACCTTACTTAAGATCCAATTCAAATTTTAAATGATATTTTTTAGGTTTTACAAGATTAAAATGTTTGAAACAGTAAGCTTCACCAAAAAATTTGATTGGGAAAAGAGATCTAGGGTATAAATCACACTTATCCCAATTTTTCATGAGGATTAAAAATGATCTCAAATCCACTTTACTACAAACCTAGTAGTAAGATTCGAAATGGTGGATCAGGGTTCTAATCCTTGTTTTTAGGTGGTGATGTGATGATGTGTATGATTGATTTGATTGATAAATTTGAATGATGTAATGATGTTCCTAGGTAAACTATGAAAATATAATAGTTTGTTATTATTTATGAGAATTTGAATGCAATAAGATAGAAATAAAATCCAAAAGTGTAGAAGGTAGTCACTGAGGAATCTAGTGTGTAAATTTGAAGATGAACTACCTATTCTAGGGTGTGATATGCCCCATGTTAGATCATCCTCCTTTATAAGATCTAAAAAAACATGCTTTAGGTCCTCGGTCTGTAGCTCCTATTCTCTTGAGGTTACTATTAGAATTTTGTCTATTGATGAGAAAATCCAATTTTGGTGTCTTGACAACTTGTAGACTCAAATGCACAATGAGCAATTAGTCCTTTATCTTCTGCCAAATATATTTAGATTTAAAAACTTTCACATATGACAGAGGGGATAGGGTTGTGTCATATATGGGATTTCTTACATCAAACCCTATTTTGGTATTTCTACCTCCAAAATAGCTATGATGATGTATAAAGAGAGCTTACCCTCAATACAACATAGACTAAATGACAAAAAATAGTGAATTGAATATTATTGCAACTCACCACTCAAATTTGGATTCCTTGATGGACTGAAGTCATGTACTCATCACCTTCAAGGAGAATTTGATTGATTGATTTAATTCCTAAAAATGTTAGTGCTCACAAACAAAAGATCACAAAACATGAACAAACTAACATAAACATATGATTGAAACTTGACAGGATGCTTGACATGAATGAATGTTGCTAAAATGTTGATTATTTTCTCTTGAATTCTCTTGAATGCTTCTTAGGATGCACTCAATTTTCTCAATTAAAGTGTTCTCGTGCCTCTAGTATTTCAAATGATAAAATGACTATTATTTATATGTAATGTTTCTAATTTTTTGAAATTAAAATTCTGACAACTGATAATGGAAATTGGAAAGTCAAATACTAAAATAATGACACTGACATATTCAAATTTAGAGCCAAAAGAGGTGGTCTAGGGTGTGGTGTGCATTAGACTAGACTCATCTTTTTTGGGACAAAAAATTGTCAGGAGCAAAATATTAAATGTATAATTTCATTTCCCATGTTTGATTTTTTGAAGATTCTTATAAAATGTGTAATAAATGCATAATTAGGTCCAAGCACATAGGGGGAGCTAAACCTAGTGTGAAATTGCCAAGGGTGACAATTTTTGACGCTAAAATTTCAAATAAAATAGAGGAAGAAATTAATAGATAAAATCTCTACCAAAATACATCCATTTTTATAGATTTACAAGGCACATTGCAAAATTATTCAAGTTATCACAATGATTGGATTTTGATGCCAATAGAAGAACATGATAAAATCTAGGTTTTAAAGATAGATTTTGGCTTATTTCAAGAACCTAATGACTTGTTTTTAGATTGTTATCATATTCAAAATTTGATCCACTTACTTCACTAAGCAAGGTTTAGATTCGAAGATGAAAAATTACAGAGTGGAAGTACAAAGTGCAAACCTAGAATTTTTAGATCTGAAAGTTGCAAAACTAGATTTCACTCCGAATCTAGGACACTCAGCACTCTTGACATCTCATTTCAACCTCAATTTTGTACCATAGGTGCATAAATTTTTTCCCTTATATTTCTCTTCAGTTTGTGTAATATTAGTTTTGTCTGTGTAGAAAGATTATGTTTTTAAATTATCTTGAATAGTTAGAATAAGTTAATTAATTAATAATAAATCCAATCAATTTCCAAGGAAATGAAAGAATCAGGCCCAAGGTAGATTGGATCTCCTTTTAGGTTGTTAGCTAATTTTATTACCTTGTTGGTTTAGATTCTAATGTTAATGCAAAGAAGGATTATCTTATTAATCTATTTGTAGACACTGAAAATTGTCTTGGTCTGTGAGAATCATTTTTCCTCCATCTTGGTATTTCCTCCCATGTGATTAAATAATTTTAATTATTCAATTAATTCATTTCTCAACCTTTATTTTTCTTTGGTCAGTTAAATCAATTTAATTGTGTCGCTAACATCAGTTTCCTCAAATAGTTAAATAAATTAGCATTTATTTAATTATTTACCTTTCATCATTCATCTATAGTTAAATAATTATCAAAATTATTTAATTATCTTTTATCATTTCTCCCCTATTAAATAATTAATCTAAATTAATTATTTAATTCCTCTTTTCTATTTCCTCTTATTTAATTAAATTGGTTGCATAGATCATTTTAATTAAATGCCCACTTTCATTTTGCACAAATAAATAATTTGAATGAATTATTTATCCTCCACTTGACCAAAGATTCCTTCTCATGAATTAAATAATTTTAATTTTTAATTCTTCTATTTTCTCCCTCCACAATCTTCTTTTCAAATCTCAATCGTCAATTGTCTCTAGGCTCTTTTCAATCGTGACCATCCATTTCGTAATTGTCATTGGCCCACTACTTTATGGTGCATGCATCCTCAACCATCGATCTTGGAGTATTTCTAGAAGCTTGATATTCTCTATCCGTTCGAATGACTATCTATAAAGGAAGCCTTCCTCCTCCATTTTCGATTTAACAACCACTTATGTTTGAATTTCATGCTTATTATTTGAAGGTATTTGCACACACTTACAACGATTTGAGGGAAACTTGCAAAGGCTATTTGAGGAGAGACAAAAGAGGTTATTCAACTTCAAACAATGAGGAGTTTTTATATTTGATCACTCTTATTTTATCCATTTTGATTGATTGTTCTTCTTTCTTTAAGATTGGATTTCCAACTTAGATAGTGTTGTGGTTGTCACTTAATCTATGCTACTAGATTTTTCCTATCTTACATTAGTGAACCTAATATCAAGGACAAGTTTTTATACGTTTTTGTATAACTATTCTTTTGTTTTTATATGTTACAGGTACAAAACATCACAATTGATACATGCCATGATGCAACTGCTAGAAGCAATGGCACAATTGAAGGCGAGAGTCTGAGATTCAGGATAACAATGCAATTGTGATGCACAGTGACACATCTGAAGACAAGAGTTTCAAATTCAAAATCGTGATGCAATTGTAAGATCTTGAGACACAACTATAATGATGCAACTGATAAAGAGTGAGCCACAGTATAGGGCCGCAACTATGAACTTGAATGATGCAATTGCTTGTTTTGGTATAATTTTTTAATTTTTAGTTTTATTTGATTTTTTTCTTTTTGGGTTTTCAGTAGAATAGGGTTTTTCTGGTGTGCTAATCATCTCTTTTCAGCATATGGCACTAGAATTATTGATTTTCACAAACTATTTCTTTTGAAACAATCAAGCTCATCCTATTTTCATTTAATTTAATCAATTTTGTTTGTTGGATTTCAACTACAAACTTGCATCATACTCATAAAGGTTAAAATAAACATTCATTTTCATTCATAAAGGTTAAAATGAACAAAAAAATACATATTTCACTCATGGGATCTAAAATGAACTTGCATCACAGGTCAGTGGTGTAAAAATTATCCAATTGTTTTTTTGAAATGATAAGGAAGGTTAAAATTAACATATGTTTTTCGTGTCTTCTGGTTTGAATTTTGTCATTGGATGCATATGCTCTTCTCTCGTGCCACTCGGCGATCTTGAGAATCAAAATCATTCCTTTCAAATTTTATACAAACACCCACACATTTTGATTTGGATTTATCTTAAAAAATAAACCCCCATGCGAGTGTGAGGCAAAGGTATTATGTATTCTCTCTCCTTGTGCTTTGTGCAATTTGGGACATAAAAAATAATGTACTTTTCTCACTTTTGTTCACCTTTAGAGGGGCCTACCTCGTAAGAGGGAATTAATTCAACTGATTTTTCACTCGAGCTGATATACAAATGGATAAGACTAAATTGTCAAGTCCTCATGGTATGTAGGCCTTAGCTATTCAATGTCATTCAAAATGAGGTACTACCATAAAAAGTATAAGTGCCCCTAGTAGGAGTGATTAAAGTCTTAAGTGGCTTGATGGACACTCAAAAGGTGCCATGTCCCCAAGTTTTGACTACGAACCTTTGTTTTTGTGGCCAAAAACCCTTCTACTTGTTGGCGTAGGAATGGTCATTCTAAAGCTACCCTACGTTCCACCATTCATTGTAGAGACAAGAAGTACCTCAAGTTTTTTGGATCTTAGGGGGTAATATATCTTGGTGATCCTATGTCATGTAAGGGGGAATCCAACACCATCAAGGTCTCCAGTTGTCAACTTTGTTTAGGTGTTTGGAGAAATCCAAGTAGGGATCCAATAGGTAGTATCTTTTTCAGCCTAGGTTGTGCATTCTTTATGAGTGTCTTATTCACATTGAAATCAAACATTTTCACAATCAAAATGAGAAGAAACAAGTTTTTGTTGATTGTTTTCTATGTTTTTGAAATTTCATCTCACAAAATTTCATCAAAACCAGTCAAAAAATCCATCTGAAAACTAGTTCAAAACATAAAATTTGCAAAATAATACTTTGTGAACAACAATTGATCAAAACGGTCTCACAAATACAATTCTATGTCACAAATAGAGAACCACAATTGATATAATACAACACAAATAATTAAAATAGAGCCACAACAATTAGAGTGAACTACAAATGATAATAAAAAACCCTTAACTGAAATGACGCATCTGAGAAAAACAATGCCACAATTGCTTGATTACCAAAAATTCACGAAATCCTTGTTTAAAACTGAATCAATTCATCTTGACAGTGATCTTGACTTCTAAACTAGAGACATGTTGGGTTTCTCTAGTCCATTCCATAGCTTGTATTTACTAGAGACATGTAGGGTTTTACTAGTCCATTACATTCTAGGTTTCCCTCCTCATCCTTCTTGCATAAATTAATCTTAGACCTTAGGTTGCACATACCTTTTAGATTTCAAACATAGGAAACCTATAAAGCCTTTTGAAAATCCATGGTTACCTATCCAACTTGTTATTGACTTTCATCTTTTAGTTTATCAACCTTTGTCATTGTCATCTTGATCATAAATTGAGTCTCAAACTTGTGTCATATTTTAGACTCCCCTTGTCAAATTCATCATCTTGGTTATCACAAATTTCAATTACATTTAGGTTAGCTATCTTGGACCTACAATAGCTTGATTACCATCCTTTTTCTGAAATATTAAGTTTCATATCCTTAGTGTCATTTAGCTTCACATCATACCCCTTTGACCATAGTATCACTATCATCCTATCATTCCTTAACCTTATATTTTTATTGCATCTTCACTTTGCATCCTTATATCCCAAAACCACAAAATATAGCTTATCCTCATCTTAGAATTATTTGCACCATAACCTTTGTTCATTGATTATCATTATATTTAACCATAGATTAGTCTCCCTTTGGTACCATTTGACATCCTTTAGTTTCATTTAGCTTCATTTAATCTCATCCTTTGGTCTTAAGGTAATTACCCTTCCATGATTACCTTGCATCCTTATACCTAGAAAATCACAAAAACATAGTGTAGTTTCATATCACCTTTCATTACCTTCCAAATTTGTAAGTCTTAAATGGTTGAAAAAAGGTCACAAACTAAAAGAAAGGACATGGAATCTTTAAATGACCCCTTTTCTAGTCCACATCATAACACCAATTCAAGTGAATATACACCACAAAGAGACCCAATCGACACACTTGACAATCTAAGCCTAGATGAATTCAACAAGAAAATGACTCCTAAAGAGATTGAAAGAAATTACAAAGATCCAAGTATTTTGTGCCTTATTGATGAGACTTTCAGTATTGATCCTAATAGATACTTTTATGCACTAGCTAAAAAGGGTGCTAAAATCCCTTAAGGCTTTTATGTCTCCACAATTGTGGAAGGAGATACTCAAAACCCATTCACATTGGGGATGCTATCTTAACAAAAAATGGCTACTACATTATCACTTGGCACAACATCACACATGGAAACTATTATGCCTTTCATAACCACCCCATCTTTTGCCTTGGTCAAAATGGGTCCCCCCTTGTTGTTCTTTATCTTTTATTTTATTTTTGAGTCTGTTAGAATCGGAATCAGAACTAAATCGGGTTCTAAAAGTTCTTTTGAGGCTTATTTTTGGTTCTATCCCAACAATCTTTTCTTTGCCTTTGTTTTTATCTTTAGCAGAAGTGAAGCTGAAGTGGGTATTAGGATGGTTGTTATCAAAATTTGCAAAATCATCATTTATTCTGATCCCGCCTCCGCTATTTTTATTTATGTTTAGTCTCGGTCTTCGTGTTTTGTTTTATTAGGTCAGTCTTTTACTTTACTTTTTGTATTTGCTTTTGTTTTGTTTTTAGTTGGCGGACACGGACCTAGAATGGGAATTGAGTTTGGAAATTTTGTAAATTTCAAAATCACTTTTCCATTTTTGTCTAAGCCCCCACCACTTTTTGTCGTTGAATTTTTGACTAAAGTTGCACTGTAGATGAGTGTTCGTTCTCTTATAGTTCCAACTCCGCCTTTACTACGCTTTAATGCATTAATGGTGGTTACCGGTGTAGGTAGAAATTCACATCTTTACCTTTATTAAGGGTTAAACCGATCATTATTGTTATTGTTAAAGATCTAAGAGCACGAAAGAGTAGTAGAAGAGTTCGTTTGAGAAAATTGATCGAGATAGAGAAGGGATATTGTGTGCGAAAGAAGTTTAGAAAGTTAGCTCAGGTTTGTTTGTGTTTGAGGTAGGTTTCTTATCTTTGTTGTTCATTGTTGATTTACGGTCGTGATTGTTGCATTTTGCTTTATATCTGCTCGTGTGTTCAATCATTTTGTTTTAAGGAAAATATATGATTATCGATATGATTGAATGAGCAGGTTCTTGTTTGGTCTTGTATATTTTACTTTAATCTTTGTTTTCTTGTACTGTCGTGTCATTTATTTCTATTTTTAGGCAAAGTCGCTTTCACGTCTTAATCATGATTGTGTAGTTCTTTTTTTGGGTTTACAATAGATTAGATTAGATTAAGGGTTTTAATGGCGTTTGGTCGATTAAAGATTTACAGTGAGTTAGGGTAGATTAGATTTATTGTTTAATTAGGGTTTCATCATATGTTTTGGTCTGGTAAAATGGCAAGGTTTAAACCCGTGCCCTAGTTTTTATTGGGTTTGTTAGATTAGGGTTTCGTATCGCTTGATGATCACAGTTAAAAGATTTAAATAAGATATTCTAGATACAGTTCTTCCCCACGGTCATATGAGTATAGAGTTTTAAAGCTTCTTTTCCTTTTTTTAGCAACCTCAGTTTTAATCATGAAGTTATGTGTTAAATGAATAAAGTATTTAATGACGTCATGATTAACTTAGGTGGAGGCGGGATTGGAATTGATTATGGGCCTAAGAATTCTGTTTTTCAAAAGTTATCAATTTCATTCCCATCCTGTTTCTAGCTCTAAGTTCTAAAAAGGTTTCCTTGAAGAATAATGATAACATAGGCAGAGGCGGGATAGGAATCGATTATGGGCCTAAGAATTCTATTTTTCAAAAGTTATCGATTTTGTTCCCATCCTCTTTCTAGCTCTGAGTTCTAAAAATGTTTCCTTGAAGAATAATGATAACATAGGCAGAGGCGGGATACAAATCAATTATGGACCTAAGAGTTTTGTTTTACAAAATTTATCGATTCCGTTCCCATCCCATTTTTGGCTCTGCATGCAATAGTTTTTGAGACCTAGAAGAAAGCAGAGGCGGAGTTGAAAAGGGATATGAAAATTGGAAAAAAAAATCTAAGAAAAATCAAATTCTTTTTTCATTCTGATCCCGGTTCCGACCCCGAGCCCGTTTGTTATTAAGTGAAGTATCTGTATCGGCTTTGACTCTGAGTCCAACAGTGTTATAAAAGAGATTTTTTTGAGTTTTTTTTATTTGGTTCTGCCTCCGACAGGTATGTTTTAAAAGAATGTTTTATAAATGATATCTAAAGATCTAATTAGAGGTTTGCTTGCAGAAAAATTGAAAGATGTCATGAACATCAGGAGAGACTGCTCGAAGGAATCAACCGATTGGAACATCAAAGACAACACCAAAAATAAAGAACGTGAAGCTAGAACAACTGCCTTATACATTAAGGTATGATCATCGGAACCTGGTTGTGAAAGTGAGCAAGGTGGAATCAAACTGGTCAGATATCACGGATACCAATCTGGGCCAGTATAGCTTTGCAGAATTACATAAAGAGACCTTTGCAGAATGAGAAAACTTGACAGGGAGAACACAAAGGATTGTTGACTTCGGTCTTGCACATATCACTATGTTCCCTTTATCAGTTTAGTGTTTGGAGTTGATACTGATAGTAGCCAGTACTTACAGTCCTGTTGCAAGACTATTCATGGATTTGCAGAATAATGTGATTATAGATCTTACTCAAATTTTCCAAAGTATATTTAATGTTCCTAACCCCAAGAAATTGGTGTAGCTAACTGAAGGAGAGGCATTGGAGAAATATAGCAAGCATAAAGACTCCAATAAGTCTCACTTAAACAAAAAATGGTTAAAAACAGAGAAGAAATCCTTAAGCAAGCTTGTAGACCAGCCAAAGAGGGCAGATTTCAAGGAGGTATCTGACTTAATATTAATGTTGTCCAGAGTGTTTGGGAAGATGGATACCTTCCACTTCAAGGAATGGATGTTTCATTTCATTCAAATAATCTTTCAAGGTGACTATCAGTTTGATTGGTCAATGATTGTTTCTAATGCCATACATGATCAGCTCATAAGGATCAACCAGACTAAATTTTTCTTCATGACTTCTTATGTGGTTTATGCTGCAACAAGATTGGGGATTTTCCCAGGTTTAAATAGAGTAGGTATAATGGGAGCCTTGGATGGGCAGAAAAAGGTATGGGAACATTATGATCAATTATCTCTTCAAGTTGTTGAGACTTATTTCAGAAGAGTCAATGATGCATTTTTATATGTGATTATCAACCAACTAAGTGGAGATGCAGGATATCGGTTAAGTCAAGAAGCTATGGCTTTTATTGCTGAGTGGGGATGTTGGTACATCCAATACCCCAAGTTTACATACTTTAGGTTGGCTGGTTTTGAAGGTCATCCACATTTACTTCCAAGGTTCTACAGTAACAAGATAGTGCTAATGGAATTTGTATATCAAGCCATTGGATTTAATGCTCAGTTCGGGATCAAACATAAGAGTGGATGTCATAGATTTCCCATGAAGTTGGGGGAATATAGCTATCAACACTTGAAGGGAGCAAAGGTGGTTTGTAATGAGTTGATACAATTGAAATTGGGATTGTATATAGCTCGTAAGTGTTTTGATCCAAAGAAGAAGATGTATTCTTTATTACCTTTAGTATTCACTAGGCATTTCAACTTCTTGGAAGATTTTTGGAGTGATCGGCGGGATGAGTATGATTTGAGGAAGAGAAAGCAAGGAACCAAAGAGAAAGAGAAGTCTTAGTTGCCAAACTAAAACTTGCAGAAGAAGCCCAATAAAAAGAGGAAGAAGTTGAAGCTCTGAGAAAGAAAAGAGATGTTGAAGAGATAATAAAGAAACAACAAGTTGAAGAAGAAAAGGAAAAGGCAGAGAAGCTCAAGGCCTTAGAAATAGAGAGGATAGGAAAAGAGAAACAAGAGGCTTTGAAAAAAGAAAGATTAGAAAAGGAAGTTGAAGAGAGGGAAGAAGAGGAAGAAAGGAAGAGAAAAGAACAAAAGGATAGAGAAGAGGCTGAGAAGTTGGTGCAGATGCATGTGCTGCAGGAGCAACAAGAGAAAGCAAAGGTTGACTCTCAACCTCAGGTAAATATTCAGCCATCTTCTACAATTGTTGCTTCCTCTTCCATGATGATGACTGCTCCCAGTGCTCCTACTTGGTTGAAGTTAGACCTACAGAAGAGAGCAAGAGCACCTCCACAACCTCTTAATTGGGAGGACATGATGAAGGGGATTGAATAGGAAAGGCATAAGAAGAAGGCTAAAATCTTACATTCTACCAGACTCACAGATAAAGGGGAGATAGTTGCTGAATGTGCCATGCCTATGACAAAAAAGGAGGTAGGGGATATGCAGCTAACAAACTATTAGCTGAGTACGGTCAATTTGGGAAGACCCACTAGAAATCAACAAATGAATTTGATTGATGTAGTGGCTTCAACAACTAAATCAAGAATGATAAAGGAGAAACAAAAGAAAGATGAGCTTAAAGCTCAATTGGATCAGTTACATTCATTCTTTAAGAGTGTCTCCTCTCCGAGGTCACAACAAGTTGTAGCCATTGAGACTCATGTTTTGCTAAGTAAAAAGGAGGTAGATGATTTGGTGCAGATTAGAGGTAAGGCGGAGATGGTAGAAAAATGGATAGACAAATTGAACCAAGAGGTAGGAGAGGTATTAGTAAGAGGGTTTAAAGCCTACAAGGAGGCAGAAGGAGTGATAAAAGAGATGCATCAATATATTGAGGCATCAGAAAAACAAGAAGAAGAATATAAGGAGTATAGTGAAAAATTAGAAAAGGTGAAAATATTGCCTCTAACTACTCTTCTAGAACAATCCATACTTGAGGAAGATAACAAGAAGACTTCTCGCATACTCAAGTTTAGGACTGGCTTTTTGAGCAAACACAAGGATGAGATTCAGGAAGTAGTGAATAATTTGACTGAGCAATTACAAGAGTTGGAAGCGATCATTGCCATAAGTGTAGATGTAAATGTAATGACCAAAGATGGCATGCCTTTGAATCAGGTTAAAGATAAATGGAATGAAAGATTCAAAGGACTCCTATAAGAAAAGGATGATAAAGAAGATTTGGTAATAGATCGGCTTGTAGAAGTCAAAGAAAAGATAAAAGTTGTTGGGAGAGAATTGATGAAAATAAAGAGTATGAAAGAATTTTCTGCAAAAGAGTTGGATTGGATTAAATTTGAGGATAGCTGGGTTGATGGGCCAGAAATTGATACATTACAATAGGTCTTCACTAGTTATGATGAGTTCATTGCAGATCCGTCTTCACATGCATGAAATCTTGCATGCATGATGTTCACCTTCCTTGCATGTTGCATGCATATAGCACTGATATTCTTGGGGACGCATGACTTCTTTTCTTTTCTTCTATCTTCTACTTTTAGTTAAACTAAACATCTAATGTAAGAACTCAAGATCAAATTGATCTGAGTTTCCAAGAAAGTTGTTGTTCCTAAAAAGGTGGAGAGCCTAAAATAGAAGTGAAGTTCAAACTTTTTGTATATCTATAAATACTAAATGGGTATCATATTGTAAAGGTTGGTTAATTGAGAATAGAATTGGCTTACCTGATGCTAGGAGATAGAGTTTTGTAGTGATCATTGTTTTGGAGATACATTGTTACTTGATAGTTTTTACAGTTAATAGAATTACAGGTTTTTACACAATATGGAGTTCAAATTGAGTTGTTTTGTTTGATAAGGCTGATAAGTTATAATCCATCTGAATGCCAGTGATTGTCTTGTAGCAGGATAGTTTCTTATGTGGTGAAAGTCATTAGAAGAAACCAGATTTAAAGATTATCTTGTTATATTGTCATTGAATTAAATTTATTAGATTTTGTTGATCTATGATCTTAATGATGAATGAATGTGTGTTGTTTTGAAATCCTTGAAGTATTCGTGATATTGTAAGTGTGGAATTAATTAAGCACCTGAAATGTATGCAATGGTATAGATAATTCTATATGTTGTGTCATTTTATGGTTCTCTAGATCTGATTGGAAAACATTCATTATTGAAGATATATATCCAGACATTAGATAAAGTTGATTCAAAATTTACTGGTTATCCCTTTGTTCCATCTTTTTCTTTTGTTTAAAACCCATTTGTTACAAAAAGAGAGTCATTGCTTAAAGTCTTTTATTACCAGCACAGGCCCTTTGAACATTATAGTTGCATTAACCAATTGAGTGACACTAGACAGTTGAGAACCAACTACCAGGACCTTGGGAGTTAGGCCACTATATGTAGTCTTTCTTATTCAGGAGAAATAGAGTAGAAATATTATGTTTTAATGTTGTTTGTGTCATTCTAACCATCAATAGAAACCACTACCACACATATCCCTAGTATCTCCACATTTGGAAACAAGATAACACATTCAACAACACAAGGAATTTTTTTTACATTTGGTAGCTCATCAAGTTCCATGGGTAAAACCTTTATAAATCCTCTTTTTCAAAATACCAACCAAGGTCCTACATCTCAAGGTCTTAGACCTATATTTCAAAAAATGAACCAAGGTCCCACACCCATTTTTCAAACTACAAATAAAGGTCCTACATTCCAAATTCAAAACACTACACCATCAAATCAACCAAACAAATATAGGATAATTCATATTGTCCCACGAAAAATGCCAAATCAAAACACCAGCCAAGGATCCACTCCCTCATTCCAAAACACTAATCAAGGACCTACATTTTCAAATGTTAACCAAGGACCTACATTTTCAAATGTTAATCGAGGTTCTACCCCATCATTATCAAATACCCATCAAGGGGCTACATTTTCAAATATCAATCAAGGAGGCACACCATCCTTCCAATACACGAATCAAGGACCAATATTTTAAATCCGGTTACAAATCAAGGGCCATACCAAATACAAACATGACCTTTGGGACCAATCTAAATGCCAATTCCCCCCAAACCAAATTAACACCAATGCAAAATTTATATATCAATATCAACAAGGTAACCAATTCTCTAGGGCACAAAATGCCAATCTAAATATGAATCCAACATATTACCTCGACACCAATGCCATAACACCAAATCAAACCAACACAGAACCATCTCTTTCAAACACTTTGATGCAACAAATACAAGTCATACAACAAAAATGAAAAACATGCAATTGGGGACCAATAAGAAAAAATATTCCATGGAGGAATTGTGCCCCTATCCATTCGACAAAAATCTATACATGCCATCCTTTCCTCCTCACTTCACAACACCAAGTCTACCCAAGTACAAAGGGAATGGAGATCCAGTGGAGAACATACGAGAATTTAATATGGCATGTACATAAATTGCATATGATCCTACCTATTTTATGAGACTATTTCCATGAAGTCTCACACATCCAACCCTAGATTGGTTCACACACCTTCCTCCAGGGATTAGAGAATGGGGAAAATTGGTTGATAAATTCATTAATCACTTTGCCCTTAACATTGAAAGTAATGTAACCCTTGCAATTTAATGCATTGATAAACAAGAATAAGGGGAGTCACTTACCTCATTTTACCAAATATGGTGAAGTATAGATAGCATGTTTCCTTCTCACATCCTTGAGAAAGAAGTAGTCACCATGTTTGTGGAAAACCTTAATACATAAATGATGTATGGTCTTCAAATCCAATGTTGCATGACTTTTGATGAAATCCTTGAGAAGGGTGTCCTTAATGAAAAGTGTCTTGTTGCAAAGGGACTAGTGGGTAAGTGAAAAAAGATGGGGGCCAAAAAGGGAGCTTAAGTGGCCACTTTTTTTCTAAAATTAGGAATTACTGACCTTGGACATGAAATTGAGGATAGTTACACTCAAAATTTTGAGATGAAATGAAAACAAGGATCATAGTACTCCGAGTCTACTTTCTAAAATATTAATTTATTTTGAAAATGGTTGAGATTTAGGGGTTCAAAAGAGGGATGCATATAAATTGGTGTTTTTTTCTTAGAAAGAAGTAGTCACCATGTTTGTGGAAAACCTTAATACATAAATGATGTATGGTCTTCAAATCCAATGTTGCATGACTTTTGATGAAATCCTTGAGAAGGGTGTCCTTAATGAAAAGTGTCTTGTTGCAAAGGGACTAGTGGGTAAGTGAAAAAAGATGGGGGCCAAAAAGGGAGCTTAAGTGGCCACTTTTTTTCTAAAATTAGGAATTACTGACCTTGGACATGAAATTGAGGATAGTTACACTCAAAATTTTGAGATGAAATGAAAACAAGGATCATAGTACTCCGAGTCTACTTTCTAAAATATTAATTTATTTTGAAAATGGTTGAGATTTAGGGGTTCAAAAGAGGGATGCATATAAATTGGTGTTTTTTTCTTAGAAAAACATAACATGGAAACTTTTGTGCATACCTAGCACAATGAACTTTTTTTTAGTATTTTTAAAATTGCTTCAGTGAGAAATTAGATAATAGTATTTAGTTGATGCACAATTTTTTTGATAATTTTAAAAGTGGACACTTCCTAAAAAATAGAATTTTGGTCGTGCTACCCCTACAAATTTGGGAAACTAATTGAAATTTTCTTCTTCTTTTTAAATTTTTTTAGAATGGAATCTAGTTTCTAAAAATATAATTTATTTAAAATTTTGATGAACGGTTAGTTTATAATGAAAAAAAACACCAAACATTTCTTTTTTCAAGAAAAGAGACATGCGGACAAAATGAATTATAGATTAAAGGCTTAACATTGTCAAAAAGTGAAAAAAAAAACATTGTTGGATAGCTAAGAGAGAGCCTAACATTACCCAGGTGTTTGAATTATTAGACATTGAAACATGTGCAATCTTGATGGTGAGCACAAATCCAATTATGTGAAATATTGCAGACTTTGCAAAAACACATCTCTGGTCATTGGGAAGGCCCTCCAAGCCTTTGGATTGGTATTCCAAGAAAAATACCAAGCCTAAGGCTTGGGGATTCCCAAAGCGAGATATAACGCGAGCGCATTATAACACAGTCGCATTATATCTAGTTTTAACATGGTTTCTTGTGTTTGTGTGGGGCATGTCTAGCAAGACATAATCTGAGTGCATTATAATGCACTCGCATTAGGTATTTCTTTATTTTAAATGCTAATATATTGAATATATGTTAATATATTTGTATTTTTGTATGTAAATATATTCTTGTATGTCATGTATGTATGTATGTATGCATTCTTGTATTCCTGTATGTATTCGTGTATGTATTCCTATATGTATGTATTTAAGATTGTATGTACATATGTACATGTATGCTCGCTGGTATGTAGGATTGTATGTACATATGCATTATACTTGTATGTACATGTAAGTATATATGGATTTATGTATTTATTTAGAGGGAGGGAGAAGTTTGAGAGAGAGAGAGTTGTCTAGGTAGGGTGGGAGGGAGAGAGTGAGGGAGAGACCTGAGAGAGAGAGAGGTAGTGAGAGAGAGTCTTGAGAGAGGGAAAGGGAGAGAATGGTTTGAGATGGTCTTAGCTAAGTAGGGTGGGAGGGATAGAGGGAGATAGAGAGAGGGGGGTAAAAGCACAAAGTTGTGTCACACTTTATAAAGGAAACAACCAATATTGATCCAACTTTTAAACTTGAATCACTAAAAACTAGCATATATGTTTTGAATTTTTAAATGATGTAAACTAGTAAAATATATTATTTTTAGTATATTTTATGTTTGTATTTTTTATAAGAAATTAAAAAATTATTTTAAACTAGTTTTCGATAAATTAACAATATAATTTAGTTGCTGATAAAATATTGAAAAATGAAGTTGCATGGGATGTCAAACTTTTTATAGTAAATTTTAATTTTTTTCTTTCAAATTTTTTGTGTGTATTTATAACTTGAAACTTTAGTGCATGGATATATTTTTTTGCCAATTTTGATAACTATATATTTGTATATAAGTATTAAAATGTGCGTGAATAAAAAATATATGTTTCCATCAAACGCCAACATTCATATTAAATATTTATCTAAAATGGAAAAAAAATTATACCATCTTGAAATAGATTATTTTATCTAGTGCATCATATTTTTTTCAATTTTTTTTAATAAGTTTTAGTATTTTTCCTTGGCATGGTAATCAACCTAATATTTTTTGCTGATAAGCTACCTTTAGTATAAATAATAATAATAATAATAATAATAATAATAATAAAACTATTCAAATAAATATATTTTTGAAAACTACACTTATGGATCTAAAAAAGGGTATTTTTACATTTAAAAATAAATGTTATTTACATGAGGAGGAGTTATTAAAACTTCAAGTTTTTCAAATAATTTTTTTTTTGATAAATTGGACTCAAAGTGGTGCTCCATGTATTTTTAGCCAACAATTTTAGTTGAATAAATTTTGGAAGTATCTAACTTAGCTAGAATGAATCTTATTAGGTTACATGTTTGACCAGAATTGATTTTTAGTTAGAAATACTTAAATTCAGTTGTGCTGATATGTTGGCGTAAAGTGTGACATAGCTTTGTGCTTTTACCCAGGGGGCTAGGAGATATGGAATTGAGAGAGAGAGGGGGGGGAGAGAGAGAGAGAGGGAGAGAAAGAGAGAGTTATATAGGTAGGGTGCTATAGGTAGATACTTGAGAATGTGATGGGGGTGAGAAGGAGAGACTTGAGAGATAGGTAGTGAGAGGGAGTGCGAGAGAGAGGGAGTGAAAGAGATGGAGTGTGAGAGTGAGAGACTTGAGAGAGGGAGAGAGAGGTGTGTGGAGTGAGAGCGACTTATTGAGGTAGGGTGGGAGGGATAGATAGAGAGAGAGGGAGTGATGGAGAGTTAGTGGGATGGAGATAGAGATATATGGATAGATAGAGGGAGTGAGAGAGAGCTGTAGGGATTGATTGAGTGAGAGGTACATAGAAAGAGGGAGAAGGTAGATAGAGACAATTAGAGAGGGTAGGAAAGAGGGAGGGAGAGAGAGTTGAGATGTATAGATAAAGAGAATGGGATAGGGGTTAAGGGTATAGGGTTGAGGGTATGGGGTGGAGGACCTATAGGGTTGATGGTTTAGGGTACTAGGTTGAGGGTATAGGGTTGAGGGATTATGGTTGAGGGTAGAGGGTATTAGGTTGAGGTTGGAGGGTAGAAGGTTTAAGGGTTTAGGGTTAAAGGGTTTAGGGTTGGGGGTTAAGGGTTGAAGGTAGAGGGTTTAGGGTATAAGTTTGAGGGTATATGGTTGAAGGATTAGGTTAAGGGTCCAATGTATAGGGTAGAGGGTATAGCGGTTGAGAATTGAGGGTTGAGGGTTTAATGTATAGGGTAGAGGGTAGAGGGTAGAGGATTTAAGGTTTTAGGGTTTAAGGTTGAGGGTAGAGGATTGAGGGTATAGGGTTGAGGGTCTAATGTATAGGGTAGAGGGTATATGGGTTGAGGGATTAGGGTTTAAGGGTTGAGGGTTGAGGGTAAAGGGTTGAGGGTTTAAGGGTTGAGGAATTGGGGTATAGAATATACTTGGGTTTAAGGGTTTAAGGGTTGATGGATTAGGGTTAAGGGATTAGGGTTGTGGGTAGAGGGTAGAGGGTATTGAGTTGAGGGTATTGGGTAGAGGGTTTAAGGGTTTAGGGTTTAGGGTTTAATGGTTGAGGGATGAGGGTTTATGATTTAGAGTTAAGTGTTTAAGCATGTAATGGTTGAGGGCATAGGGTTAAGGGAACAGGGTTGAGGGATTAGGGTACAGAGGGAGGGAGGGATGGAGAGAGAGATGGAGGGGGAAGTGAGATAGAGAGAAGGAGAGAAGAGGAGGGAGGGACAAATACATATGAGAGTTGAGGATCCAATGTAT
>CM021102.1:752264624-752299032 GCA_007115665.2 Sequoiadendron giganteum | reverse complement strand
AGTGGCAGAGAGATATAGGGTAGAGTGTATATGGTTTAAGGTTTTAAGGGTTAAGTGTAGAGGGTAGATCATTAAGGGTAGAGGGGAGATGGTTTAAGGGTAGAGGTTTTAAGGGTTAAGTGTAGAGGGGAGGGACAAAGGGAGAGATAGATAGAGAGAGAGAGAGGGAGAGGGTACATGGTTAAGAGTAGATTGTATAGGGTTTAGAGTTTAAGGGTTTAGGGTTTAGAGTTTAGGGTAGATGGGATAGAGATAGAGGGAGTGAGTGAGAGAGAGATGGTAGAGGGTAGAGGGTTTAAGGGTTTAGGGTTAAGTGTTGAGGGGATAGAGATAGAGGAAGTGAGTGAGAGAGAGAGGGTAGAGGGTATAGGTTTTAAGGGTTTAAGGGTTAAGGGTATAGGGTAGATGGTTAAGGGTAGAGGGGAGAGATATAGGAGTGAGTGAGAGAGAGAGGGGGTAGGAGGGAGAGACTTGAGAGATATAGAGAGAGGGTAGAGGGTAGATGGTTTAAGGGTTTAAGGGTGAATAGTAGAGGGTAGAGGGTTAAGGGTTGAGGGGATATAGTTTAAGGGTAGAGGGTAGAGGGTTTAAGGGTTAAGGGGAGAGAGAGAGAGAGAGAGAGAGAGAGAGAGAGAGAGAGAGAGAAGGTACATGGTTAAGAGTAGATGGTAGAGGGTTTAGGGATTTAGGGTCTAGGATCTAGGGTTTAGGGTAGAGGGGAGAGAGATAGAGGGAGTGAGTGATAGAGAGGTTAGAGGGTTTAAGGGTTTAGGGTTTAGCATTTAGGGTTTAGGGTAGAGGGGAGAGAGATAGAGGGAGTGGGTGAGAGAGAGATAGGTTAGAGGGTTTAAGGGTTAAGAGTAGAGGGTAGAGGGTTAAGGGTAGAGGGGATAGAGATGGAAGGAGTGAGTGAGTGAGAGAGAGAGAGAGGGTTAAGGGTAGAGGGGATAGAGATAGGAGTGAGAGAGAGAGAGAGAGACTTGAGAAAGGGAGAGGGGGTAGGATAGAGAGAGTTTAAGAGTGAGAGAGAGAGATAGAGAGAGAGGGTAGAGGGTTAAGAGTAGAGGGTATAGGGGATAGAGATAGAAGGAGTAAGTGAGAGAGAGAGAGAGAGAGAGAATTTATAGAGAGGGAAAGAGAGGGAGGGAGATAGAGGGTAGAGGGTAAAGGGTTTAAGGGCGGAGGGTAGGGGATAGAGAGAAAGAGAGAAAAATAACATAAAAAAACAATATTCTCATAACACGAGCACATTTTGAAGTAGTAGAGATATGGTTTTTATTTTATCAAGACATAACGTGATCGCATTATAATGCAGGCACATTATAATGTGAGAACATTATAATGCAAGCACATTATAATGTGAGTGCATTATAATGTGAGCCTGTTAGAATGCGAGAATATTTTTTCTTGCTCTAAAAATGGATAAAAAGTCAATATACCCGTGATCTCAAGGTCCAAATTTTGTATATTGTGCTAGTTATGCGCATGTTCCAATAAAAAAAAAGTCTTTTGATGATTTTGTGAACTGTGCGTGCAATTTTTTCACATTTCACCACCTTTTTCATGATGTTTCCACAAACTTTGCATGAAATAGCAGATTTTTCACATTGAAAGACATATAATACCAATTCAAGTATGAATTCCATTGAAGAGTGATATACAATTGAAGTTTGGAGGGGAAAAATATTTTGAAAAAGTCAAATTCCTAAGGAGTTTGATGAAAGAAGAAGCAAAGGATACATAAAAGGGTAGAACTCTTCCATTCGAAAATCTGATTTTTCAAGTTTGAAGTATTTACACATTTTATTTCATTCTATTTTGGTTTTCTTTTATTTTATTATTTTGCATATTCCATGAAGATCATTGTTTGTTTGTCATTATAACCTTATCTTGTTAATGCACATTTTAAATTACACAATTCTTTACACTTTCCAATTATTATTTTAAACCACATCTCTTTGAGGAATTTTGTTAAACAATTGACTTACCTTGTGTATGCTTCCACATTTTCTATACACAAACATATATATATGTGAAATTTTTTAGAAGTAAGTAAAATAATACATCATTTCTCAATCCTTTACTATGGATGTGCATACCACTCTCCAAAGCTTTCATTTTGGTATACGCATGGGGGATGTTGGAAAATTTAGTTGAATTTGGTTTTACACCTACAAATTGCATATGCTTGAAAATCTATTTTTTGCATATCTTGCAATCATTCTAGTCCAAGAGGACATATCTCATTTAGGTATTTTTTCAAATAGATATACAAAGTAGTTGATTTCCTTGTATATTCTACCAAATTTTTTATACATGTCTACCGAAGAATTGTATCAAACAACATAGAGAAGGAAATGGGGTCTTATGGTGATGTGCATTTCATCAAACAACTAATTGCATTGTCCATGCTACCAAATTTTCCATACCTATCTCTAAAAAAATGGAATATACTCATCCCACATTGATAGATCTTTGAAACTATTTTGGTTTTCATCTGTATTGAAACGACACTAGATTTTCAATGTGGTGGGGTTTACAAGGTAGGGGCAGCGTGAAAAAATGCTTCACAAAAACGGGGACTCACGATGATGTAAAGCACTGTGAGACCCCGTTTCTATGAGGATTTTTTTCACAATTCCCCTACCTTTTAAACAATTGATTGCATTGTATATGTTACCAATTTTTCCATACATGTCTCTACAAAATTGGAATATACTCCTCCCACATTGATAGATTTTTGAAACTTTTTTGGTTTTCATCTCTATTGACAAAAAACTAGCTTTCTAGTTTGGTAGGGTTGAAAAGGTAGGGGAAGTGTGATAAAATGACTCATATAAATGAGGTTTCATGGTGATGTAAATCACCATGACACCCCATTTCTATGAGGCATTTTCTTACGCTGCCCCTACCGCATTGACAAGCTAGTGAGTTCACTAGCTTGCCAATGCTCACATGATTTTTTGGATGGAATGCCTTAAAGAATTGTGATCATGTGGCATGCCTTGATAGAAATATAGGATCAAAATGGAAGCATGGACAAGGCATGTGAATTGTTTGACATTAATGTTTTCATAGATATTTATGCAAAATGTGGTAGCATTGGCAAGCTAGTAAGATCACTAGCTTGCTAATGCTCACATGAGTTTTTGGATGGAAGACCTTAAATAAATTTGGTCATGTGTAATACCTTGATAGAAAGACATGCTTAAAATGGAATCATGGAAAATGCATGTGAATTGTTTGAAATTAATGTTTTCATAGACATGTATGCAAAATGTTGTAGAATTGGCAAGCTAGTGAGCTCACTAGCTTGCCAATGCTCACATGATTTTTTGGATGGAATGAATTAAATAAAAATAGTCATGTGGCATGGCTTTATAGAAAGATAGGCTCAAAATGAAATATTTTTGTCACTCTACCCCTACCTTTTGAACCCTGCTGAAATGTCAAGCTAGTGAGCTCACTAGCTTGCCAATCAGGTAGGGTTGACAAGGTAGGGGCAACGTGAAAAAATGCCTCATCGAAATGGGGACGTAGAGTGATTTAAATAACCATGAGTCCCTATGATTTACATCACCGTGAGACCCCATTTCTATGAGGCATTTGTTCACGCTTCCCCTACCTTGTCAACCCTACTGCATTGGCAAGTTAGTGATCTCACTAGCTTTCCAATGTAGTAGGGTTGACAAGGTAGGGGAAGCATGATAAAATGCATCATATAAAAATCATGGCAAGTTACATGACCACATTTCTTTAAGGAATTCCATTTTTATCCTATATTACAATCATGGCATGCCACATTACCACATTTCTTTAAGGCATTCCATCGAAAAAATCATGTGAGAATTGGAAAGCTAGTGAGCTCACTAGCTTGCCAATGCTCACATGATTTTTTGATGGAATTCCTTAAATAAATGTGGTAATGTGACATGACATAATTGAAAGATAGGATCAAAATGGAAGCATGGACAAGGCATGTGAATTGTTTGACAATAATTTTTTTGTAGACATGTATGCAAAATGTGGTACCTTTGACAAGCTAGTGAGCTCACTAGATTTCCAATGCGATAGGATTGACAAAGTAGGGGCAATGTATTCCTCATAGAAATGGGACTCGCTGTGAGTCCCCATTTATATGAGGCATACATTTACTCTACCTTTTCAACCCTACCGCAATGGAAAGCTAGTGAGCTCACTAACTTGTCAAAGGTACCACATTTTGCATACATGTCTACATTAACATTATTGTCAAACAATTCACATGCCATGTCCATGCTTCCATTTTGATCCTATCTTGTAATCATTGAATTCCACATTACCACATTTCTTAAGGAATTCCATTGGAAAAGTTCATGTGACTTTTCCTATGCTAGAAATACTCTTCTATAGGATGATTGTAACTATTTTGTATGAAGCCTTGAATGCCATATATTTCATTTATTTATATGGATTATTTTTTTTGGAACTAAAATTTGTCTCATTACCATGCTACAAGTAAAATTATCTGCCATGATGAGGAAATGAACAAGGAATAAACCAATAGATGAAGAGTATGAAATCAATAAATAAAAAAATAGAGAACGAATGAGGACATATTGTGAGAAGAAGAAATTGTATACAATTGATGAAAACAAGCCAATTGAAGAGGAACCTCAACCATCAAAAATAGAAAAGGAATTGGTGGCACAAAGGGAATGAATGTGAAATCATCATGCTAATACAGAATTGGATACTATAGTTGGAGACACACCCTCTACCGCAAGTGAATATGAAGGGACAAAATTAAGTACAAGTGAATTTTGAGGGACACCATCTACCAAAAGTGAATATGGAGGGATACCATTAAGCACAAGTGAATATGGAGGGACACCATCTACCACAAGTGAATATGGAGGGACACCATCTACCGCAAGTGAATATGGGAGGAAAACATATACCACAAGTGAATATTAAGGGACATCATCCACCACATCTAAAGTTGAGAGTACATCATAAATTAGATTTGATGAAGATGGAATACCATAATCCCCATGTCAACCTCAAGGTATGTCATATATTCCACCCTTGATTGAAGGTACACAATCTAGCCCACCTCACTAAAATATTGATGAAATTCCTAATGTTGAGATGTATGTACCTGGGACAACACCACCTAGAATTTTGTGTAGAAAGATAAAGTATTCAATTAATATTGATGAGGATATTTTGTAGCACATGGAAGGTAAGATTCCAAGATGCACTTCTAGAAGATATGCTGATAAGATTTAAAAATTGTTCTTTGAAAGGTTAAATGGGACCGCAAGATGTCAACTATTTATTAAAATGATGTGGGGTATAAAGTATAGAAACATCATGAAGATTCTTGGGTTGAGAACATCGAATACTTCAAGTGAAAACTCTATTGTGAATAATCTAATAGATTCTTATGAGAGTATGGGTAAGACCTCACACTCAAAGGATAGTAATGTTGCCTGATGTGTCATTACATCGAATTTGGTAAGTATTCAAACAAGGAGATCTTGTCTCATTATAAATATGAGTTAAAATTTTAGAACTAATAGAAAAATTTATCAAGATCCGTTCAAAGGTAGTGAAGAATTGAGGGCACCAATTCAAATGAATTATGGGTATTCTTGGGGAGACTACCATGAAATGATAAACTAGCTATTCAAGAATTAAGAACACTAATTGAACACTTTTGGAAGAATAGAACAAGGCCATCTTTGAATCAAAGAGATGTGGTAAGAAGGAGAATCGGTAGTCAAAACTATGAGCCACATCCAAAGCATTTTTTGGATACGAATCAAACCCAATTTTTTCTTAAATTTCAAGAGGATTATCCTCAAATTCAAAATTTTGAAATGCTTAAACCTTTTTATGTCAAGATAAATCTCACGCGCACTACTTGTTGTTGTACACTACATATTGAATTCTCTAACCATTATGATGTTTATCATTATATATGTTTAGATTTTCATACTATTGATGTTTTGTAGGATTGTGTCATACATGCCCCACCAACATCTTCAAGAGAGTTCTTATCAAAAAAATTATGTGAAATAGAGGATGGCCAAATATTCTACAAGATGGTTTGCTTGGATGGTTCATGTCAGTGTTATGGTGGCTTGGAATGTATGCCAATATGTCAAATATTGGAAGCATACAAGAGGTGGGAAAGAAACTAGTAGAGTTCAGGAAGTATAAAATAGTGGCATACATTATAAAAGATGGTAATCAAGGAAAAAGGTGTGATTTGGTTATTCAAAAGATTCCAGTGTATCAGTTTGTGTCTATGTTTCATGACAGTATAGTGTATGAGTATGAAATACATACTCATAGAGCCCAATGGTTGGACATGCAATTCAAGTTATACAAGGACACCTTTCTAGCTAGCAGCATAGTTTCAGTGGTTGAGTTTGCAAATAACTACACTCTACAGCCACAATGTGAGGTGCAATCACAATATTACAACTCCACATAGGTTTCAATATCTGTGAACATAGCATTCATTCATGCAGTTGATAGTATAGATGACCAAGGGAAGGTATTGAGGGAGTATCACTTTTATATTATTGATGATCACACACATTCTCTAAAGTTCATGTAAGGTTGCTTATAGATGTTCTATAGTGATTTGGCTCAGAGGGGCATAGCATACAATCGACATATAATATGATCAAATAACTATGTAGCACAATTCAAGAACTTGTGAATGTTCTAATGGTTGTCCAAGATGCATGTCATTACAGGTGTTCAACATATGTGTAAATTTTGTGAGGCCAAGCATAGAAAGGGTGAGCATGATGGTGGAGGAGCATGTGTGAAAAGAAAATTATCACAAGAAGAGTTAAAGTATAAATAAATTGCAAAGTTAATAGATGTAAAATCAATCGTCGAGTGGTGTAATGCTTTGATGGGTCCAGGTAATGAAGGTATGTCTTTAGTTCATATATTTTTTTGGTTGATGGCTAATACAAACATTGCACCATATGAGGATTGTTGTACATTGATAGGATTGAGTGAGCTACACTCTTTCTTTAGCTCAAATGTAGGTTCATGGAGTATCAATACATGGAAGATGGCATGCTTTTGTTCTTCATGTACAATGCAAGCCTGGGATGATTGTGATTCAAAGGAGTGGGTTGAGAAATGGTTATTAAGTTATCTTAGCCCACTCCACATGTATCACCCTCTGAAAACATTAGATCTAAGATAGATGGATTCATTGGTTGACTTTTACCACATACCAGATCTAGTTTAACCAGGTAATATATCTACTTGCATATTTTTTGAAATTCATATTGGTATCTTACTTTGAAGTGTTTTTTTAATGTTCAGTAATTTCAAGAGATTTGTGGCACATATTAATGCAGGGCATGTTTATGCAGTTATTACAGATGAAGACAACGAAGAGGGAGAAAACTATTACTTGTATCATTGTGTTGAGGCCAAAAATAAATTGGAGGCCCTAGTTATAGATAGAGAAAACATCGAATACCCTACAGGCTCAATTTTTATTACTGGAATGTGGCTTAGAAGGTACCCACATAAGAGTGTTAAATATTAGCTATTTCAAGACTTTGAAACACATTGGAAGATTATTCATTACTCGAACCTTATTGTGGAATCCAATGTTCATTTGACCAAATATGGGGGTAGACCTCTGAACAAGACCTTATGGAAGGTCCGTGAGTCTGACCATGATTCAATACTTGACACAATAAAGAGTAGAGTAGACTTAGATGGTTCGTTGGATTAATTTGTAAGTATGCGCATTAGTTCTTATTAATTTATAATTGTATGCACAATAATATGTATGATGCAAATTCTATCATGTATGTAGGTGATTGATGAATTTATCATACTTGCAATTGTAGTACACTTTATGTTTAGAACTGTGGAAAATGATACAGAGTTAAATGGTATTTTATTTTTTCTCAAAAATATGCAAAAAATTGATCTAGGTTATTCTCAATACATTATTAAACTAAGTGGAAGATTAAGTTGTGTTGTTTTATATTAGGTTATAAGTTTCCAAAATTTTTGAAAGTAATATTTTAGTTACGTTATATTCATGTTACATTCATGAGAGGTTGTTGTGTGCAATAGGTATCTTGGAACTCCCAATGAAGATGTATGGCCATGAGTGACTAAGTTGAGAGGCTGGCATGCCTATCCTCAATGGAAGCATCAAGATTTAAAGCCTTGTTGTTCTTGAGTTGGGACCAGATTGTGTGGATTTGTTGTTTGTAAGTCCCTTCCATATATTTTCATTTCATTTCCATTTTGGATGCTCTTTCTTTTTCTTATTTTACTTTGCCTATTTGTAAGTAAACTACTAAACATTGACCGGTGTCTCCTTGTAGAAAATCCTAATTTATGAGCCATCCAAGAGAATCTTAGACAAAAAAGTAACGCCAAATCATTATTTTGATGATCTTGAAAAATCGCAATTCTGATTTCAATCCATTATAAAAGAGCATGTGAAGCTTAGTGAGGTAATTTTAAGTTATTCATTTGAAGTTAACCTCATCATGAGCACCTATGATGTAGACATTATAAGAGAATCTCGAATGTATGAGTGACATTGTAAAAGATATATGAGAATGAGGTACATAAGGAATCCTTGAATAAATCTCATTTTATTGTAATCATCATATTTTCTCTCATGATTTTTTATTACCACTTGATAGTTTTGAGAAAGAATTGTGCCTACAAGAACAAGTTCTTGGGTTTCAGAATGGTGATGAAACATATTAGACAATTGTAGCACAAAAAAAAAGAATATGGAAAACCAAATATATCTCATTCTATTGTAAACATCATATTATTAATATAGTGAGTGTAATAACTGTTGATGGTTACCAATCATTCTTTTTCTTCTTTTATTCTCTCCCTATTATAACTAGCACCAATTGACTAACTTATTATAAATAAAAAAACATTTATTAAAAAAAATCAACCTAATGAATATATATCAATATTAATATAGTATACCATCTATTCACATAAACGTTTGTGATGATATTTACTCAAATTTTGAAATTTATTGCTGCCCTCAAACATTTGTAATTCATGCAATGTAATCCATTAATAGTCTAAATTACAAAAGGGAAACAATATTTTATAGCCTATTACCTAGATACCATGTCAATTATGGGTATTCCATCTAAGGCATCGAAATCACATAGGGCACCTCTACAATAAATTCTCTCAATTTTTGTTATCTCAAAGTCATTTTCCCATGCTGTCCAATTTTCACTTGGTGGAAAAAGTGTCAAATGCAAGCAATGTAAAGTTGCAAAGTAGTGAAAATTTTGTTTTGCAAATTGTGTGACCAAATAGACTATTCCAGCACATCTATATGGGTTCGTTTACACTACTTATGGTCCTCTTTCACACCCAATCATGGTGAATCGCTCTGAGCTATGTTTAACTGACTCGATCGCTTAAGTGTCCAAAGTACAAGAGGGAAGCAATCATCGATAGGCTATTACTCAAAAACCATGACACTTAATAACTCTTTGTCTAAGCCTACAAGATTTTTTTGGGCCCATATACAATAACCTCTCTTGGTGTTTTTTATCTTTAATTCATTTTCCCATAGTGTCCAATTTTCACTTGATAGAAAAAGTGTCAAATGCAAGCAGTGTAAAGTTGCAAAGTGGTGCGAATTTCATTCTGCAACTCATGTGACCAAATGGGATGTTCCAATACATCCAAATGGGTACATTTATGCTAATCATGGTCCTCTTTTGCACCCAAGCATGCTGAATCACTTTGAGCTAAGTTCAACTAGCTCGATCCCTTAAGGGTCCAAAGTGCAAAATGATAGAAATCTTTAATGGGATATTACTCAGAAACCATGATTCTTTAAAACTCTGTATCTGAGCCTATGAGATTGTTTTGGGCCCCTCTAGAATAACCTCTCTTAGTTTTTGTTATCTCAGAATTGGTTTCCTGTGGTGTGTAGTTTTCACTTGATTGAAAATGTGTCAAATACAAGCAGTGTAAAGTTGCATAGTGGTGCACCTTTCGTTCTGCAACTCATGTGACCAAACATTCTATTCCAACACATCTAGATGGATACATTTAAGTAAGGCATGGTCCTCTTTTGCACCAAAGCACACCGAATCACTTTGAGCTATGTTCAATCAGCTCGATCCCTTAAGGGTCCAAAGTGAAAAAGGGCAACAATCTTTGGCAAGCTATTAATCAGAAACCATGATGCTTACAAACTCTCCATCCAAGCCTATGGAATAGCGTTGGTCCCCTTTACAATAACCTCTCTCAATTTTTGTTATCTTGGAGTTGTTTTCTCGTGGAGTCCATTTTTCACTTGATGAAAAAAGTGTCAAATGCAAGTAGTGTAAATTTGCAAAGTGGTGCAACTTTCGTTCTACAACTTGTCTGACCAAATAAACTATTCCGATGCATTTGGATGGGTATGTTTACACTACGCGTGGACCTCTTTCACACCTAGACATGTTGAATAGCTGAGAGCTACGTTCAATTGGCTCAATATTATATACATCATAATTCTTGTTTATCTTTAAGATCTTCTAAGTTTGGAAATGGTTTCACCAAGTTGTGAAGGGTGAACTATTCTTTATTTAGTTATGCCTATGTGGGTTAATTTTCCTTATCTCGCATCACAATTTTGGGTGGATTATTGCTTTCAAAGTATTGGGAATACTTTGCCTATTTTCTAGCTTGTAGTTGTCATTCTAGAAGGCTCATCTCTTGATATATATATTATAATCATTCTTAATCAATTATCAAGTTAATAATCAATGCATTTATTTATAATTAATATTTTCTTTTCAATATCTACAATTTTGTAATTCTTAACTCTACTAGTATTCTTAGAAATATTGAAGTTGTTTAGCATCAATCAATAAATATTCAAGACAAACCATGAAGGACAACAATGATCAATGCTAGGGCTAACTAATTAATAAGTGTACACATGAATAAGTCAAGCATACATGTGAATAAGGGAGGCACAAGTACTCAAATACATGTAAACCTTGAAGTATACACATGAATACATAGTATACACAAATTAATATAAATTATATGCATGAATATAAGGTATACACATAAGTCATAAAGTAGACATGTAAGTTGTAAAGTATACACTTGAATAAACATAACTCATATCTTTTGAACCATGGATTTATAATGGAAATATGAACACCATCAATAAAAAATATTTTTATTAACCAAATAGCGATGTAGGCATACATCAATATATGTCGATATATGTATAAAATATATACAAAATATCCATAGAGGCTTACGAGAATGTAATATAGGAATACAATTTCAAATATATCTAACACATAATATGTACAAAAATTCCTTATAGGCATACAAAAAAGGGCTCTAGAATCAAAATTCATTGCTTTTCATCCTCTCAAAATAAATTCTTGCCCTTTTCTTGTCGGCCAGATGGTGATAGGTTTGTCACTCATTTATTCTAAGGCTGAGGAGTGCTCCTAGTGCTCGTCCTAGGGTTTAGCTCCTAGTCAAGATTTATCTATTACAATAACAAGTAAATACATTAATATATAGAAATTACATTCTAAAAAATGATATATTTAACAAAATAATCACTTACCACTAGTAGACAATCTATCTCCTTGAGGGAAATATTTGCATGCCCATGTTGTGGCATGTTGAAACCCTATAGAAACCATCCAAAGAGAAATTAAACTATGAATCAATAATGGTTTTAGTTTTAACTAAGTAATAGCTATAACAATGAATGTAAATTGAAATTTATTAATCTACGACATACCTCCTCCGTGAGAGCCATCAAGGAGTCTATAGCAGATGAAACACTGAGCTCCATTCCCCTATGAAAATTCTAAGGTGTATCTACTTCCAACATATGAGAATAAAACAAAAAATATTCAATCACGAAAACTAAAATAGTTATCCAAGCCATGGCTTATAATGTATGAGATAATGAACAAAATTTTGAGGACTTAATAAACTATATATTTCTAATGGTCATGTTTACTATTTTCCCTATCCATAGCTTGTTCGAAAGCACCTATTTTTAGGCTTTTACCCATAGAAGCAAGGTGGTGAACTGTTTGATAACATAATTTCATGGACATGTACACTAACTATGGTAGCATAGAGAAGGTAGTGAACTATTTGGAAAAACACCTCAAATAAATGAGGTCTCATGGTGATGGAATGTCATTGTACAAACAAATGTATCATGGAACTCCATCACCATAAGACCACATTTCTTTGAGCTATTTTTTCAAATATTTAATTATCTTCTCTATGGTAATATGTTGGGATGGGCTAGATGGTATAGTGTAGTCTTGGTTATGAGATGGAGGGTGATCATGACATGAAGAGGGAGGGGTGGGAGATGAGTCTATATTTTGGCCTATTTAGGGGGTAGAATCTCTTGTTATTTTCTAAAGTTACCACATACTTTGCTATTATATGCTAACACTTTTATATAGTTTCTCTCAGTCATAATACATTTGGGACTAATTTCATTTCTACCAGTTTTAATGCTATTTACCTATTATGTGTATCATCTATATTTATCTTTCATGTGATTGATGAATGTTTTTTAAGGTGGTTATGATTATGCAATTATTATGTGTACTAACATTACCATGTAGACATGATTGAAATGCTAAGTTAAGAAATGCAGTCGCCAGCCGGTCAGGTTGAGGAGTCATACGAAGGTCAAATAAGGATGACGATGATATATTCCCATGTTAGTTGAATGTAACCTCCTTGTAATGATATTTAATGGCATTGAGCATTGTGGGAATTAGTGTAGTGGTCGAGTCCACATTTGGGCATGCATATCTGAATGGATTCCCTTGCATGTGTAACCTCCCTTCCACTTTCTTCTCGCTTTCCCTAAATAAAATCATTTCATTTAGTGGAAGTTGATGGCCCTGTTTAGTTGTTATAAATAGGGTTTGAATCCTCCTTCCTCGAGCTAGCGAGTTAGTGATTCAATCGCCAAGTTCTTGTACAAGTTGATAATCAACCATACTTTTCTAATTGCATTTTTTGATGAATGAAATAAGATTCTGAGTAGAGTATCTGAGTTTGCATTATTTTAGAGGATACTCATCCAAGGGGACCCACTTGGTGAGTAATCCATTCCTTTAGTTTAGTTAGATTAGTGTTAGTTTATGTTTAGGAATTAGTTAATATTATGGCATTGATTGTTATTGCAGCCACTAGAATTCCATTATGTGACTGTTCCTATAGCCAAAGTGGGAAAATGAGTTTCCTATTAGATGCTTAGTTTTCCTTCCTATTATGCATAATTAGTTTAGATTTTATTGAGTGATGTTCAAAATTTTCTTTATTTCCTTTCATGCAATTTACTTTCAATGTTAAGTCTTTCTTAAGTTATAGAACGAAGGTGACTACTTTGAAATTCCTAGTGCACATACTATGTTGACCCATTTCAAGTTCATGTCCTTGGGTTGACAATTTAAATGTACCTTCATGATGGTTAAGATGGCTATTCAATTCAAATGTATAATCTCTGAATCATGGCTATAAGAGCTTAGTTATTAAAATCATTGTAGGAGGTCGACATTTTTGGCAGCGTTGTCAGGGATGGTTTCAAACTAGGGAATCCTTTGGATTCATTGATATTATTTTTGATGTGGTATTTCTAGAATTTTCTCTTAGTGTTAGAAGTTATGATCCACTATTTTTCCACATCTATTCTTTGTGTGAGTTGGATGATACTGAGTTGATACCTCATGCATAGAAGAAGAAGATATGCTTATGGGAGATTCCTTCCTAATATTTTTGAGCCATTCCAGCTAGTAGAGCTTCCAAATCTGCCTAGAAATGAAGAATAAGAAGAGCCACAACCCTTTGCTAATATATTCCCTGATTTGACAAGTTCTAAAGTTTCCCTTGAAGATAAAAATCCTTTTGAAGAACCCTCTATTCTGGAATTTCATCAAGCAGGTGCGGTTGATGCAAATGGAGATAGGATTAATAGGCACAACCAGCCAGCTTTCCCTTTTCCCATTCCTAAATAAAATGAAGTAGATAACCTCAAAATATCCCTTCTTCAATCTTTCCTAAATTCTATGGGATTTTCACAGAAGATCTTGATACCTTATTTGAGTTTGATATACTCTGTAGAAGCTATGACTATACCAATGATGCCCATAGACTTAAGCTATTTCCTACTACTTTGAAAGAAGCTACATTGAGATGGTTTATGAGCCTTGGAAAAAACACTATGCAAAATTGGGAAGATATGAAGACAAAGTTTCTTGAGAAATAGAAGGAATATTGCAGGGGTAGTGACATGAGAGGACATGACATTTTTAGAATGAAGAAAAAGGAAGATGAGAGCCTAGAAGATTTCATCTCAAGGTTTATGTTTTGTCTACAAAAATCTCCACATCATACAGTTAATGAAGAATCACAAAAATTGTTGTTCCTAATAGGAATTAATGAAAGTTGCGCTGATGCCTTGGACTTGATGGCAGGAGGAGATATCACTCAATTCCCTTGGGATGATATCAAAAATATATCTTAGAACTATTCTAGGGCAGCTTCAAAGAAAGGAAGATCCTAACAATCCTCTATGGGTAAGTCATCGAGCAGTGGAGTCTCAAGGATGAAGATTACTAATTTGTTGGCAGATTTCAAGTAAGATATAATCAGCAATCTAGCTACTGATTTGGATACACTTCAAGCTAAGAAGAAACATGAGGAGGTAGAGACAATACTAATAGAATATTACCCTCATTGTAGATAGAAGAAGAGGGACTGCAAATGCAAGGTAATATCTAACATTGATAGTAAACATATTACACCTAAGTACAAACCAATTGAGACTAAGGAAGACCAAGTCTACTTTGTTGCACAGAAAAGGCCATGGGCTTCAAGACAAGGTATGCCACTAGATCCATTATCTTTTACTGGACCATATTTTAATTCTTATTCATCTAGTAACTAGTGGTAGCCACCCTATCCATCCAACTATGGAGGATACCCACCCCAATCTTGGAATAACCCACCCAATTCTTGTTCCAATTATCAAAATGCCTCACATTAGTGGCAACAACCTCAGGGGAATTGGTAACAATTTGAGGGACCTTGGCAACCACCTCTAGGAAACTAGCAACAAACATCTCAATGGAGAGGTGGCCAGTAATGGCCAAACCAAACCACCAGCTATATGACACCATCTTCTCAATCCCAAAAACCTGCTATAATGCCCCCTCCTACTAATCGAAGTGAAAATATACCTAAACTTACCTAGTTACCAGCCCAACCCACACCCAACCCAAATAATAAACCACAACAAAAACTTATATATTTTTTTGATCCAAATCAATTTCCTACATATGCTATGAGTTTAAGTGGCATACGTCTGTAGAAGTTTTGAAATCCAGCTTCAAAGACCCCGAAGATCACCTGCATGCAAATAACATGTCACAGAAAGAAGAGATGGAGACGAAAAAGCAAGGGTGCTCTAAAAGCTAAAAATGTATTAATCAAAGAGAGTTAAATAGAATACAATGATCAATCCTTATAAAAGGAGATTGTGCAACCCTAAAAATAACCCTAATAGATAGAAATTTAATAATTATATTAATTATTAAATGTCACAATATGAAAACTAAAGTGAAACCTTAAGAGAGGAATAAAGGTAACTTAATTAACATAATTAAGTTAAAACCTTTACTCTAACACCCCCCCTTAAGATGAGCAAGAGTGTAGCTACAAACATGTGCAAGAAAGAAAAGGTAACTACAATACAGGAAAGTAAACATGGGTCCCAACAACTAGGCCTGATTAGGTACCCATCTACAAATGCAATGCAAACTGAAAGAAACAGGGTAAATGAGAAAACCCAATGAGAATAAAACTCCTCCCCAAAATAGAATGCAATGCACTAATGAAAGAAGGATAGGAGGTGGATTTTATGATACCCCCCATAGATAGATTCTATCATATAAGTACATGTACAATGGTCTCTATAGGAGAGATAGAAAGAGACAAGAAGGCCCCCCCACAATGAAGAAACTCTCGTCGCAATGGTAGATGTCTGATGTAGAATCCAAAAGGAGATCCTGAATCGGCAAATGATATTCCTCCCCTTGGGAAGAAAAATATCCAAAGGACGATGTTGAAGAAACCCTATTAAGAGTGATGAACCAATCTATCTCAAGATGTGTGCCATGATCAAATGTTGAAGAATCTCTCTGTCTGAATTGAAAGAAATGATGTAAAATCCAAACTGATGTGGAGAATCCTAAAATGAAACCTCTGAATGCACTAATAATGGTGGGCATATAGTGATAAAATGATTGTCAAGGTAGAGGAGATGAATGTTCTCAAAATAATCCTCCAAATCTATAATATAGGACTCCACAAACAAGAAAGATGTGTCTACAACATAAGAGTCCAAATTAGCTATGCCTAGAAGATATATGATTCTCTTGTACACAGAATCAAGAACAATAGGAGATTTTGATGAGGTCTCAATCTAAAGAGTAGGAACTATGAGACAAGCCTATGATCCATCGGAACATGTAAGGGTGTCTAAATACTAAAGCTCCTCTAAAGTATCATGATCAAAGGGTGTATTCTCTCTCCAAGCAATGGGTAAGAGACAATATAAAGCAGGATCCTCTAGGAATGGAGAGAGATTGGGGTCTCCATAGATCTCCCGAAGACATGTCCAAAGTGGGTGGGGACAATCAATGTTTGATATAGCCCACATAGTATCATCATCAACACTAGATAATATAAGTCCTGCTATGTGATCTCTAATGATATTCCAAGCTAATTTTCCCTCTATAATGGTTGGTTCAAGTATAAGATCATACAAATAAGGCAAAATATTAAGCCACCTACAATGTGTAAGTATGGCCTTTTCCCATGACTCATAATTACCTTATTCTAGAGTTACAACTGAAAGGTGAGTAGAAAAACCCATGATACTCACTCAAAATAAAAAAATCAGATACTTAAACTCTCATCAATGATAAATAAGATTAACTAACCAATCCAATGCAAACAAAACCCATGTAGGTGCCAAAATGTCCAAGTAATTATGCAAAGTGTAAAAAACACACAAAGTGGAATAAAATATACATCGTAAATTTTCTAATCAAATTGACTACATATCTGGAAAGAGCACTGCAACAAATTTCCAACGCCTATTTGCTTGCACAAAACGGAGTCTAGATGCAAAAGATATGCCTCCTAGAGTGAAAAAAATAGGTTCTGACTTTGATGGGAAAACAAGACTGCAAAATCAAAAAACCACACCTACATCATTAGATAGAGAGTCGAAACAGATTTCTGATGGTTCCTTGTTTTTGAAAAATGGAGATCATGTGCAAAAACATATGCCCGATTTCGTGAAAACAACTCCAGATTGTCCAATAAGCTCTTATGGCCCTTAGGGGCTAAAAAATAAAGCCCTTGGTCACTTGGGCGAACCGAGGGGCTTCTAGATAGGCTTCTGGGGCTTAGCCCTCAGCGACCCACATGACCTAGGTAGGCACTGAGACTATCGGTAGGGGTTGGACGCTGGTTCCCGGTCCCCACGTGACCACGAGTCAACAAAAAAAAATCCCTCAGGGGATCTACGCAGGGAGTGGTAGGTCGATGGTGGAGTGGGAGGCGTAGCTTGGGGGGAGTGGCAGGATAGTGGTGTGGAGGTGGCGCAGTTAGTTCTAAATGGGCCGTGCAAAAATCAAAATGATTTTTTGATTTTTTTGATTTTTTTTTGCAATTTCTGACCTTAGAGTGTGTGCTAGGGAGGTCGTATGGCCTCCCTAGCAAAAAATGTTTTGCCTCAGAAACCAACTACTCCAAAATCAATGATTTGAAAAGTGTTCTTAAGGTTTTGGGCCATTACGAACGTGATGGTGACCTCCATTTGATCCCAAAGTGTCTTGAAAAATAGGCTACCCCTAGATCTTGCAAAAAATATGCGTGTGGACCTTGCACTTGAAACTCATTGAAAGATCATATCTTTAGAAGATGAACAGGTAGTTGTAGGTCTGGAGCTTTGATACCATGTAAAATTTGTGAAATCAAAATCATAGACCCCGAAGATCATCTGCATGCAAATAACCCATCACACAAAGAAGAGATGGAGACAAAAAAAAAGGGTGCTCTGAAAGATGGAAAATGTATTAATTAGAGATAGTTAAATAAAATAAAATGATCAATCCTTATAAAAGGAGATTGTGCAACCCTAAAAGTAACCCTAATAGGTAGAAATTTAATAATTAATATAATTATTAAATGTCACAATATGCAAAATACAGTGAAATCCGAAGAGAGGAATAAAGGTAGCTTAATTAACATAATTAAATCAAAACCTTTACTCTAACAATGTCTATGTTTAGGAACAACTTTGTCAGCTCCTTCCACTCCCATTATCACTAAGCTCCTTGTGGAAGAGAAAGAGGAATCTTTCACTGATCCCATTTATCCTTGTGCAACTAAAACTCTTAAACCAGCTCCAACAAAGCAGATACCACAAGAACCACTGTTTCATAAGAGATTAGAAGTTGCCAAGCAAAAAGAAGACAAGGAGGAAACTAGTTTTGATATCCTAGATCAGCTAAAACATATATGTGTCCAGATACCCCTACTCTAGGCCATAAAAGATGCCTCTATCTATGGCAAATCAATCAAGGAAGCATGCCTCAAGAAACTAGGAAGGAAAAAGAGGGACCCCACACAATCCATGTAGTCGGGAAACTTGCTGACATCATGCTTTGAAAAGTAACTATTCCCAATTACAGTGATCTAGGTAGCCTTATAGTTGAAGTTATTATAAATGGGATGAACATAAAGAATTCTTTGATTGACTTGGGTGAAAAAATAAATATGATGACTAAAGACATCATGCAACAACTGAATATTGCAAACATGAGACCCACTCCTACAGTCGTGCAACTTGCTGACAGCTCCATTGTTAAGCCTAATGGTATAGTAGAAGACCTTGTGGTGATCCTAGACTCCTGGGAGTATCCACCTAACTTCATGGCTCTTTCCCCTAAAGCCACACTGGGAGGATATCCACTTAGCCTTGGTCGGTCATGGTTAGAAACTCCAAACACTTATATTGGATGTTGGTCGAGTGACATGACCATTTCGAATGGCATGAACACTAAAAATATTGTTTTGTATCCCCCAGATCAGCCATCTCGTAATGAAGAAAATTTTGTATGGCCACATATTGATGAGGAAGCTGAAGACATCAACTTTGTGGCACAACTCATGATGCTCAAAAGAATTTATTTCCTGTAGCTTCAAGATGAAGATGAAGTTTTATCTACTATCATTCAAAACCATTGTTAGATAGAGGAAGCATCACCCACTCATGTGTCTAGTTTTGTAGACATCAAACAAATATTTTTTTCAGTTCTGCATGATCTTCTTGTAGCCACTCTTCCAACAACTAGACTTCCTACAACCACTGTTTTTAAAGACAAACTTCCTACAACCACTCTTCCAGTAGAAAAAATTATTACAACAATAGCTATGTTTCACAAAAATTTTCCGCTTGAACTTAAGATACCTTGTATTAATGAAGAAGCTATGATAGAACTAGTAACACAAGTATAGGTGTCTGAAGGATGATATCTAAACATCCATAGTAAATTAAATGAGGGACAACAATTGACATTGGCACGATTGTTGAAAGCTAATCAAAAATCATTTTCTTGGGATTATCATGAAATGAAGGGATTAGATCCAAAACTTTGTACTTATAGAATATATATCAAAGATGAGCGTACACCTATCAAGTAACCACAACAAAGAATCAACCTTCCCTTGAGAGAAATTATCAAAATAGAACTACAAAAGCTACTAGACACAGGATTTATCTACCCTATTTCAGATAGCCAATGGGTATCTCCATTGGTGATTGTGCCCAAAAAGGGAGGGAAATGGCATGCTTTTGTTGACTATAGGGAACTCAATGCTGCCACTAAGAAGGACCATTTTCCCTTGCCTTTTGTAGATCAAGTTCTAGACTCTCTTGCAAGAAAATAGTAATTCTCTTTTCTTGATGGATTCAGTGGATACAACCAGATTCAAATTGTACCAAAAGATCAAGAGAAGACTACATTTACATGTCCTTAGGGGACATATGCCTATTTTATACTTCCCTTTAGGTTATGCAACACGCTTGCCAATTTTTAGAGATCAATCATCAACATATTCTTAGATATATCCCTTTACTACATGCAGATCTATATGGATAATTTTACTATCTATGGTGCCACCTTTGATGAAGTGTTGGATAATTTGAAGAAAGTTCTATAGATATGTGAAGACCAAAATTTATCCTTAAATAGTGAAAAGTGCTTCATGATGATGCAGGGAGGTGTAGTTCTTGGCCACTACATTTCTCACCTTGGAATTGAAGTTGATCCTGTAAAAATTGAGGTAATGAAAAATCTTCCTATACCTACAAAACAAAAGGATGTTAGGATTTTCTTAGGTCATGCAGGCTAATATAGACATTTCATCAATTATTTTAGAAAAATAGCAGCCCCACTGTATAGTCTTTTGACTAAAAATGTCAAGTTCCAATGGACAAAACTTTATGATAAAGCATTCTCTTATTTAAAGAGAACTCTAACTCATGCTCTTGTACTTAAGGGACCAAATTGGGAAATCCCTTTCCACATCCATATTGATGCCTCAAATTATGAAATAGGAGCAGTCCTAGGACAAAAAGGAGAAGCTATTGAAAATTCCATTTATTTTGTGAATAAAAACTTGTAGGGAGATAAATTCAATTACACAGTCATAGAGAAAGAAATGTTGGCAGTAATTTATGCCTTGAATAAATTCAAGCACTATATAATAGGTTATCAGATTTTTGTACACACTAATTATGAAACCATTAGATACCTCATGAACAAACCCCTAATCTCAGGAGGATTAGCCAGATGTTTTTTATTGATACAATAATTTGACATAAATATTGTAGACAAACCATGGAAGGCAAACATGGTTGTAAATTTACTTTCAAGGCTGACCACATCAGAAGATAGTCAAGCCATAGATGAATCCTTTCCTGATGAACATCTATTCTCCATTAATTTCCAGACACCTTGGTATGCTAACATAGCTAATTACCTTGTGATAGAGAGAGTTCCTCCTCAATTCTCCCCAAAAGAGAGAAGAATGTTGATTGAAAAATAATTCCCTTTTTCATGGATAGTTGAATGCCTATTTTATGCTAGACCAGATCAAGTTATGAGACAGTGTGTGAGGGAAGATGAGACCTATGAAATTCTACATGCATGCCATGATGAACCCTGTGGAGGCTATTTTATAGCTAAAAGGATAGCAATGAAAATCTTGAACACAAGATACTATTTGCCTAGATTATACAAAGATGCAGGAAGGTATACAAAGAAATGTGATAGATGTCAAAGAATGGGTAGGCCAAAAAAGTTAGATGAGATGCCACTCTGTCCACAAGTGGTAGTCACTCCATTTGACAAGTGGGGTATAGATTTTGTGGGACCCATTGATCCTCCATCCAATGGTAAGTCCTATATTATAGTGTGCACTGATTATATAGCAAAGTGAGTAGAAGTCAAAGCCATGAAGCATGCAAGAGACAAAAAAATTGTAAAATTTCTTTATGAAGAAATTTTTACTTGGTATGGAGTACCAAGAGAAATAGTAACTGATTAAGGCAATCAGTTTACATTAGCAATTGTTACAACATTAGTTAATGAATATAACTTCAGGCACCAGAAATCCACTCATTATCACCCTCAAGCAAATGGACAAGTTGAAGTGACAAATGGAGAGATTGAGGCCATCCTCACAAAAATAGTGCATATACACATAAAGCACTGGGAAAATAGATTATCAGAAGTAGTTTGGGCTTACAGGACCACATGGAAGATAAATACAAGCTTTACCCCATTTGAGATGATATATGGGAAAACAACCATGATTCCTATCGAATTTTAAAACAAGACTCTCAAAATTGCTATGGAGTTGGGGATGGACATTTCCAAGGCACAAAAAGAATGAATTATGCAGTTGAATGAATTGGATGAGATGAGGAAATATGCATTGCACCATACTAAAATTGTGAAAAGTCAAAGAGTCAAATGGCATGATAGATTTATCAAAGAAAAAAATTTAGCCAGGTGACTAGGCATTACTTTATGATTCACAGTACAAGGATAATGCAAGTAAATTGAAGACAAGGTGGTTGGGGCCATATGAAGTTGCTAGGTATTTCCAAATGGAGTTTTGCAGCTCATGACCATTGACTATGTCAAATTCAATTTACTGGTAAATGGGCACTGTCTCAGATTATATCACAGGCTATCTTTAAAAGAAGAATTCATGCAACAGTTTATTTGACATACACCCCACGAGCACAGTTCAAACAGCCAAGAATTTCCTTCAGCCAAAGGTAGTGAACCTAGTGTCCCTCCTTCTGACTAAATGAGGTACGTACTTGTCATAAATAAGATTTCTAATTTTGTAGAAATCCATTTCTTCACCCATCTGCCCATCTGTGCCACCTTTCTCTCTCTTCCATCATTTCATTTCACCTTGCACCATTCCACCTCATTGTCATTAATTTCTCAATTAATGCTCAACAATGCAAGTGATAATTTCTCACTGATCATTGCAATGAATCCTCTACAATCATGTTTGTACACCTCAGAGACGTGCACATTAATTGCATTCTTAATTATCCTTTAGAGAATTTCATTTAATCAAATATACGATAATATGGACGTTCATATAATTTTCTTTAAGCCCCTGTTAAATCACTATTGCCATCTTGCATGTGTGGACACATGTCCAAATTTAGGTTGGGGGGAGGGGTAAGAAAGATGAAAAAATATTGTCACATGTCGATACATGATTGTCTACATTAGCAAATCTTGTTGAGTTGATTCAAAATTTTAAATGAAAGATGGCTTGCATGTTTGATGTGACACTAAACTACCGATTGTCATTTCCTCTCATTATGATTCCCTTTTATTACCATTTCTTGCTATTATTAACTTTGTCATAATTTCAAAATGCAAATGGTAATTTCTAAAAATAGAGTAAAGGAAATTCAGTTAACAATTCACCCAAAAACAAGCAGGAAAGAATTTGAGACTTACAAAGGTAATTTTTCAAAGTGACAAGTTGAGTATAGACAATGGGAGGTGGACTCATTTAGAATGAGCCCTCAGCTCATGATACTTTGTTACAAGACACAACGTGCTTAACAAAATTTTAGAATTGTGGTTGGTTAGATTATTTTTTGAAGCTGGATGGTTTTGATGAGGGTATTGCATTGGATTTTGCTTAGACATTTTCAGATGGAAAGTCCATAGTGAAAGGACTGGAGGTCATAATGATTGAAGAACAAATTACAGAAGTTTCAGGGTTGCCAACTGATGACAAAACCTACCCTATTTCTAAGAATTCCAGGATAGCTAGGGATATATTCATGATGCATGGTGACCCTCCACTCACAATTGAAAAATAGGGTGCTAAACGACTCTCTCTACTGAAGCCATGGAAGCAGGTAGTCATGCACATCATCAGATATATCACCTATGAAGGTTAGCTGTCAAACTTGCATTCGGTGCACTTCAAATTGATGAGTCATATGAGGCACATGAGGAAGATGAATGTGTTTGATTTCATGTACAACCTTCTCTCCATTATGGACAAAAAAACTAAGAAAGGTAGGGAGAACTCTGTATCCCACCATTTCCTAATTAAATTGATGGTTATAAGATCTTTGCTTCATACAACCCCTAGAATGGCTTGGGATGATTTTTTGAACACTGAGCAGTATAGACCCGAGCCATCTCAGCCTAGGGTTTCACCTTAGCCACATAGGTCTAGCAAAAAATTGAGCATGACTGAAGGCACCCCTGGTGTGTCGATCTCTCATGCTAGTGTGGATTCCCCCATTGAAGAAAAGACTATAGATGTCATTTCCTCTGATAATGAGAATGAAAAATAAAATTCTTCATCAGATTCTTATGACTATGATGTTCTACTAAAAAATTGTAATAAAAAAAAAAGCAGAAAAGAGGGAGGCAAAAGCAAGGAAAAGAAAAATACAACCCACGCAAAAAGAGGTGCCCAACCCTAAGAAAAGGAAGGCTAGCACTATTCATCCTGCAACCAAATAGAAATGAAAAATCGCTCTCAAGAAATTGAAGCCGATCGATCCTAAGCTTGGTGGGACATTGTGTGAAAGTACAAATGCTCCAATGGAGCAAGAGAATGTACAAGAAGAAGATATATTTGAAAAGGCAGAAAAAATGACCATGGTGGCTCTTACTGCCATTGCAAAAGAAGTTGAGACTCAAGAACATCAAGAAATTGAAGAGTTCCTACAACAAGACCAAGAGTGGGAGTTCTTATAGCAAAGTTAGGAAATAGATCAGGAGTTCCTGCAATCACCACTAGAAGATGAACAAGAGGCCCTGTAACAGAATGAGGAAAGAGGAATCATACCTCCACAACTTGAATCGGTGGGACATCCTAAATTTATGTAGATAGTTCTCTATGGGAAGTAGCCATCTGCAAAAATCTTTGTAGGAATCCATAAACCTCCTGATTTTTCAATACATACATCTATTTTAAACTTATGGAAAGAGATACAAAGAAGAGAGGAGGAATGGAAGGAGGAGAAGAAATGATTGAAAATAAATCCAAGAGAGGGATGAGATGATCGAAGAAAAGAATGAGGAAATTGTCTTTCTGGGGGAAAGGGTAAGTGACATTGCAACTCTGGTGCCACAAATCTTGGAATGTAGAACCCTTACAAGGGTTTATGCTTTGCACTTGAAGGAGAAATATATTTTCTTTAGAATATCAAGAATCATCTCAGGTTTAAACTCCTCCTGCTGAATTTTTTAATGCTTAAAGGATTGCTTCCCCTAAAATGAAAAATTTATTATGTGAATTTATTTATAGAAATTTTTTGTCCAAAAATACCAAGACAAGAACCCACTGCCTTATGTTGGAGACATACAATTGAGAGAATTTATGTCTTGGGTACATAATGATATTAGTTGGTGTGAAAAATACAATGCTTACAAGAAAATGGAATCCAGTATTCCCCTAGCCATCAAGGTTGAATCAAATAACTCCAAAGACATTTATACAAAATGGAATAGATTTCTCTTTAGGCCAAGCTATGGTAACATAATTATGCCTTGGATTGAGGCTATTTACAATTAGTATGAAGTAAAAACTATGGCAAAAGAGGATACTATGAGGGGATATCTATCCCAAATATGAAACCTATTGATTGATGAGCTCAAATATGATGAGCCACATTCTATTCGAAACTATCTTGTTGCACTGAAGAGAATTGAAATATACATCAATCTTGGGAGAACCAAGGGGCATGAATGGATTCCCCTAAATTTTTAGTCGCCTACCCTCCTATGGCCTTTACCAAATTTCATATTTTATAGGTATGACATTGCAGAGGAGCAACAAAGATGGAGGAGACTTGATAAGTTGGGAGGATTTTACTGGAATCCTGATTCACCCACAATAGACACTGACATTGGATAGCTACCAGTCATTGACTTCAGGGCATTAACCAAACAGAAGCATAACTCTTCCCCTGCTAGAGGACCAACAAAACGTTAGGTTTGGGGGAGTGATGAGTTTATATTTAGGCCTAGTTAGGGGGTAGAATCTCTTGTCATTTGCTAAATTTACCACAAACTTTTATATTATATAATGACACTTTTATATAGTTTCTCTTAGTCATAGGAAATTTTAGACTAATTTCATTTGTGCTAGTTATAATGCTATTTACCTATTATGTGGACCATCTATATTTATCTTGCATGTGATTAATGAATATTCTTTAAGATGGTTATGATTATGAAATTATTATCTGTATTGAAATTACCATGTAGACATGATTGAAATGCTAAGTCAAGAAATGTAGCTGCCAACTGGTCAGGTTGAGGAGTCGCATGAAGGTCAACTAAGGATGACAATGGAAGATTCCCATATCAACCGCATGCAGCCACCCTATACCAATCTCTAATGGCATCGAACATTGTAGGCATTACTATAGTGGTCGACTCCACATTTGGGCATGCATGTACAAACGAATTCCCCTGCATGTTTAACTGCCCTTCCGCTTTCTTCTCGCTTTCCCTAAATGGCATCCTCTCAGTTAGTGGGCGTTGATGGATTTTTTTAGTTGGTATAAATAAGGATTGAATCCTCCTTCCTTGATCTAGTGAGTTAGTGAGTCGATTTCCAAGTTCTTGTACAAGCTGATAATCAACCATACTTTTGTAATTGAATTTTTTGATGAATGAAATAAGATTTTGAGTTCAATATCTGAGTTTGCATTAGTTTAGGGGATACTCATCCAAGGTGGACCACTTGGTGAGTAATCCATTCCTTTAGTTTTGTTAGATTAGTGTTAGTTTATGTTCAATACCTAGTTAATATTTTGGCATTGATTGTTCCTACAGCCACTAGAATTCCATTATGTGACTATTCCTACAACCACTAGAATTCTATTCTATGACTATTCCTATAGCCAAAGCGGGCAAAGTAGTTTCTTGTTGGATGCTCTGTTTTCCTTCTTGTTATGAATAATCAGTTTATATTTGATTGAGTGATGTTCAACATTTTCTTTGTTTCCTTTCATGCAATTTACTTTCGGTGTTAAGTCTTTCCTAAGTTATAGAATGAAGGTGACTACTTTGAAATTCCTAGTGCACATACTGTGCTAACCCATTTCAAGTTCACATCCCTGGGTTGACAATTTAAATGTACCTTCATGATGGTTAAGATGGCTATTCAGGTTAGATGTCCAATCTCTGGATCATGGTTGTAAGAGCTTAGTTATTAAAATCATTGTAGGAGGTCGACAGTGGGGACATGAACAAGTGGAATAAAAGGTGGAAGGTTCCATGAATTGGTAAATTGAGGATGAGGATGAGGACCTTGAGAATAATTTGAAGGGGAATTTTTGCTAAAGGGTTGATTTCTATTCTTTAGGCATTGAGTTGTTTGAAAAAATACCTCAAAGAAATGTCGTCTCATGGTGATGGAATGGCATTCCATCACCATAAGCCATATTTATTCAAGGCATTTTTCATACTACTCACTGCCTTGACTATGATATTGCTTACTATTATGCTTTTATAGATTTTTTCCAAGAATCCATAGTTTGTTGGAAAGCAAATATTTTAGGCTCTTAGCCATGGCAACAAGGAAGTGAGTAGTTTGATAAAATTATTTGGTACACATGTATGGAAAATGTGGTAGCATAGAAAAGGTGGTGAATTTTTTGAAAAAATTCCTCGAAGAAATGTGGTCTCATGGTGATGGAATGGCATTCCATCACCATGAGACCACATTTTTTCAAGGCATTTTTTCAAACAACTCACCACATTTTCTATTCTATTGCTTAATATTATGCTTTGATAGATTTTTTCCAAGTATCCATAGTTTGTTGGAAAGCACCTTTTTTAGGATTTTACCCATAGCAGCAAGGAAATGAACTATTTGATAAAATTATTTGGTAGAAATGTATGGAAAAGGTGGTAGCATAGAAAAGGCGGTGATTTGTTTGAAAAATTCCTAAAAGAAATTAGGTCTCATGGTGATGCAAATCACCATGAGACCACATTTCTTTGAGGAATTTTTTCAAACAACTCATTTCCTTGTCTATTCTATTGCTTACTATTATTCTTTCATATATTTCTTCCAAGCATCCATAGCATAAACAAGGCAGTGAAATGTTTGAAAAGATGCCTCAGTAAAAATTGGTCTCATGGAATGCAATGACAAGCGAATGCAATTGGAATTTGCTCCTATTTATTACTTATGCTATGTAAAGTAATTGCATCATTCCTTATGTTGACTTTCTAAACAACTATATTGTAGTTAAAATTTGGTCATCTATCAACATCTAGTTATTAGTTATGGAATGTGAAGTAATGTTTTGAGTTTTAAATATGTGCAGTGGAATGTAATCAATGATATGAATATAAACTACACAAATATATTAAGTAAAATTCATTAGTTAAACTCTTTATTCTATTACCTACATGTAAGTTTTTCTAAATCCACTGGCATTGAGAGGTGTTCCCTTGAAACCTCCAATATTAGCCTATTCAACATCCAAAATCAAATATTAGAATACCATTCATATAAAAATGCAATTAACATGTAGTAAATTTATAGTTGTTTACTAGTTACATACCTCAACGATAGATGCAGTGGAGAAATAAGTAGGTGTAGGGCTAGTGTATCTAGTATCAAAACTGTGACCCTAAAATTTTATCAAAATCATAAAACAAAATTAGTTAATCTTGCATTTCAAAATTGAAATTTAATAAATTTAATTCAATTAACATGATAACATTTACTTGAGTATTGATGCCATAAGCCTCATTCAAAATGTTAGCTACCCTCACCAACTCCATAGCTGCAGATGTATCCTCTATAGTAGCCTCCTGAGTGTTGGTGGGGTCATATGAACAAGTCACCCCGCAATCCTGACACAAATGGGATCGAGGCTCACCACTCGAAGACTCACCTAGATGGTGTTGTAGTATAGGGATGGCATGCTGTATGACACTTTGGGTCAAATATTTGATGGCCTGCAAAGAGTCTACCGCGACACTCTCCTTCATGATGGAAGGGATAACGATGTGATGAGCCTAGTTTTTGGTCTAAATTTGGGTAGAGTCTATAGTTTATTTGTTGAAGTTGACATGGACTTTGATAACAAATGTTGATATTTCTTTATAATTTCCCTCAAACCATATACATTGGGTTTAATTCCATTTTCAAACACTTTTAATGAAATTAACTTATTATGTGAACTATCTATATTATTTTTTCATGTGGTTGATGAATCTTCTTTAAGGTGGTTATAAATGTGCAATTATTATGCGTACTAACATTGCCATGCAAACATACTCGAGACTACTAATTTGAGGAATGAAACCACTAGCTGGTCATGTAGAGGAATTGTTTGAAGTTCAACTCAAGGATGACACTGGAGATCCCCCATGTCAACTGCATGTAACTGCCTTTCATTGATCTTTCACGATTTTGAGTAGTTATGGGTGTTACTGTAGCATTGAGTCTATGGTTGGACTTGTATGTCTAATCGGATTCCCTACATGTGTAGCCGCCCTTCCATTATTTTCTCTACTTTCCCTAAATGGCATCCTCCCAGTTAGTGGGAGTTGACTATCTTGTTTAGTTAGTAGGATAAATAAGGTTCAGATTCTCCCTCTTCGAGAGTTCGAAAGGTTATTGAGTTGTTGATTATTAATGTTGTATCTGATCGTATACTAAGCATTTCCAGACATGCTACTTTGTTGTAATTGCATTTTCGAATGAATAAGATGAAGTTTTGAGTTGAGAATTTCAGTTTATATTAGTTTTAGAGGATACTCATCCAAAGGGGCCCACTTGGTCAGTAATCCATCCTTTAATTTAGCTAGATTAGTTATTAGTTTTTGTTTAACACTTAGTTCAAAATCTGGCACTAACTATTCCTACAACCACTAGAATTCCATTCTATGACTATTCCTAAAACCAAAGTAGATAGAGTAGTTCCCTATTTGTTGTTCAAATTTTCATTCTTGTCATGCATGTTCAGCTTAGTTTAATTATTGAGAGATATTCAACATTTTCTTTGTTCCTTTCCATGCAATTTAATTTTAGTATTAAATCTTTCTTAGCTGTAGAATGAAGATGAATACATTGAAGTTCCTAGTACACATACTGTGCTGACCCATTTCAAGTTCACGTCCTTGGGGTGAAAATTTAAATGCACCTTCATGATGGTTAAAATGGCTATTTAGGTTAGATGTCCAATCTCAAAATCATGACTGTAAAGGCTTAATTATTAAAATCATTGTAGAAGGTTGAAATTTTTTGCATCATTGTCGAAGATGGTGTCAAACTAGGGAGTTATTTAAAGCCATTGCTACTTTTCTTTCTGCTATAGTGTTTTCTGGAGTTTTCTCTTAGTATTTAGAAGTTATGATCCACTATTCTTTCACCAATTTTTTGTGTGATCTGGTTGATGTTGAGTGATATCACATGCATATAAGAAGAATAAATGCTTATGGGAGATTCCTTCCTAATAATCCATAACCATTTCAGCTAGTAGATCTTCCAAATCTACCCAATAATGAAGAAGAAGAAGAAGATACATGCCACTTTGCTGATACATTTCCTGACTTAACAAATTCTGAATTTTCCTTTGAAGATCAAAATCCAGTTGAAGAACCCTTTACTTTGGAAATTCATCAAACAAGCAGGGCTGATGCAAATGAAACTAGGCCTAATAGCCAGAACCAACCAACTTTTCCTTTTCTGATTGCTCAAAAGAATGAATTAGACAACCTCAAAATATCTCTGCTTCATTCCTTCCTAAGTTCTATGGACTTTTAATAGAATATCTTGATACATTCTCGTTTGATTTTGATATACTCTAAAAAATTTATCACTATACCATTGATGCCCACAGGCTTAAGCTATTTCCTACCATTTTGAAAGAAGCTACATTGAGATGGTTTATGACCCTTGGTAGAGATACTATAGAGACTTGGGAAGACATGAAGACTAAGCTCCTTGAGAAATACAAAGAGTATTGCAGGGGCAGTGATATGAGAGGAGGAGACATTTTCAGAATGCAACAAAAGGAAGATGAAATCTTGGAGGATTTCATTTCAAGGATTTTTTTTTTTTGCAGAAATATCCACACCATACACTCAATGAAGACTCACAAAAGCTTCTTTTCTTGAGGGGAATTAATGAAATCTGCACTGATGCCTTGCACCTGATGGTAGGAGGAGATTTCACTCAAGTTCCTTGGGAGGATATTAAGAAGATATGCCAGAACTATTCTAGGGCAGCCTCAAAGAAAGGGAGAGATTAGCAATCCTCTATGGGTAAGTCATCTACCAATGGAGTCTAAAGGATGGATATTACTCTCTTATTTGTAGATTTCAAGTAGGATATCATAAAAAATCTAGCTACTCAACTGGATACACTTCAGGCCAAGAATAAACATGAGGAGGAAGAGGCAATGTTGGTAGAATATTTCCCTCATTGAAGACAAAAGAAGAAGGCCTGTAGATGCAATATGGTAGCTAACATTGATGGCAAGAAGATTCCACATGAGTTCAAACCAATTCAAACTGAGGAATACCAAGTCTACTTTGTTGCACAGAAAAGGCCATGGGCTCCAAGACAAGGTATGCCACCATATCCACTATCTTTTGTTGGCCCATATTTTAATTCCTATTCATTTGGTAACCAGTGGAAGCCCCCATGTCCATCCAAATATGGAGTATATCCACCATAGTCTTGTGGTAACCATCCAAATGTTTGGACCAATTATCAAAATGTTTCACCTTAGTGGCAGCAACCTTAGAGGAATTCACAGCAGTTTCAAGGACCTTGGCAGATACCTCCAAGAAACTCCACCATAACTTGCTCATTAACAAGACCACTCCACCCTTTGTTTAACCATGTTACTTTGTAGGAGTTAGTGTGGGGTACCTTCTCCAATTTTAACTTCTTTACTACCTCTTCTGAGATGATGTTATATGTTGAACCTGAATCTACAATAACCTTACATACTTTTCCAAGTATCTTGCATCTCACACTAAATAGAGCTCTCCTTTCTTTTGGTTCTTCCTTGACCATTTGTCTGACCAAAAATCTCCTAAACATCAGATTCTCACCCATTTCAGATTCAATGTGTCTAACCTTTTGTGATTTAGTACTCATGGTGTCCTCTTGAGCATATGCCACCCTCTTCTAGGTATTTGATAAAGATGCTTTCTCCGGGCACCTATAAGCTGGATGTCCTACTTGACAACAATGGTAAAATTTCATAGTAGAAAAATATAAATTTCTCTTGCCTTCTCCTCTTCCTCTATTTGATCCTCCTTGAGAACCTCTACCTCTTCCATAACCTCCTCTAAAAGGTGTTTCACTCCCATGCTTAGTGATTTTAGACTCTCCTTGGCTTCTTTTCTCAGTTCCTCTACCTTGGTAGCCACCTCTATGTCCTCTTTGATCTCTTTGATCTCTACCTTTCCCTCTACTCTTAGAAGCCTGATCATGTTTCCTCTTGCTTCTTTCCTCAATCTTTATAGATAATTGGTAGCATTGGTGTACTGTCTTTGGACTTAGAAGAGTCATCTCCTCTTGGATGTTCCACTTCAAGCCGTTAAGATACATAGCCACCTTGAGACTTTCATCTTCTGAAACATTGGACATCACACAAAGTTTTTGAAACTCCTTAGTGTAAGTGTTCAAATCTTGGTCTTTTTGCCTCAATCTTTGTCTCTTCTTGTGTAACTGAATCTCATAATCATCTAGTATGTATGCTTCTCTCACTTTTTCCACCATACCTTTCCAAGTTTAAATAGGCTTCTTACCTTCCTTTTCCCTCTCTATCTGAATGAATTTCCACCATTTCAAATCAGATCCTCTCAATCTAGACTTGGCCACCTTCACCTTCTATGCTTCAGTGACTACATCACATTCAAAATGGTTCTCCATGCCTTCTATCCAATCCAGGACTAGGTCAACCTCCAATTTTCCACTAAACAATGATATACCTTCAAGTGCTTTCCCACTCAAATCTTTCAATTCCTTCAAGAAAGGATCCTCTTGCAAAATAGGGTTAGGTTCAAGGGTCTTATCTTCCTTTTCAACCTCTTCACTCTTTGGTACACTACCCTTCAATCTATCACTCACCTCATTGACCTTAATTTGCACATTTCTCAATGCTTGCTCTAGTTCAGCTAGTCTTTCTCTCAACCTCCTATTATCTTCCTTATGATATTAAACCTTCTTTGCCAGCTCAATGTTTGTCACCATGGTTGTGGAACCACTAGATTCAAGGTCTGACATACAAGATTCTATCCCAAATCTTTAACTTTCTCTGATACCAATCTGATAGGGTAGGGTTGGATGGAACAATCACTGTTCCATGCTATAGATTTTTGCTAGCAAGATCTCGTTGGTGTCTTAACCACCTTAACCTTTAGGACCTTCTCTTAGGTACCCCTATTTCTCCTGCCAACCCCACTACCATCACAATTCCATCTACCAAGTCAATCTTGGTGCAATGTTTCTAACACCTCCTTAGCCCTTAATCTACCCTAAAGGCTAACCCAACCTCAATACTCAATTTGATCTTTGCAGGGGTGTGGGGATGATTCCTATAGGTTCACACCATCATAACCTAGTTCTAAAAACTCCACCTTGCTTCCTTTGTCCATTGCTTTCACTAAACCGTCATCTAGGGTTAAAAAGGCTACAAGCCCAAGAGCCCCTATTAGGTCTCCAACTCCAAGAAAACTAGTCAAAAATCTAAAGTTCCCCAAAGAATTCAGGTTCTTCTCTTAGGATTCTTGGTCCTGGTTTGTATCCCTCAAAGATTCTGGAGGTCTCCATCTCATCTGACCGTACACATCCATAACCCTCCATTTAGGAATTTAGGCCCTTTTTAAGCCATTTCCTGACCACACAGTGAACTATCACCTTGCTCAAAATTCAAATGGACTAGTGAAGCCTCCTCCTTCATGCCAAGCCTTTTCAAGGCATCTATTTTCCTTTTCACCATGTGACTTGACAAGGAAAGGTCACCCCTACAAACCAAGTGCTTTGCACTTCCTGTCTTTCCTAGCCGGGCACTATCAAGCTCGCCTAGGAGAAGACTTTCTTCATGATTCCTTGACTCCTAACCACTCCTAACCCTAGCCTATTTATAGACATGGAGCCTAATCATAGTTCCCAAGGGCCCGTACACAAGGTATAGTGGGAATCTAACTAGAACTCCATCCTTTACAAACTAACTGTTAGGTCAATAACTAAAAAGAAACAACTTAGTTAAACAAACAATACCTTAAAATTGGTCACATAACCTAAATACTACTACACAAAGCTTAGAACACAACTACACTACAAAATACAACAATTTATAGAGCCATGATTGCTCCTGAACACACAAATTCAAAGCATAACATAGAAAATTATACAATTGTTCTCACTATCCACACTAGTATTCATGAAATTTCAACATTACAAAACCTTCCAACCTTCCAACAGGTCAAGACACACCTTATAAAGGTTTCCAAATCAATTAAGCTCGAGCCTAACTATTCCATGGCTGCTTGTGGCTTTCTGAATAGGCCTTATTTACAAAATTTTGAAACAACTAACACTTAGGAAGGTCTTCAAAGGTCCTAAGTCATCCTTGTAGCCAAACCCCAATCTAAAAAATGGTCAAAATGACCTTCACTAACTTAATGAAAGTTCTCAAATGCATCTAAGACACAAATACAAGAATTAG